>JANEYF010005497.1:727500-1137500 GCA_029963845.1 Rhamnusium bicolor
GTTGCCGATGGAGTGGACCCACCCCTTACGAGGTTGGTTCAGACTTACAGCGATGCGATCGGAGCAAAGAGCGATAGTTCCCTTCGGCTCCTGTCATCCAAAGTCATTGTCAAAGTCAAGGGTATTGGCGCACAAGAAAATTATCCGATGCGTGGGTGTTGCACGATATATTGTCCAAAGAATTTTAAAGCATTACATAAATTCCATCCTCATTACACGACAGAACAGCGCACAAAAAAAATGAGTTTTACTTTAAAAAGCAGCTTTCAATTATTTTGATACAGCAGGCATACCACCGTCATTTTAATGTTCGAACATCGCCATCCTAGTAAACAATTAATCGTTTGGTGGTACGTTTTCGATAACAGGGTGGAGTTTGTGACCTTCCACGAACCGGAAGACCACGTTCGGCCGTAAATTGTCAAAATAATCAATGTGTGGAGGAGAGTGTTAAGATTAATTTTGAAACTTCAACCAGAAGATGTTCAGCCCAGTTGGGGGTGTTTCGGAGGTTATTGCAAAGGATTTTAGACAGATTAAATATGTTTCCATACAAAGTACAGCTTGTACAAGAACTAACGCCAAGGTATCTGCAGGATCGCTATAATCATGCAGATCGTGTCCGCCAATTGGCCACTGACGAAAATGAATTTATTCATAATCTGATAACGAGTGATGAAGCTCCTTTTCACTTAAACGGATTCGTAAATAAGCAGAACTGCAGAATATGGACAACTGAGCATCCAAAAACGACTCATCGCCGACAATTACACCCACTTGTGTGTACAATCTGGTGCAATGTTATCTCTGAGAGGGTCATAGGTCCATACTTCTTCGAACGCACGGTGCTACTGTGACCGTAAATGGCCACTGTGGCCACTATTGGGCCAGTATTAAAAAAATTGAGGTCAGCTATTGATGGCCGTCAGGAGATGTAGTTCCAACAAGATGGCGCCACAGTACACACTTACACTACGGAGGTTTTGAGGGACATCTTTGGTGAAAGTCTCATTTCGAGAAACCAGAAACTCTATCTTTAACTGGCCTCCACGTTCACCGGATTTGACGGCGCCCGATTATTTCTATTGAGGATATTTGAAGTAGAAAGTTTACGTGAACAAACCAACTACCACCCTTCAGCTGAAGAACAATATCCGAGAAGCGTTGGGGACGGATATCCTTAGAAGTGAGATGTAAAATGCGCTTGAAAGAGCTAGACTTTGTCAAGCTGAAAATGGCCGTCATATACGTGCCGTAATGTTTCACACTTAGCTCAAAAAATCTCCATTTAATAAATTTCATTTTGTAAAAGAGAAAATTAAAAATTATTAAAAAAAAAGGACGTTAATATCATAGTAATATCCAGGAGTACAACAGGTTAATTACACTGGTCTACAAATTTTAGGAATTTTAAGTTTTTTAATCATCAGAAATAAAATAAACTTTCTTAAAGTTACTTTTTTATGCTAATATCAAATCTGATAATACTTTTTTCTAGCACGTAACGTTTGTGATGTATTAAATAGTGCTAAATTTTCATATTTTATAAATTTTTTTAGATATTTTTAGGATGAACAAAAACACCAAAAATTTTTAACAACTTTGTATATTCTCTATATAAATTAAAGAAAAGCATTTTTACTAAAATTAAATCAAAATCTTTGTTTCTTAACATTTATTTTTAAAAACACTTACACAAATAAATTATAATTTGTGTTCGTCTTTAGAGCTCAATCAAAAAACGAAAAAGTTGCGTGCTAGAGAAAAACGGAAATCAGATTTGCAATCAGCAGCGTCCCAAAAATTGACTAACCCATCCAAAATTGTGATTTTTTCTTGCAGATCAGTGATTAATCGGTGGCGTAATTTTTTTATATATATTTTTATGTAAAAACATTATATAAAATTTTGTTCTATTATCATTTAGGGTTGTAACGGATATCCGGCATGCTCCAGGTATCTAAACTATCTGGCCTATTTGACTATATAGTCAACTCTGGTTATTTTTTAAATCTTAGTATCTTCAAAAATCAGCTATGTATCAATGTATCAGTAGAAATACATAGAAATAACGTTTAGCATAAGTTGGCCTTTCGTTGTTTCCGTCTTTTAAATATTATACTCTCAAAGTGACCAATTTTTAAGATACAATTATCGCAATTTACCTTTAGAATAAGAGCCGATTTCACATCACATAACCATGATAGTATCTACGCAAATAATATTTAATCCAGTCAGTAGAGACAAAAAAAGGCCTTTACCTTACAGAAGGTGGGGTAAAAACCATTTTGATATACAGTGTCCACCTAGTGCGTATTTGTTCCATAACTCTGCAACTATTAAGATAGAAAAAAAATTGAAAACAAAAGTTTGTTCGCATTCACCATTGCATACTCTAAATATATTTATAGTCATACAGGTTATTTAATTTTATCTAGGTAGTAGTCAACTTTGTTAAGTTAAATGAAACACCCTATATATTATTGCATATTTGGTTAGTGAACGTCAAGAGCTTTTCAATGAACTACCATAATATGGACTTTCTCTGAGTAGTTCAGGAGTTATTTGAAATTATATAGAAAATTTGACGCATGTACACCTTTACAAGAAATATTGTATTCTTTTAATTTGAAATGTTCTCAAATATTTCGATGTGGTAGTGTATTATCATGGAAAAGGTCTCTCAAACCATGTATCCTGTTTTAGATTTTCTTCTATAGGATGTCTATAATTTTGTCAAACTTGAATATTTAAAAACCTCAATAACTTTGTTATTTCAAATGGAACACCCTGTATGTTATTTCATATTCGATTAGAAAATTACAAGAGCTTTCCGACGACCACCATACTTGATATTTATTTTCAATGGTTTTGAGGATCATTGATGTCCACATTTTGAGAAACAAAAAACATAAGTTCCCTATTTTAAATTTTCATTTCAGGAATAGGGAGAATTTACTGATTTTCTTAATTAGAAGTTTTTAAAATAAACATGAATTAATACATGTAGCTCGGTAGCGCAATGGGCTAGAGCATTAAGTGACAGACGTATAACTTTCAGCATTTCAAAAGCACTCACTTATGGGTGTCTTCTACCTGGATGTGTATCAGCGTACATTCTAGATGCTATTAAAGAATTTTTATTTCAATTCATATAAAGCATATCAACTAATTCATTATCATGAAAATTAATTTTTTTTATAATTATTCTAGTTTTATTAATTCTTCGACATACGTATATACAATAAAAAAACACACAACTGATCATTTTCACAACTGTCACAATGAAGTATGACTTCTGGCAATCTCTTATCTTTTGTTTCCACGGTTAATTTGAAATTGAACTTACAATTTTTAAATATTGGTGAATATATAAGAAAATATCTTAAATTTGTTGTTTTGTTCCTCAATAAAAACTTATGTTTTTTTTTAAATTTATTTCGTTATACCTGTTTCTCGTTAATTCCTCATAAGAGTCATAAGGTGTCTACAAACACAAGTGCATATCCTAACACATGAACGCACATTCATGTACGCGCGTTCACGTGCGTCAGTGTATAAACAAAATTTGAGTTAAAAGTCCGTTGAACATGTCTTTTGTTGCTGCTTGAATACAATTAAGTGTATGTACATGAACGCGCATACATGAACGTGCGGACATGTCTTAAGACAAGTACATGTATCGGTAGGCATCAATAGCTAACTACATCAATATTGACACTTATTTTTTTATTGTATTGTATAAAAGAAAGTTGCTAATTTATTATTTATTAATGAACGAGTTATTTTATAAAAAAAAGTTTAAAATAGTCAAACTATTAACCTCTCTATTTATTGGATATTTAAATTTTGCATAAAATTTATCGAAAATAGAGAACTTTAGTTTTTTTTTCCTTAAAATTTTGACATAAATAATCATATCCTCAATACCATTGAAAATAAATATCAGGTATGATAGGTCATCATAAAGCTCTTGTAATTCTCTAATCGAATATGAAATAACATACAGGGTATTCTATTTGAAATAATCAAGTTAATGAGGTTTTTAAATATTTTAGTTCAACATAAAATTATAGACATCCTGTAGAAAATCTAAAACCGGATACATGTTTTGTAATCCCTTTTCTATGGTAATTCACTACCGTATCGAAATATTTGAAAGCATTTGAAATTAAAATAATATAAGGTTTCTTGTAAAAGTGTATATACGTTAAAATTTCTATATAATTTCAAATAACTACTAAACTGAAATGTCCATATTATGGTAGTTCACTAAAAAGCTCTTGATGTTCGCTAACTAAATATGCAATAATATATAGGTTGTTTCATTTAACTTAACAAAGTAGACTACTACCCAGACAAAACGAAATACCCTGTATGACTAAAAATGTTTTTAGAGTATGCAATGGTGAATGCTGACCAATTTTTGTTTCCAATTTTCTTTTCTATCTGTAATAGTTACATAGTTATGGAACAAATACACACTAGGTGGACACCCTCTATGTTGTTTAGGTCGGGACCCTGATGAAAAATCCAAGTTTTCGGACCTTGAGGAAGATAGGCGCGAGCAGTCATCTTGATTGAGAGGTGTAACAAATTGGTTTTTTCAACGGCTGATCCTACGACAAAAATGAAGTATACAAAATTCCTTACATTTTTTGTAAGTTTAATATGTAATGAGTTACAGCGACGAAAAGATGAACATGTTCCAAAAAATCGTCAAACTCCATTTTCGTTGGTAAATTTTGTAAGACCAAATTACACTATATTATTTTTAACGTTTTTACACACCACAATAAGATTATAGCGAAATCTATTTCAAATTACAGTGAATTTTCTTGCTACATAAAAATTTTCTTATCGTCGCTACGGCCGCAGTGGCGGAAATTAGGGATGGGTGATATATCAATAACGGTTACAAATAAGTAACTAGTTACTGGGCGGTAACCGTTTGATACTGAGTACCACATCGAATTTATCAGTTACTGGTTACTGGTTATCAGAGACAACCGAATAAAATTTATTCGTTTCTCTATGCTGGTTATCTAGCGGTATTTAGCGTACTAATTACCGATACTTATATACTGGCACATTCTGTACCTTGCATACGTATACATTTCTATTCTACAAGATTTGTTTTAAGAAAATATTTATTTTTTTTTTTGAGGTTTTGCTTATTAATTGCTTTAAAGAAATTATTTTTGTTATTTTATTCTGAAAACACTTGAATAGTTCCTATGTTTCAGTCGAAGTTATGTATTTATTTTAACAGAATATTTCTAACTTGTTTTTAATTCATTTATAAATTATTTCGAATTTTACAATTTTTATTTCACATTCTTCATCACATTTCCTTTAAAGCCTGTTTTAAAATTAATTTTTTTACCAATTTGTAGTACCAATTTCTAAAAGTGACGAAATTCAGATGATTCGTATTGCGTAACTGCTTGAACCAATCACTTTGAACTACATTAACTGAACTAACTATTGTACGTATGCATATTCACAATTCAGTTAACGTCAGGAGTCACGGATCGGTATTGTATAGAAATATTGGTAACTAGTAACCAGTAACTATTAAAAATAACGATTATGGAGTGACAACTGTAACGGTTATAACTAGTTACGACAAAATAATTGCTTAGGACATCACTAGCGGACATTAGTACACAATATTATTAGTGTATGAATTTTTCAAGTTTCATTCTATCTATTTTGCAGCAAATGTTTCCTGGAGGAGGTATAGACCGACATTGTGAGTTATAAGTGTATCTCTCTAATGGTCTATGCTACTACCCGTCAGACATTACTGGCGTCTTAGTGACCGATAGCGACCTGCAAAGCAGGTACCAAGAGCTGCGACCTCTAACCCTGGTGGACAAAACTATATACTGAATAAGATTTACAGGAAATAACTACTCAGCGGACAAAAGCTCCGACTTGCGTTGAATTAAACCTGCGAATCTTATTTGGTAGCTAAGATTATTTGTCAATTCTTCACTAGACATAGACCGGTTTCGAACTTGTTATGTTCTCGTCAGTACGCCATATGTAATGGAAAAGACAAATAATAATAACAAACAAGACTAGCCTAAGCAGACTAAGCAAGACAGACATAGTGAGTGATAAGTGTATCCCTTTGGTGGTCTGTACTATTACTCGTCATACATCACTCATGTCTTAGTGACTGATAGCGACTGCAAAGCAGGTACCAAATGGTCTTAGCTACCAAACAAGACTTGCAGGTTTAATTCAACGTAGATAGGGGCTTTTCTCCGCTGAGTAGTTTCCTGTTAATCTTATTCAGTATATAGTTTAGCCCACAAGGGTTAAAGGTCGCAGCTCTTGGTACCTGTTTTGCAGGTCGCTGTCAGTCACTAAAACACCAGTGATGTTTAACGAGTAGTAGCACAAACCACCAGAGGGATATACTTATCACTCACTATGTCTGTCTTGCTTAGTCTGCTTCAGGCTCGCCTGGTTTGCTATTATTATTTGTCTTTTCCATTACTTATGGCATACTGACGAGAACATAACAAGTTCGAAACCGGTCTATGTCTAGTGAGGAGTTGACAAATGATCTTAGCCACCAAATACGACTTGCAGGTTTAATTCAACGCAGGGTCGGGCTTTTGTCCACTGAGTAGTTTTTTCCTGTAAATCTTATTCAGGTATAGACCGTCTCACGTCTTCTTTTGTTTCTTTATTTTTTTTAAACACTGCTATTGACCTGACTTCATATAATTAAAAATTTTATTGAACCTACGTTGTTTAATTTCTCAGAAGAGGTTTCATTAAGTAAAGTGTGGTAAGGTATAGCAAATTCTCTGGTCAAATATTAATTGTTTATTTCTTGAATTTAGAGTACCTACTGTGAAACTGAAGGCACCAGTTCGCCTGTATGATACAGGTAACCCAACCTGAAATATTACGAGCTAGCCGAGGATTGGTAAGGTGTTCAGTTTTTCGTTTTTCGTAAGAGTGCATAAAAGTTACATATTTGGCATCCCAACACAAACAAACGTTGCATTTGAAACAAACGTTACACAACGTTGCGTAACTATGTACCAACTGTAAACGAAGATATTGTAAATAAGATCAAATGTGTACTAAAAAATACACGACTGTGGTATGTTGACGAGACGACAGATTGTAAAAAAAAATCTATTTTAAATGTTATAGCACGTGTACTGGATCCTCTTAAATCGATATTTCCACTGTTACTAGCTAGCAAAAGACTCACTGAGTGTATTGGCCAAACAATTACGCGGGTGGTGCTGGAGACGTTAGAAAAATTTTACCTATCAAAAAGTCAAGTGTTGATGTTTGTGGCCGATGGTGCCGCGACAATGCGTTTGGTAGGCCGTTCTCTTCAAGAACACGGTTGTAGGTTGGTACATGTTACGTGTAAAGTGCATGCTTTACATCTTGTGGCAGAAATTATTCGACAAAGTTTTCCAGAGGTAAATACATTGATATCAAGTATAAAAAAAGTATTTCTTAAATCTCCTAAACGTCTTTGCGCATTTCATAGCAAGTGTCCCGGTATTTCTGAACTACCACAGCCGATTATTACATGTTTGGGAACATTGCTGAAGGCAGCTTCTTATTATGCTGAATATTTACAACAAATAAAAGTTGTGATACTACAATTCAATCCAGACGAGGCTGCAGCTATTAAGGAAAGCCAGACAAAATTTGAGGATGTTTCTGTTGAAACAGCTTTAAAAACTATTCACAAGAACTACAACGGATTACATGACGCCATACAAAGCAGTGCCTTGTCGTTAGCCGTGTCACTGCAAATAGTGGACAAAGTAAATCGACTGCTACAGTCTATAGGTGATGCAAAAAAATGAGCCCGCTGGAGAAAAGTTCGCACGTGTGTTAAAGCAAAATACCGGTTTTACCAGATTAACAAATTTGTGATGGAACTGATGGTGCATCTGCAGATCCGTGAGTTCAAAGACTATTTTAAGTATGCTTGTATTAAATCAATAGATGTCGAATCTTTTCCAATTTGTGATAACCAAGCTTGTTAAGAGGGTAAGTTGTGCATACATTGTTATAAATTGTAACAGTTTATTGCTTTTATTACTAGTTAAATTCTTTTATTACATTTATTATGATGCATACGTTTATGTCTTGCGGTACATTTTTGTCAACTCTACTTATGGGTAATACTGGGTGCATGAAGGTGGAGCCAAATGAAACAGTAGGTGGGCAAGCGTTTCTCCATTAGTTGGAGCTGTACCTCTCCCGTGTCGACGAATGCAGTTTGACAAACAATTTAGTTGTGGTGTTAAACGTATAGGAACCTAGTGTAAAGACGGTGTTTATTTACGATATAAACGAGATTTTCTGGTTGGTGTTTTTATTTACGATAAAGGCGATGTTTTCTGTTTAGTGTAGTGCCTTTCTAGACTACAAAATATACAGGAAATCAGCGTAATTCGAAACAGTACGAGCGTTGATTAGGGATTATCCTGAGTGGGCTTTTAACGGTGTGGAGCTGGCATGTATCGTGTGTACGACCCTGTTATTTACATCATGTCAAATTTTCTCTTCAAAGTATATTATTCTCTGTGGTAGGTGGAATTGTCATGGACTTTAAGAAAATACAAATAAAATAGTGCTTGCCCTTGGAGAGAAATGTGTTTACGATATAAACTAAAAAATAAAATAAAACTAGATACTGAATGAACGATATTAAAAAGCTCGATAGCTAGCCAACATATTTTATTTCATATGCGTATTTTTTTAGATAATATTATTGTAGGAAACTTACAACCTCATAATTCATTTCCATGTGCATGTGTCATTGTTTACTATATTCTTAATTATACGCAACGATAACAATACATTATTTATTATTAGACACGATATTTGTTTTCTACAATAATTTCAAATACAAATATTTTTCCAAAAACATATTGGCATTATATATTTACATTGTCCTTATTTATCTCACAGACTATTCAAGAAACGAATATGTTTAATAGGATTAATAATAATATAAAAATAATAATAATACAATATCGGGTGAAAAAGACCGGCAACCTCCGTGCGGTGCACCCTGGACAGGAAGAGGCAACTCTGTCTGACAAATGCCGGCCGGGGGTACCAGGGCCTAATACTCTGGTTCCCTCACGACCGACCCCAAGCTGATGGGGGTCAGAGACAGGCGGGAGGGGCCTCACCGGATGGTCTTACTAATGACGAACGCAATGGACAAGGACGCTTTAAGTGGACGAGGGAACTTCGGGATGACTTGCTGACCTGCCGCGAGAGTAGCGAATCTGAGCAAAGAAGATATATGGCGCGATTACATGCACTTTGGTGCGAAATGCATCCAGAGCATCACGCCTTCTCAGTAGGATACTTGATCTCTCAAGTATCCTACTTGCGCAGGACTGGTTACGTAAGGGCACCCCGTCAGCTGGAAGAAATTCCAGCCGTAGTACCACCACGGCAATTAGCAGCTGATGGGGAACATCCTGTAGAGTTCACCGATGTAGACCTAAGAACGAGGGTTAGCCTTAACACCAGGGTGAACTTAAAGCCACAAGACCTGGCTAGAATGGACGCGGTCATCGATGAGGAAATTCCAGAAAATGCAGACATCTGGCAAAAATCGAGTGCAAGATACAGTCGGCCAGACAACACGCTTCTCGGATCTAGAGTGTGGTGGAATACAAGAAGAGTGGTAGAGCTTTTACTCCCAGAATCCGACGCATAGTAGCCGGATTAAGACGTCAACACAATACTCTAAATCTGACAGTGATGCTTACCATCAAGCAACACTGTCTAGATAGGATCCGAGCGCTCATGGCTAGAAAACGTTGAAAAGGCGGGTGAGAGTATGGAGCAAAATAATTTGTTCCGTACGAATCATTCCCTCCTCTTTCAAGAGCCACAGCGTGTTGTAGATAATCGGCCAACTATAGAAGATGTGGAAACCTTCTGGAAAGGAATCTACGAAACGCCGCGTTCATTCAGTAGCGGCACTCCAGCAATTTCACACTTCGAGGCTCTGTGCCCGACATCTTGAAGAGCTGGAAGAAGTGTGCCCGGCAATCAGTACGGGAGAAGTCCAACAAGCGCTTGTTAGTACCAAGAACTTTGCTGCCCCGGGCTGAGAGGCATTAATAGCTGGTAGTGGAAGAAATTTCCCTTCCAACCACCGCCGTCTGGCGCGAATTTTCAACTCATGGTTGAAAGGGCAGCAGATTCAGGACTGGTTCCTCGAGGGAAGTACTGTCCTTATCCTCAAAAAGGGGGATCTTTCCGACCCGAAGAATTATAGGCCGATCACTTGCCTCAACTCCTGCTACAAGATATTTACACGTATCTTGTATGCTAGGACACTGAGGTCTGTTGATCCGATTTTCCAGCAGATACACTACCAGCGTGGTGCCAAGAAGGGCATGACAGGTTGCAAGGACAGCCTGCTGATAGACCGCTGTATTACAAAAGATTCTGTGCAATACAAGCGGAATCTATCGATGGCCTGGATTGATTACCGCAGGGCATTTGATACAACATCGCATGAACTATTGTTGCAGTTGCTCGAATGTCTTGCGGTACCAGAACCACTAGTGAGATGCATAGAACAGCTGCTGCCACTCTGGAAGACTCGCTTCACCATAACATCAGGTGCACAGCGGGTCACGACAGAGCAGGTGGCATTTAGGAGAGGAGTTTTCCAGGGTGACTCCCTGAATCCTCTACTCTTCTGCATCTCACTGCTACCGTTGTCTCTTGGGCTCCGCCAAACCAGCGGATATCAATGTAGACCACCCAGTGACCGGAGGCATAAGATCACCCATATTTTATATGGATGACCTTAAACTTTATGCCTCCGGAGAGCGCGAACTACAAAATGCGCTTAGGGTGATCGAAGAATACACGCGGGCCATTGGTATGGAGTTCGGGTTGGACAAATGTGCAGTCCTCCACCTCAAGAGAGGACGATGCGGGGAATTCTCTAAAGATGCGCAGCTCGCAGATGGAAGCATCCTAAGACATCTGGATGCCGGAAAGACCTATACATATATGAGTGTGCAACCAAGGCACATCCAGGATGTGAAACAAATAAAGGATTCTCTCTGCGGCAAGTACAGACACCGTCTCCGAAAGATTTGTTCTTCCGAACTTTCGGGGAAGAACAAGGTGTCTGTGACTAACGTGCTTGCCGTTCCGGTCCTGCTCTACTGCTTTGGAGTAATGAAGTGGACAGTATACGAGCTGCGCCAATTAGACAGAGATACCTGCATGATGATGAATATTCACAGAAGTATTCACCCTAAATCGGCTATTCCTCGTATGTACCTCCCACGTCAACGGAGGAGCCGAGGACTCTTGAGCCTGGAGTGTACGCATGGCAGAGTAGTATTGAGTATGGCATGTAATACCTGCAGGAGCTCAGATTCCCTCTTGCGGTTTGTAAATCATCACGAAACTGTAGGAGTGGGAGCAGGATTGTTCAAGGCAGCAAAAAGAGTAGCAGATGAACTCGGTCTTGCATTCGACACCAGGCGAAGTGGCCGGCGAGGTGTTGATGTAGAGTCAGTCTCTAAACCTCAACCAAATCGCCTGAAACTCCAAATTAGAGCTACCGAACAGGAAAATCTGTTTCGGCAGCACGTCGATAAACCCCAGCATGGTGTCTTCTGTAAGAACATAGAAACACTGGGTTTATCGACCAGGCTGACATTCGCTTTCCTAAGGTCGGCCGGCTTAAGACGGAGACCGAGGGGTTTATTATGGCCTGCCAAGATGGTGTTATCAACACCTTGGTCTACCGTAGCTGCGTGTGGCGTGTAGAGGTTCCTGACATAAACTGCAGGACCTGCCATCAGGCGCCGGCATCGCTCATGCACATATTATCTGCATGCCCCGTATACGCGATTTCGACCTACATCCACCGACATAATGCGACGTTACAAATGCTATACTACCATCTAAGGTACTCGTACGGGGTAGACCAGACACCAGTGCTGCCTGACGTCCCCGGAGATATTGAGTCCGTTGTCGAGGACGAGAAATGCCGGATTTACTGGAACTACTCGTTCCCGACGGTCAGGCTAATCCAAGCAAACAAGCCTGATATGGTCCTCTTCATCAACTCAAGGTGATGTATATCATCGAGTTCTCGGCACCTGCGGAGAGCGCTGTATACGCAATAGAAAGCAATACTTGTTTCATTCTTTCACAGAACTAGTATTTAGTTGAAATAATGGAACCTTAAAAGATATAGAGCCTACCGTATCTTCAAACTGTCAACAGCAACTAATGGTAAATATCTGAGCTAAGTTTTGCATAATCTCATACTTGTAAAAAACATTTTATTTGTTTTTGTGAAAAATATATGTATTTATTTTCGTTCTCTTATGGTATGTGCTTCTACATATATAATTTAGAAGATACAGTATTTAAATGTTTATTTTTGTACAAGTTTTTAAAATCTATTGTTTATGTGCAAATTTAATGGTATAATTCGAATGTCTTATCAGAAGATCGATTTTCGAAAAATATTATTCCTCAAAATATACAGAAATAATATAGAATGGATACTTGCAGATACGTTTTACAATAATAAATATTATGAGTAATTTTGAATTTGTCCAGTTGTTTTTAAGAAACACAAAAAATAAAAAATGGGAATTCTGAACAGAACTCAGCCTCATTCTTTTTGCAGTTGCTAACAATGTATTGACTTTGTCATGAGACAATATGACGGTTTTTTTTTTTAATAAAAGATTGATACAAATTTACAAACCATGTATGTAGAGGTACATATGTACATAACTACGACGCACTGTGAATTTTTTCAAATAAATATTATTGTAATGTAAATCAATTAGGGAACTCTCCATAGATTAGATTATTTTGCAATTCCAATTGTTTACATTGCGAAAAAAATTGTATAATCTACATTCCCTATCTAATTGTAGCTAATTACATACTATAATAAACAGATGAACGCTAAAATACTTTTCCATCACCTTGAACTTGACTCTTATTTGAAGGATGTATGCTACGACCAATTAATTAAAAAAATGCACTGGACTGATTAATTATTATCATAAATAAGTAATTGTATGCTTTAACATATTTACGCAATATGTACCACAACGATTCTGTGCAAAAACAAAACAGTGCCATAAAACCACAAGCGGCAAGTACTGCGCAAAAAAATCGCGATCCCGAATGAAACCTCCTATAGCAGTGGACCAGGCAAATTATTAAAATTGAACTGTTTCCGTACACCCAACAAATACTCGGTCAGCACTGTCAAATTTGCAGTGCGTTCAAGGTCAGGAGTCAATATTTTGTTGTATAACAGGCCAAGGCTAGACGGAGAAAAAGTATGGGGGAGAGTTGTATGACTGAACCAACTATAAAGTATATCTTTGTAGGTATATTAGTAGATATTTTTTAAAATGACCATCGAATTGTGTCAGTTATCTTTGTGAAAAATTAAAAACCTTATTCTGGCACTGTTCGTACTAAATAATTTTGGGTAGAGTATGTGAGAAAAAAATGGTCCTCAAAAAATACTATTTGTAAAATTGTAACGTTTAACGCCCACGTGCCCTATATTCCCTTTAGAAAAAAATTTATCATCTGAAACTGAGAATAATCCCGGCCATCGGATCTTACTAATGCTAAATTGATTAAGCACCGCTACCGTACTCACTGAAACATTAAAAAAAATCCACGTTTTTTTTGTACAATACTGTTTTATCTTTACATGGTTTTTGGGTTTATGGATTTTGGTTGTGTTGCTTTTGGGCGTTTAGGACTTTAAGGAACTTTTTGTAATTTGGTTCAGTAGACACGTGAACATCAGGTCAACATTATTTGTATAAGTACATTTACAGAAATATAGTTCTAACCATCTGAAAAATATTTAGTGCGACATATGTACACATGTACTTTAACTAGCAGATTTATTTACCAACTAATTCTATTACATCGTAGAAGTTCTTTTGTTTTTGTGAGTTGGTGTATAATACTAGGATTTTACTTTCAAATATTTCCAAAATATTTTAAATTGTATTTATTAAATATCAAAAAAATTGCCCTGTAAAAATAAACCTTAAGTGAGCATAAATATTATATTAGCAAGGGTGAAACTGAGATATCGAAAATTGGCGAACATGCTTGGAAAAATGGACATAATATAAACTGGGATTGGGATTCGGCGAAAATTTTAGCAAAAAAATGCTGACAGGAACAAAGAAAAATTAAAGAATCAGCAATAATATTACTAAATGAGGAAACAATTGGACATGGACAAAATACTGCATAAAAGTAAACAATATTTTAGATAAAACCTATCCTGAGAAGTAAATTGATGGTCGAGGTCCAATACAATGGCCTGCTGGCTCTCCAAATTTAGCGCCATTGGAATTTTTCCTATAAGGTACATTAAAAGTGTACTTTACAAAATTACATTTACAAAAGTTCAAAAAGACTTTGTTAACAGACCATTTTATTGCCAATATCAGCAGGCAGCACATTTTGAATATTTCATAAATTAAAAATGTTAAATTATCATTCATACTTTAATTACATAATTCTAATAAATGAAATTTTCATAATGCCGTCATTTTAATTCATATCGATAGAATGTTCTAAACCTTTATGGTTGTATTCAGCATGATAAGAATCAAATGAAGTGTCATACTCATCCGACTCCAGATGCCATTTGAAATTGTTGTGCAGGATGGCGCTCTGCCATTATCTTTGAAAGATTATTTAACAGGAAGGAGGAAACTTTACAACCGCATTGTAGAGTCATTTTCAAGACAGTTTAATAAATAAACACCACAGAAATTAGACAATCCCCGATTCCAAAGCCAAAGATGCACGGGCGAGGGTTACATTTACGAAAAAACGTGAATACACAACCATTCCCACCAATATTGCCAGTGCTGGTGGCGGGGTTCGAACCCGCAGCTACGATGGAGAGATTATCTAGTCACACTTACCATCGCGCGCTCTAGCCAACTACTTCACAGAGCCTTTGTTCAGTATTTTCAATAAGCAACGTAACAATTTTACGACTTGCGCCCACATCTGTACAGCGAACATCTGTATCTGTTTATTATTGATATTGTGGAAACGTCGTCATAAGACCGAATTAGCAATTATATAATTATAGATGCATGATAAAGAAGGTAGATGAAGAGGAAGAACTAAAACAAACAACATAACCAATAAATACTTGTTGTGTTGTTCTATTATTCAGGTGTTATTTTTTTTACGGTTCCCTTCTCAGTATAAATGGAAAGATACCGGTCAATCAAATATTCGACCACTTTATACAACTAAACACATGGTTTAAGATTCATTCATTCATTCACGGCCGAGATTGCTTTACACAATTCCGCCGGTTTTTTTTAAGGCCAGCTCGAGGACGAACGTATATACTGTTGTCCGCCATTATGATCTTTACAAATCATGTGAAAAAATGTGAAATATGGAGATTTTGGTCAATCTAACTATGTTACTTTAAGTTTAAAACCACTAAGTAATCATTACATTGTGTCAAATTTAAAACAATTTATTTACCAGTTTTTGGATAAAACTATTCCTCCCAGATAACCTGCGCTCGGAGCCAACCCAACATCCATACGACGGTGCATCGTGGCAATTGATAGGTCCGGAGGATAAACAACAATTAACTTTAAAATTCTAAGACCTATTATTCTTAAATAATATACATAAAACTAATTATGCTGCAACTTAATCTACTTAACATTTAATATTTACAACTTAAAAAAAGAGTACATACAATATGTCTAGGACACTATTTTTGTAAGTTGATAGGAAAATAAATCAACGCAAAACCCGCTTTCCTTATCTAAGACGCGGCCAATTTTTGATTTCGGAAAAAGTGTAATACAATTTTTAATAAAATGACATAAAGAAATAAAATTGAAGATGAATCAAAAACGTATAAAAATGGAAGAGGAGAAAATGGGTTACTTTTGAATTTTGACAGGTTAAACTATATCAGTTGCCGAAAAATTGGCACGTTTAGTATGGCAACTTGTGCTTAATCCTAAATTGGGCATTATGTTCCCTAACTTGTGCTATATATATTACTTTATGTGCTGACAGTTAACTAACTTAAATTTCTGTATCCAAGAAAAAAGTCGATTTTTTTTTTCTAAAAACTTATCAGTGGAGGCAAGTTTGATTAATTACATTGTCCATATTTTACCATGAATTGGTCCGCGTTGAAAAATATTGGTACCACAAAGCTCTAAAATTTACTGAAAACATCACAATAAAACACAGAAGGTGAAGCTCTGTTTTCTATTTTTCTAAGTTTAGGTGGGACCAGCTGTGGTGTGTATTTCTGTAAACACAGGTGATCCAAATGTCTAACAGTACTGTTTTTAGTTAGATAAACACACTTTAAAACTCAATTTTGGTGGACAAGTTGGTTTAACGCGCAACGTTAAAACGACGTCGTTAATCATCAGTTTTAGTCGCATGCCGACGTTGAGCGACCTTGATTTCATCTATCGAATTGGTGCAAAAGCGGGTCGGACAATCGTGGTCACGACGTCCTCGCGCCACCCCCCCCCCCCCTGGGGGGGGGGGTAAAAAAACAAAAAAATTTTTTACGTCGATTTTTTTTCTTCTGTTTAGGGTGTGGTTAAATTGTACGTGCCCGATACCAAAGCCTGGTTACCAGTGTGCCGCAAAATTTGGATTTTGTTAGATATTAAAACTAAATTTTCATTTATGGTGGATTAAAACAGCCATGTATTATTATATTTTCTAATTTATAAAGAGTGAACAAAATTAAACCCCAGGGTGGGCACCTCCCCTAAATCCGCCACTGATATTTGTAAAGGCCCATTTTCAGATATCGTATATTCGTTTATTATAATTCAAGAATTTAGTTCATTTAATTAATCAACTCAACAGGGATTAAGTTTGGGGGTTGCTCTGTCTCTGCAGCCTTCGATATTTGGTATCTTGGGGTCTTCAAATGAGTGGGGTCTCGTGTGTTAGAGAATCAGCACATGGGGGTAAAATTATGCCGCTGCGCCATATGAGATTAAAGTTTTGATATAATTACGTCGCAATTAAATTCTGCTCATATTGCCCCTATATTTAAGACTCCGTAAAACAATATAGCAATTATAAATTTTACAAATTATGGTTACATCGCTAGTCAAACTCGCATTTCAAAGAACACAGGAAACTCATGGTAATTTACCTACATATCAGTTATGCCTAAAGATTATATTATTATGAAACCTTGTAAACAAAAAATATAAATATATACATATATTTTTTTCTATTAATAGCCATTATGTTAGTTTGCTATCTATAGAAGTATTTTACAAAACAATTTGATATACATACATATGTACACACCAATGCACATAGTCCTTAATCTAAATATGTACTAGTTTCTTCATGAATAATAAATACAAAAAAGTCAGAACAGGAAGACGATTGCAGATGTTCTACTTTTAGTTCACAACATTGTAAATAATTAATTAATTACTTAGGACTGGAAGAATAGTCCTGATGTTCACTAAGTAAACAGTAGGCCTACCTATGCGTACAATTTTAATTTTATGCAACAACGGTGTATTAACTTCTTGTATTTCTGATCATTATTTTGTTTATAACCGTCCAAAAAGTACTTTTCGGCCTGGAAATGTAGTCGTCCAGCAACCGCAACAAATAGTCTGTTATGAAAAGATGATCTTTTCGTCCAAATATTAAAACCAAAAGTCACTTTTCAATACAATCGAATAAAAATAATTTTATTCTAACCTCTTATTGTATCTTGATAATACGTATTGACTTCCAGGAATACGAGAAAAAATGATAAAAAGTATGGAGCAGCAAATGATTTATCTTTGAATCATTCATTCACAAAAATTGTTGGAAATAACCTCCATAACTATGGTCTTCTTCGACTAATCCAACGATCAGGATATGGGCATGCCCAGAAATTGTAGCCCAATGAGACTAAAAGTGTGCTGGGGAACACATGCAGGCAGAAACCATATATGCCCCTATATATGTAGTTCTATTTATTACCGGCTGATCTTTCAACATACAAGGCAGTACCTCTTACAGCAAAATCTGATATGATTCGTCAGTAAGTCATGCTGTAAAATGTAGAGCCCAACGACACAAACCAACCCATACGATCACCAAAAACTGACACTGAACATTTTTCTCTACTATTCCATGTGGGTTACCTTCGGCCCATACATAATTGTTGTGAAAAATTAGGGTAGTATTTCTCAAAGTTATTTGATTTAGGCGTTGAGATAAATCAACTCGTGGGAAAACATCACGTGGTACAACTGCTCTTCTTTCAACATGTTGCAAACGGTCTTATGACTGACATTCAATTCAGAAACCAACCTTAACCTCAGGTAATAAATTTTTAAACACAAAATACAAACAGCATAATTACTTCGAAATAAATATGTATTTTATTTAATTTTCAATTCCTAAGGTAATCTCAGATTTTACTGTTGATTGTCGATAATTTTTCCAAAAATACGACGACACATTTTTTAGAATATACTCTTTCAGAAAATATCAAAAATTACTTCTACTGCTATTTTAAAAAAGCGACCTTGACATGTTCTTAAAAAAATAGTTGCTATGATGACAATCTTAACTTGCTACGGCCCGCGGAGCTGTGGAGATTACATAAAATAATACAATTAAAAAAATAATCTAAAAATAGTAATTCACTGTACTACCAGCCCATCGGTAAATTTTTTGAATTTCCACCGGCCCCATCAGCCTCTGCATTTATCAACAAACACCTGGTGAATATGCCACATTAAGCGGTGTGTTTTCTCAATCACGCATCCGTGGATGCGCGACACACATAGCGCAATTGTACGAAATCACAGCAGTTGAACGAATGAATTACGTATATTTAAGTATATTTACGTTTTGTACTGTTACGACATTACATCCATTTTGTGAACGTGAACACTGTAGAAACATGCCGTTTTCACTACCCCCCCCCTACGAATTCGTAACTCTTAAAAAATACGACTTTAAAACCGTATTTTCTAAGAATTCGTAGTGCACAACACGCATAGCACAATAGTATGAGGGCACTTGTGTAGTTAGTGAAAACGGCATGTTTCTACAATGTGTAATTCAATAATTCAATGTTCACGTTCATCTTATGAACGTGAACACTGAATCACACATTGCAGGAACATGACCTTTTCACCAACTCAACTGTCATCACGCTATTGCACTATGCATGTTGCCCACCCACGGATGCGTAATTCTTAAAAAACACGGTTTTAAAGGTATGAACTTGGTGAAGCGCCGAGGCTGAACGCAAGTGATGTGTCACTCACTGTCTAGATATGACACCCGGATTATCAATTTAAAATTAGATATACCCCATAGTGAAGAAGAAAGCAATGCTTCACTATGTGATCATATTTTCGAGTCTTCTGCTAAAGACTTGTCGCTTTTTTCTAACTTCGTCGCTTCATCATGTATTTGTACCACATGTGGTCTGTGGTTTGTACTATAACAGCTGCTTTACGTTAGTCAAACAATACCATGGAATGCAATTTAAGACAATAATTATGGCAACTAAAAGAATCATAGCAAGAAAGTTATTGTTTACTGACATATTCAAGCAATTCTTTTCTTTCAACAGTGTTGTCAAAACCGTAAATATTAAAGATAATTTGAGGTCATGTATTTATGTATGCTCTGCGCCTTGATCATACCATTTCCATTTTAATACATTTATTCAGCATTTTTATACCAGTATGTACAATATATACTAGGTATGTGTGTATTAAACACGAATTTCTTAATATAATCTGGATCTCTGATACAATACAAATAAATAGTCCCCTACATGTAGGCTGCCATACTGTGGGCATTTTTTATTGGCCGCATATTAACCAATTATAGAAGGTTATGATACCGCGGAAATTTAAATCGTTAGTCTATTTTCGTGATTATTTTTTAATGTCTTTATTTTCCAATTATTTAGCAGTATTTTTGATCAAGTGTTTAATTTTTTCCAATTATATTGTTATTATAGTGAGAATAATTTAATTATATTATCCTACTGAGAATATTTTGTAGTAATTTCTTTTTATACATTGACGCGATTTCCGGTTTTGACATCTGTCATCAGTTTTGTCTTAAATTTTAAAAAATGAACCAAACACGATTTAGTTCAGCGTCACTGGAAGAAATTATCATACAAACTAAAGAAAATGCATGTAAAAATACTATATGAAGTAATAATTCGATACTGAAACATTTCCCAATCATTTTGTGACGAAAGGGGTTACAAACTAAAAGAAAATATACCAGTCACGGACGACATTTACAATAATTGTGTTTTCATGTTCAAAACTTTAGCACAGTTTAATTTCAATGCACTATAAAGTTACTTTATTTAGTTTAAATTGACACAATTGTTGAAAAAAAGTTATGTTTTGTTTTTCTTTCCCTCTTTTGGGACTTACTACCACATGAATAATTATTCTTTATCTAAAAAATATAACTATATTTACCCAGTATGTTACTGGAAAAATTAACCTCTGCGTCAAAAGATTAGTCAGAGGGTGTTTTTTGACAACTATGACACAAAAATATTAATATAATTCCCTAACGTTTCGAAAAACGAATCATCTGTTCCCTTTTCAAAGTTATTTTGTTTATGTAAGGTTAGGAGCATAAAAGTTATATTAGAAAGGGTGAAATTGAAAAATCGAAAATTTGCGCACATGCTTGGAAAATTGACATAGAATAAACTGGGATTCGGCAAACATTTTAATGAAAGAAGCGGACAGCAAAAAAAGAAAAATTAGGTAATCGGCAATAATATTATTGAATAAAGAAAAATGTTTATCCCATTTCTCTGTAGATTTTGGTACAACGTGGTTACCGATGTTAAAAAAAGAATTGAACAAAATTAATATTGTATAATTTTTAAGTATCAACAGTTCTATGTAAGTATCTATAGATATTACATAAGCAAATAATTTATGTGTCAAGTTTCACGCTTGACATATTCCAAAAAGATAAATAACTTTGGAAAAGGAAACAGATTCGTTTTCCGAAACGTTTGAGAATTATATTATTATTTTTGTGTCTCATATTAGTTGTCAAAAAGCACCCTCTGACTAATATTTTGACGAGCGCAGGCATATGCGGACGACGGGCTGGTCCTAGTGACCGGCCGCTTCTTAAATGTCGTTTGCAACAGAACGCAGGTAGCTTGTAGAATAATAGAAAGATGGTGCGGCGAAACAGGTATCTCAGTCAATCCATCTAAGACTGAGATGATCCTATTCACCAAGAGAAGGAAAATAGAGGATTTTAGGGCACCAACCATGTACGGTAAACCTCTCGCGCTTGTGCAGGAGGTTAGGTACATGGGAGTGACTCTAGATAGCAAACTGTCATGGGGGCACATATCGACAACGTCATCAAAAAGTCGACTGCGACCTTCTGGCAATTGCGCCGAGCGGTAGGTAGGAACTGGGGCCTCAACCCACGGATCCTACACTGGCTGTACGCGGCGGTCATCAGGCCTAGGCTGTACGCGGCGGTCATCAGGCCTAGGCTCCAATATGGATCCGTGGTCTGGTGACCGAGCGTGGACAGAGCGATTACGTCCCGAAAGCTGGCAAAAGTCCAGAGACTAGCCTGCCTAGGGATCACTGGCACAATGAGGACGACTCCGACAGTTGCTCTGGAGGCAGAGCTGAAGGTCACGCAGCAATTGCTGGACTGACGGAGAGGGAAATCCCTCTTTCTGTTCTGAAGGTGAGAGAAGCGAAATATCAGCTAAGGTTGGAAAGGAATTACACTCTCACTATTTCTAGTAGGGAGGAGTGGAGTGAAGGAAGAATTGACTTCCGCCCGGACTCTCTGGTGTGTTACACAGACGGATCTCGGCTGGCCACTAGACCGTCTTCCGGGGTGGGAATATATCTGGAAGGCAAAGAAGTACAGGAGAGCTTTGCTCTAGGCTCGTACACCACGGTCTTCCAGGCAGAGGTTTACGCCATCCTAGCGGTGGCAGGTAGGGCTGAGGTTAGGAATGGGGCGGAACAGATAATATACATCTGCTCCGACAGCCAGGCTGCTCTAAAGGCGGTGTGCTCCCCCAGGACGAGATCAGCTCTCGTCCAGAAGTGTGGGGATGCCCTAGAAGAGCTGGCCAGGCATAAACAAGTGAGACTGGTATGGGTCCCGGGACATATGGGAGTTCCAGGCAACGAGAAGGTTGATGAATTGGCTAGACTCGGAGCCGAGGAACCCTGTCACGGGCCTGAGCCTATGTTAGGTATTTCAAGAAGGCAGGTCACAACGGCCCTCAATGAGTGGGTCCACGAGACACTGAGGACGCACTGGAGGACCAACAGGGCCTGCAGGCAAACCCGAGATTTTATGACGGGACCGAACAAATCGAGATCGGCCTGGTTGCTGGGACGGAGTCGTAAAACTCTGAATCTCTTAATCGGTGTCCTGACAGGCCACTGCAGACTTAGGAGGCATCTATCATTGATAGGTATTGAGGAAGACCCTACATGTCCAAGATGCAGGAGTGATGAAGAGACATCTTACCACTTCCTGGGACAATGTGAAGCGTTTGGGCGCCTGAGACACAGTATCTTCGGTTCTGAGGCGCTTCTAAGGGAGGAGATGAGCTCCCTCGCAATGAGTGACATCCTGACCTTCACCAGAAGGTCGGAAAGATTCGATGAGGAAGCAAGAGAAGCATATGGCTGAGGGGACACCTGGGGGTTGGTAAAAAGGGCCCGTCTGTGGCCTACTTGCCAGGCGTCAGCCTCCGCCACCATTACCATTACCATTACCAATATTTTGACGTAAGGTCACAAGCGCAGAGGTTTATTTTTCTAGTAACATACTGGGTAACTAACTATATTTTTTAGATAACGAAGAATTATTCGTGTGGTAGGTAGTAAGTTCCAAATAAAGAGAAAGAAAAAATCAGAGAATGCCACAAATAACATTCAGACAATATTTATATTTTATATTTGAAAATAACCTTTTGAATACTATTTGAGAGTGAGAATAAATTAGAAAATAATTCTCCGGTTCCTTTCATTTGTTGCCACTCGGCAATAGCCACTTGAGCCCTACGGGCTCTCGTGTCTATTGCTAAGCAACAAGTTTTCGAAAAACTGTCGAATTATTTTTAATTTATTCTCTCTCTTGTGACATTACTACTGATTATTGGCAACTAGCAAATAAGTTGTGTTATTATCACAGTAGCATATTACAAATTAGTTAAACACTATTTGAAGAAAAGAATATTTCACATTTGAGAAGAGAAAATCAACTTGGTTTAAAAATGTTTTATTATAAAAAAATTACAAAACTATCCAGCTTTTAAAGAAAACCTATTGGTGTTTGAATACCACTAGACTTACGAATGGTTACACCTTTTTCTTCTTTTTTTTCTGGTGGAACTTTCACAACCAGGAACCAAACAATGCATTCTTAATTAAGAGTTCGGAGAAGTTCTACACTAAATAATAACCACAAAACTGCCACTCAAAAACTAAAAAAATACAGAACAAATCTAATAAAACTGACAAGTCAGGCAAAAAATACAATAATTAATAAATCCAGTCACAGCACATCACATAAACA
The DNA here is from genome assembly GCA_029963845.1 of Rhamnusium bicolor. Taxonomy (NCBI): domain Eukaryota; kingdom Metazoa; phylum Arthropoda; class Insecta; order Coleoptera; family Cerambycidae; genus Rhamnusium; species Rhamnusium bicolor. Next base: position 751,192 of record JANEYF010005497.1, read on the forward strand.
AATCGTTCAATGTGACAATTAAAAAATCGAAATCATTAATTTTTACGAATAATAAATTGAAATGTAACTAGATTGCCCACAGTATGGCGGCCCCCCTATACATGGACATTTTCTCAAGGTCGAGCAATACCAATCGGAGATCCAGATTATGTTAAGAAATTCGTGTAAGTATTGAAAATAGTACATTGAAGGAAGACTGAAATTTGGCATCGTGGGCAGCGTCACTGTTGACCGCACGGCAGCTAGATGGAAAATGAATTTGACGAGTTCTTTGTCTCTGCTTTACATTGCAACGTTGCCATTTAAGAGACCATGTCTAATAATAAAATAGTCAAAGGTTATAATAGTTAAAGGGCTATTATACAGTATGTGTATTATACTGTAGCCCCTTTAACTATTATTTTTAACTATTTTTATAACATAACATAACCAACACCTTTAACATCCATAATTTTAATTCTCTACGTTGATATTACTAAATATCTCACTAAATTTTAGCTGCTATGCAAGAAAAATTAGAACATGCTCTAAATCCTGCGTAATGTATGAAATCTTCATTCAGCAAACATATTGTTACTTGTGTGCATGTAGGTCATAAAAATATAACAATTGCATTGCCCAATATAAAGCGGTTCTAAAACATGATGATATCAAGCAGCATGGTCTACAGCTAGCTCAAAACTGACAAGATTTTTTCAAAAAGAAGATTGATTACTATTGAAATTGCATGTTTCAGACAAGTTCTTTGAAAATTATGTTACGTTTAAATTTTTATAACTAAAACACCTTTGCCATCGTTAATATACCCCGTATAACTATTTCAAGGTATACTTCTAATTTAAAATTAAGGTTTAATTAGTCAAACTTTCTTAGTGTTTGTAAATAGACGTTTTTTACACAAAAAGAATAACTTACGTAAAATATAAGGTCGGCAATGCAAAAAATTATCAGCACATGTATAGATTGCTTTCTTTTTTCATTCGGCAAGCCCGTTAGTGCACGGATCTGTAAAATATTTTATTCTAAAATTTTACGAGTTATTCTTTATAATTGTGCAGTTATACTATTAGAAACTGTGTTTTGTTTTATTGTGCTTTAGTGTTAGTGATATGACTTTTGTGAAATGAGATGAACTGCTTGCTTTAGGAAAACGACACTAAAGGTAAAAATATAAATTATTGTAATTGATTTTATTAATTTTCTTTTGTTTACTAGGTAGGTTCTGAAAGAAATAGGACAAATCATCACAAGGTAAGATTTTATTAATAGTAATAGTGACACTAGAATCTTGCAAAAAAATATTATTTTTTATAATTCTGCAAGAATCCGGCCCTGTGGTTTGAAGATACGGGTCCCCAAGGGGGCGCGCTCTGTTATTTTTGTTTGTACGATGATGTAATTAAGGAATAGAATGACGTGTAATTTGTAATAATTAATTACACTTAGAGATGTGACAAATATGATGAATTTATTCACTTGTTGTTTTTTAGGTGGTGCTTATAGACTACTTTTACTTGATATTATAAACTTTTTTTCAATTTTTTAACAATAAATTCTGTATCTCATTTTAAAATTTATAATTCCACCTCCACAAATTGTCACGGATTCCTTGATCAAAAAAAAAATCGCAGTTATGTTTCTTAATTAAAATTAAGTTTCCTAAAATAAAATAGCTGAAAATGCTTCATGAAAATTAGAATTCTTAGAAAAATATTTTAAAAAAAATCTGCTCGAAGTTCAACTCTTGGAATTTCAGTTTATTAATTGAATTTAGTAATATTTTAATAAAAATACAAAAGATAACATATAAAGTGATGCACTTTGAAAATTTAATTTTTATTCGATTGTATTGACGTTTTTGATTCGAATATCTGGACGAAAATAGATATTATTTTTTGTTGTGGTTGCTATAGTTACTTGATAGAAATAGGACATACGATAGACTTAAGCATTATAGGTCTGTGGGACATACAGTGAGAGCCGCCCACAGTGGAGCTGCCAGTCATGCTAAAATGCAGTTGTGGCACAAGAATAACTAACAATTATTTTTGTGGTTGTGGTATGAAACGGCGAAAACGTAGTATCACTTTAACTCGTGATATCACCGTTGTTATATTACCAATTTCAATATACAGAGTGAAGCAATAGTGCGTCCGACTTCGATATCTCGAGTTCTATGATAGCTAGAAACTTGATTTAAAAATGCATTCTTCTGGTTGTGGTATGAACCGGTGAAAACGTAGTGTCACTTTAACTCGTAATATCACCGTTGTTATATTACCAATTTCAATATACAGGGTGGGGCAATAGTGCGTCCGACTTCGATATCTCGAGTTCTACGATAGCTAGAAACTTGATTTAAAAATATAAATAAACTAGACAAAAAAGTTTATAAGCGGACATTATTTTCGATTATACAGGGTGAGCCAAGACGATTCTACAGAGTTAAGTAACAATTTTTTTTAAATTCAATGCCATGTATATCAGAACATTTTTTTGGATAACAATATCAATATACAGGGTGGAGCAACAGTGCGTCCGACTTCGATATCTCAAGTTCAATGATAGCTAGAAACTTGATTTAAAAATATAAATAAACTAGACAAAAAAAGTCTATAAGCGGACATTATTTTCGAATATACAGGGTGAACCAAGACGATTCTACAGTCAAGTAACAATTTTTTTAAATGAAATGCTATGTATATCAGAACATTTTTTTGGATACCCCTTTGTGGCCTCCCTTTCACTCCTGTATTATTATTGACTTTCTCCCAACTACTTGGATGTAATGATTTTTTTTTTGTTGAAATTATACCATTTACACGTGTATATTAAAAATATCACTACAATCACAACTATCGATTTAAAGAAAAAATATGTTAGGACCAGTTATGAGACATCTGTGTGATGACACGCAGCTATTTTCACTTCCTAAAAGTATACAGAGTGGCCAAAAAGGATTTTTACAACTTTTTGAACTGAATTTTCTCAATTTTTGCAAATGGAACACCTTGTATATTTTTACAACTATTTGACCTGGATTTTCTCAATATTTTCAAATGGAACACCCTGTATATTTTTGGACGATGTGATGTAAGATTGAAAAACGAACATTTTTTGTACGTACATTCCCATGGCTATTTATGGCCATTTTCAATTTATTGAACAATAACTGCAAAATTCAGCAATAAAAATTAAAAATGATAGTTTCTTTCAAATAATTCAAGAGAAGGTATTATAATAGGCGTGTTACATGATGCCCATAAAAATATCACACCAACAACAATCCAAAAGTATCACTGGCAATTTTATGAACAGTCGAAACCTCATTCCAAAGACGCATAGAAATGCGTGTCAATCAAAATGGGCAACATGTGGAGCACTTCTTATAATATCTTCTCTTGAATTATAAAGAAATATATATTTTTAATTTTTATTGCTGAATTTTATAGATATTGTCAAGATGATTTAATCAAACGCGTCTCCCCTCACAAGAAAATTATAAAGTTTGCGGATATTTGTTTTAAATAAAATATATGGAATTACTTTAATATCCGAAATAAATATGTATATTATTTAAATGTTTTTATTCGCTGTGAATGTTTCAAAAGATATATTTATGTTATTTTAAATTCAAACCGAAATATTTTATTAAATATGAAATATAATGAATGATATTTTATTATATACCTACTGCAGAAAAAAATTCTTTAAACTAAGCTAAATCTTAAAAAAAAATGAAGCAATTTCCTATTAAACCGGAAGTAAAAAAATATATGTGATATGCATTTGGAATTAGTGAAATGTCACATGTTCATTTCCGCATTAATATAGGGTGTCAATTTTTTCATTTATTATTTTTTGGCCATAACTATTTATTTGACATTCAATTGGTTTTTCTTTTTGAGTTCGAACTCCTCAGAAAAATATACATAAGTACAGTTTTGGATTTTTTTCCTAGGTAAAAAAATCGAATAGGGAACTTAAAATGATCACTGTGTACAATATTTTCTACTTTAAAAGTTCCAAAATGATTATCGATAATGTAAAGGAATTATGAATAAAACTTTTAGAGTATTATCGTTGAGGGATGCAATAACAAGCGGTTTTCTATGTTATGCCTACATTAGGTAAGCATATAAATAAAATAAATGTTCAGTATAAATGTAATCTACTATTATTACTTAACTTTTAGATGATACTTACTGCTCTAAATAAAGAAAATCGAATAAAATGCATAGGACTCATACGAGTACGTTGTGAAGAATACAGACCCAACATGGTAATAGCCTAAACGTGGTGGGGAGCTCGGAACACTGGTACGCGTATGTCCTAATGTCCTTTTAAGTAACTATAGTGGTTGCTAGTCGACTATTTTTCTAAGCCGAAAAGTACTTTTCAGAAGTAAACAATTATGAACAAAATTATGTCTACCATAAACAAATGAAACAAACTGTCATGATATTCTTATTAGATTGCGTCAAAAAGTGACATGAATTCGATTACGATAAGATTTTTCAATTTAAATAAATGTAATAAACAAAAATGTATTAATTTCTTCTTACAATCGAACAAAAAAGTGTTTTTCGTATTCCTATGTAATCGTACGAAAAACTGCCTTTTTTGGTCCTTGTGTCCTAAATAACTATTTCATTAATTTTATTATATTTTTAGTTTGTATTTTCTCAGAAATTGTTTCGATAAAGCATACAAAAAATCTAATCTCCTTATGCAAATTTTCAACACAGTAACCACTAACCAAAGAAGGACATATATTTTGGGGTGTATTTTATTTTCCACTAACGGACACATGTGACAAATGTTGTTAAACCTGGGAAAGCTAATCAAAATATTATTTTAATAAGAGCCTTATTTATTCTATTAGCATTTTTCTTATTCATTGAGTTGGAATGTAAACGACTTTTTTATTTATAACAAGTAAAAAAAATTGGAAATTGGAAATAGACCACAGCTGTTTGAACTGTCTTTAAAAAATATTATTGCTTATTGGCCTAAATTCTACTTTGGAAAAAATAAACGTAGAAATATAAACACAGTTTTGCCAATTAACACGTCTTCATAAACAGACAATTCCTATGAAAAACGGATAGTAACTTTGACAGTTTATTTTTTAATCTTAAATAAAAACAAGAGAAATGATATTTGTTATATATTATCACGGTAACTATATTTAATGACAAGGACAAAGTTATATTTAAAAGTCTCCCTGTCTAAAAATTAACTGCTTGCATTTTGAAAAAGAAATTAAATACTGCATTATTTCAAATTATCTACAAAGAAAATAAAAATGACTACTACTACTGTATATAGCCATAAAAAATTACACAAATATACGTTTCCTACGTACCTATGTCAAAGATTTTAAAATATGATTTATCAGGTCAATTCATAGTATGAAAGGCTTCATTTCTGCGATGCAAGGTGTTATGTTATAATTATATTTAATGTTTTAATGAATTTTTAATTGTGTTAATTCAAATTCTCATAGTTTTTACACTCCGAATTTTTAAAATTTAACTATGACATCAGCAAATAATAATAATATATCTTTATTGTGTAAAATAACAAAATAATATTACACACAAAAGGTCAGCAGTACAGTAAACACTGATATAAAAACTACTAACCCACAATACATTTAAACATTTTAACTTTTAAAAACTAGTATATAATTTTTACATGTTCTTAAAATAAGTTAAAATTGATATTTAAGTCATTGATCATTGAGTTGATTTTTTTATGCATGTGTGGAAGTGTTGTGTAGCTGCAAGGGTAGACTATTGTAAACATACATAAGTAGACAGATATGAAAAGGAGGATCGAAATATTTCATAGCTTGAACGGATTGCATGTAAATGATCATTTGTATATCTCAGATTTCTGTTATGTATAGAATTTCTCATATGAAGTTTGTCAAATAGATACATAGGTTTCTCTACTATGATTATGTTGTTTACTAAACAATATTTAGTAATGTGGCGAAGTGCACGAAACGTCTCTCATTTAATTTTAGCAGTTAACTCTCTAATATGACGTGTAATATGATCACAAATTGAGCTATTAGTAACAAATTTGGTGCAAATATTTAGAATTTTTTGTAATTAATTTTTTTCTGATAGATTTAAGCAGGGATCCATATACATAATCACAATAGTTGACGTGCGAAATGTTTTCTTCGCGTTACTTTCGAGTGTCTATTACAGATGGGCGAACTGTAATTTTTTTTACAACCCGGTACACTATAAATTTTGACAGCGGATCGATGATTTTGCCAGTAGGAAAGCAAGGAAAATTTTATTATAATTTTTTTCATTTTGTATTAATAAAATTATCATACTTTACTTAATATACCTACTTTTAAATAATATATTTCAAATAAAAAAAATATGTGCATTGAAAAGTAGTACTTTTAAATTGATTTTACCCCTAAGCCCATAACGGCTCTCCACGGGCCTGAACTTAAAACATTGACCTATAAATTTGTTTTGTCTAGAAATATTGTTTATTGACCAAATTACATTCTATAAATATAGAAACAATAATATTGCCCATAACAAATTAGTATATTAAATATTCCTTGAACAATTAAGTATGTAAAGTAATTTTAACTAAATCATATTACAAATTATAATAAAATATAAGGAAAATTTCTATAAAACCTGAACATGATTAGGGTTCATCGAACTATTCAGAAAAATATAGGTAGGTAGTGTATATACTGCGTTTATTTATTTATTTATTATGTAATGTTACCTCGAATGCTACATTGTAGACTGGCAGGAAATCTATTGACAAATTGTATGTTGTGACGTTAGACTCAAGGTTTTAATATGAAATTAACTTCTTGTAAGTAATTAGAAACCATTTTTTATTTCATATTAAATTTACATTGTCTGTTATACTGTGGCCTGTAGTCAAGCCTAGATTTTTATTAATATTACAACTTCCAAATGTTGGGTTAAAAAGGGTCAGGGGCGTATTTAACGAAGGTGCAATTGGTGCGGTGCTGTACCCACGAAGTCTACGTCGTCCCGGACGTTATTTAATAAAATTGAAAAAAAAAACCTGAAAATGTTATGATTTTATTATTTTTAAAATTTTTTTGATTGTCATTTTTCATTTTATTTAGAACAGGAACCATTCTCTTCGTTTCTCCGCCAGATATATTTCCCTCACTGATAATATCTTTAATACAATATCTGAGGTATTTTATTTCACAAAGCGGAGGCGCAAATTTGATCGTTTAAAAATTTATAGTTTGGAAACGGTTGAAAATTAAAAACTCAGGCAGGAACCATACTCTTACTTAGTTTGTCAGCGACAAATACTAAGTCCTTACTAAAAATCCTCGAATCACATTTTTCTCTTTTTGCTTTATACCACGCTTTTTTGTTTTTTCAAATTATCTCAGAAAGGAACAAAAAAAGAAAAAAACAACTTTCGATTTTTCCCCACGAATCCTAAAAAAGTCAAAATCTTCCAGTTCCTACGAGTCAATTTTACTCAATTTTTTACAAAAAAAGCTTTTATTAAATGATACTAGATTTACTGAATTTCAAAATTTTAACTCAAATCGCTCATGTGATGAAAAATTAATTGAAGGGGTAAACAAATTCTTGAGTTTTCTGCTTTTATACAGTTTTATTAAATTATTATTAAACTATTGTCGAAGTTTCAAAAAAAAAAATTATCAATTTTTAGGACTACAATCAAGACCCTTAGTTAAAAATAATTACGTAGATGGAAATAAATTCTTACCTAGTTTAAACAAAATAAACCTCATTTCAAAACTGTAAACAAGATTTGCAAATTAAAATAATTAGGAGAATTATGACTTTTTTATTATTATTATTTAACTGATAATACGTCGATTGTTTAATTGTTTGTTTATATATTTTCCGCAACCCTCTATAAAGTTAATTGTTTTTGGTCAGTTTTTTTGAGTGCAAACCAATTTGAGACACTATAGTCACATCGCGTACTTCCCGACTAATTCCAAACAGAAAGCGTTTTGATTTTTTTTGTGTTTTTTTATTTGAAGGAAATACGGCAACCTTCACTTCATAATGATACATTTTTGTATATAGATAAATTAACTTAAATCATCTTATTTCTGCTTCTGGTATGTAGTGTTAAATTTACACTTTAATTTCAGACTTATCCTGTAGTAAGATCCTACTATGACATCGACATAGACTTTTCCATTGAAATCCTATCCATGTTCTTTATTTTTGGAATATAAAGATTCTATGACTTTCAGGAATTCCAGATTACTAGGAACTTTGCCAAGTTACTCTTTTTTAATAGATAAGTAAGTCATTGCACAGCCAAATTACAAGCGAACTTTAAAAAGAACCTGATCCTTCGCCAGTTCTTTCGACATACTACATAATGCATTTATTTTGCAGATTGTAGAGATTTTCAGATTTACTATTTTAAAATTACTAGATTAAATAACCATCTATTTTGGAGCGCTCTTAGTGCTTTCACATTCTAAGTGACTACTGATTTATTTATTTATTTAACTGGTAAATGCAATCTGCTCATTGATGATAAATTTTTCAAAGCTATCTGAAGGAATTAAATTCTATAGACAATGAACTGGAAGTATGGGCAAATCGAGAGTTATAATTTTTTATCAAGTAGATGTCATTTGATAGCCTTATTACACAAATAAAGGAGTATAACGCATCATTTCGAATAAAACACAAACTACTGTAACCAAATGTTACCAATTTTTAGACAACATATTTAGACCACGCTCCTCCCACCAAACTGGAGGACATGCCGACACTATAAAAGGGGCACCAAAATTCATTTTTTTTCCTCAAATTCTCTTCATTTCTTTCTGTTTGTTTTTGTTGTTGAAATTCTCTACAAAATTTATTCCAAATTATAAGCCAACCATCAGTAAATTGCGGTACATTATTATTTACATGAATTATTATTAAAATACCCAAAAATAAGCGGAGTAAGATTTTATTGCAGCAGCTTGGCTCGTCGTAACACCATCAAAATTCAAAATTTATATACACAAATCTTTTACAGTTTACTTGTTACTGTTATATTGTTTTAAAGTTTTACATCTACGGCACATGCTTTTGCATGCGTCGTTGATTTCTATTCAAAAGTTATTATACAGTTTAAAGATGTTCTTGTTTTTTAGGTGTTGTATTGTTTTAAAATTTCTAGTTTTAAGCCCGGACCGCTCGACCTAACAATTGCCCCGTTACCACATACGCGGGGATGCTAGGTCGGCAACGGACCGAGTGTCCGGCGTAGGCAATATACAATGTTCATATTTAATTTAAATAAAAATAGTTTTTGAATTTGAATTTGACAGCTTAAAATTAAATTAAAAATGCCTTTTTTAAAAATGTCGTTAGCACTTGAAATATAGAAATGAATCATTTATTAAAACACATATCAAATCAAATCCAATCAAATTAAATTTATGGTAGAACAACATACATTTAAATACCGCACATCAGGTAGTCATTCCAATTACGGGTTAAGTGCAACTCTCGTACAACTAATAAAATGAGAATAAATATTATGAAATGCAATGGTACACGCTTTTTTAGGAATTAATTAATAACGTTCTCTCATTTTATTTTATTGTATATTATTAATTCCTTGCAAAATACAACACATTTATGTACTCGCGTAATGAATTGAAACAGTGAAGAAACAAAAAACTGTATTTTAAATGTGAGTGCCGTCTTGTTACAAATATAAGCTGTAAGCTGTATTGTTATCTTTTAAATGTAGAGGATTAGTACTTAATTACTGAAAAGTCTAAACTAAATTTTCTTTAATTAAACCCATATGAATTACCTAAAACTAAACAGCAAAGCACTAAATTGAATGCAGGTTGTGTACGATCGTAAAAGGTTTGATTATAAATTGAAAACGACTATAATATGTCGTAGTTAATAGTATATTGCATAATGAGCATGGAAAGTAGCATATAAAATACGAGTGTGATGTTTCATGTAAATCACAAGAGTATGTTAGTGCCCTTTTCAGCGAATTGTGTACAATATTTTTCCCACAATCCAGGACTAAAAAAAGTTTTTGCTGGTGAAGTATCATTTATGGAATCATCATTACTACTATAATTTATATTCATTTTTTATATTTTCTTGCTTTTTTACACTTTTACAGTCTTCAAATCAATAATCAAATAACAATTAGGAATTTAACAGGGGACAGACATATTTAAAACAAAATAACGCGGCAGCCAATCAGACGTAATTTGCCAGATGCCTCTACGTTTTGTTTGGTACAGCCTACTTTAGCATAAGTTACGCTCATCGTCGACACGCCACGGCCGTTGCCGCGAGAATTTTAATGTTACTAATATTTGCTACAATTATTAATAATGTCTTAATTATTTATGATAACAGTATTGTTATTCTTAAGAGTATTAATGCAAATAATGCTTTTTGTTACAAAGTAGCATAATAAGCTTAAATGGTTATTATTGAAAATAAAATAAAATTTGCGATCTTTTACTATGATGTGCGTTATTTCCTTAACACACACGTGTGTTAGGAAAATAACATACCTGTGTGTTAGCATTTGCTGTTGATGGCTGCAGTGGAGGGTCTACTGAGACCCACTCACAACAAACCTAACCTAACCTAACCTAGCATTTGTTTTCGCGTCTACTCGCTTGAATTGTTATATGTACTTTCTTAGCGGGTTGTGGGAAAAATAAATAAACAAGCAGACATACGTATAAAAAGCCATATACACGTTCAAGTATATTGTACATATACTGCGCAATAAGTTGTGCAGTTTATATTACACAATATATTGTTGTTACACGCCGTAATATTTTTGCAAAAAAAACTTTCCGTTAATTTAGTTTGACTGTAGTACGAACATGGGAGGAAAAAAATAATTAAAGAATTATTTTGCTTTAAAAGTGTATCCCGTGTGGCTGTAGCATCACACTCTTTGTATACCGCTAATAATTTATCATATACTATAGAGGTGATTGTATTGCTGTAACTTGAATTTGTCCGTATTCCATAACTCTGAGAAATTTCTATATATTAAATAAATAAATTTTAATAGGTTACTTCTTTTACTCTCTACAGTGCTACAATCGGAGGCCATTATCATCGCTTGAAATTTGACTGCTGTAAAAAATAAATTATCTTGAGTATACGAAAATTGAACGTTTTAAAACTTTCCATATTTTAAATACGCCCTAGTTAGACGTGGAACGGTCGTTTTCAGACATAAAATGGATTTTTAATGACAGTCGCCGGAATTTAACTCCATATAAACACCATCACAGAAATTAGACAACCACCGATTCCAAAATCGAAGCTGCAAAAGTGAGGGTTACACATGAAAAAAACATTGACACACAATCATTCCCACCAACATTGCCAGTGCCAGTGGCGGAAATCGAACCCGCAGGGCGATGGAGAGATTATCTAGTCACACTTGCCACCGCGTGTCAAAAAATAATTGTTATAGTACAATAGTGTTTTTTCTTACTAAATGTTCAGCATTCATCTCATTTTGGACATTACAAAAATTACCCCTCAAAAGTATGAGGTAAGATATTGTCTATTTTGTATTGTATATCATTTTTGCTCTTTGCACATGAAAATATTGATGTGTTCGCACACGAGCTAATTCCGCCACTAATATTCCTGAAATTACTTCCTGAGATGCGGTCTTTTTAACATATTATACATATAGAACAATTTTGACAAACTAGCAGCTGAGATGGAAAACAACTGGAGTTTGCCAGAATAATCTGAATATAAATTTAGAGTAAGTACTCGTAATGTACAGCAAAGTTTAATATATAATTTAAAAAAATTAAAATATGGTAAACAAAAGAAAGACACGGGCAGAAATACATGGCGTTCTAATAACAGATGTTTAATTATTTCTTTATATTTTTTTTTTGTTATTTTATTATTTTTTAACTTTTGTGGGATGTTGTTGTATAGTTTGGGTCCAAAAAACGGACGAATCTTTGTCGTTGTCAATTGTCTAATCAAGACTCTCTCTAGTAAAATAACTTTGTTCGAGAGAATTGTTTAATAATGGAAAATAGTAAATCAAGAGAAGTGTTTAATAATGGAAAATAGTAAGTTTCAAATAGACATAAATTTCTTACACTTAAAATACTATTCAATTGGTATATTTCTCTGGTTGGAAATCTGCAATTCAAGTTAAACATTATATTAAGAATGTCGCTTCAACAAATTTGTAACATTTTTAGGTGATTAAGATACAGATAGTAATTCTATATTGCAATATAAATTTAATAGTTGTTTTGCTCATTATGCCTCTAAAAATATAATATCTATGAAAATGCTTTCTCACTCTCAAATTTAAATAATCAATGTGTTCGGTGCCTTCCATTCAAGAAACTGATCTACAATAATTATGTATTTAACTTTTGATGTTTTCTCAGTTTATTTTTTTTGAACATATGAATCGTCCAGGCTTTTGCAATTGTGTACCTGAGAGCCATAACGAGTTCAGTTAAAATTTCTCAAAATGCGATTATTGGCTTAAAGTCACGTGTTACGTCCATTAGAGTCTAATACGGCCTTTGTATGACGAGAGCAGAAATAGCTAAATGCTTAGCTCTGCGGAAAATATAGCTTGTCTAAATGAAACCTTCTAACTGCATTTTGATAAAAATTTAGTTTTGTGACAACCTGTTATGGCTCTCTGGTACAGAATTAGATTTATACTTCTTAATAAAATTTTGATTAAGGTGACCCGTATACGTGATGGAAAAACTAATAAACTTGGTTATATCAACATTGAGCGTGAGCAAGTTACTAAAATTTTTAAAATGTCTAATGTCCGCAATTTTAAACACTGACTGTCACCTGTTATCTTGAAACAGTAGAAAAGTGCCATTTCCATAGGATATTAGTTTAGAGCTTAGATCTAAAAGATTTATATCATTTATGTATATCAGAGGATGATCGGCCCCAACACTGTACCCTGAGGCACAACCATTTTGATAAACGAAATTCACTGAGTACGCCATTAAAATGTATATATTAATTTCTGTTATTTAGATAATTTCTAAAAAGTCTTAAAATGGTACAGCGAATTCTTATTTGTTCTAATTGCTACATTGATATTTTGTGAGAAATCGTGTCGAACACCTTAGCTATTTTTATTGGATTTAAAATTTTTATTTACTTCATATACTACAATATAGCATGCTCGATGAAGAGGTATTTTCAAAATCCAAACTGCTTTTGTGATATTATTAAGCGTAATTACATTTTGAATAGAAACCTAATAAAAGCTCAAAATTACTTTTAATGAGTGGGTACTCATAGCAAATTAATGACTTTTAATATACAGATACATTAAACAAAATAAAACTACGCAGTAAAGGTGATAAAAGTATAATTATTACTTTAGTAGAAAATTTCAAATATAAACTAACAATTATATGAATATTGTAGGAAAGTTCTCTTTATCTAAATTAGTACTAATTTAAGAAGAGCCAACTTTCCTACAATAATTTAACAAATCGATATCTGATAAGTGGTTATCATTTTAAAGAGTTGTACATATCAAAAAAAATTATATAATTTCAGAATAATTTACAATTGCCGCAGTTAAACAACTTAATTAATTAATGGTGATTTTGAATTAATAATAATAATAATAAAAGTATTTTATTAGTTTCACCAAAAAGGGCATCGACCAAGGTCCTTCAGCCTATTATTTCGCGAACTTGTACATTTATTTTTGTACTGTACTTTTTAAAATTGAGTCATTAGTTTCCAAAAAATTGCGTGTGAAGGATTATAATACCTAATAAAGTAGATCACTTACGTTAAAAGCTTTTATTCAAAATGTTGTCAGACATTCCCCAACATTTCTAAAGTAATTTGACAGACAGAATTCGTACATTTTACGTAGCCGTAAATCTTCTAAAGAATTGTTACCTTCTATTTCTACGGTTCGGTGGAGTATCGAGTAGTTGGCTAGAATGTGCGATGGCAAATGTGAGTAAATAATCTCTCTATTGTAGCTGTGATTCCCACCGGCATTGGCGATGTCGGTGAGAATCGTTGTGTGTTCGCGTTCTTTCATCAGTGTAATTTTCGCCTGTGCAGCTTCTATGCAAAATTTCAAGACGATCCGCGCACTTTGAAGATTTTGATCTTTTTTGCACTATATCAGCATTTACATTAAAAACGAATATGAAAGTGTACCTAAATAACTACGTGATGAATTAAACATTTTAGAAATAGACATACTAATGATTTTTTAACATAAAATGCAGATAAAGTGGATAAAAATCAAAATTATCAAAGTAGGAGGATCTTCTTGAAGTTTTGTAGATGAGTATAACTTTTTAATCTGAATAACTTATTAACATTTTGCTGTATCTTTGTTAGACAAGGTACTTGACAACAAAAAAAGTTTTTGTTTAACTGCCATGGCCTACGTGTTTAAAAAACAAAAGTACACCCAAAACTACTTTTTCTGATAAGCAGGGATGAACCCCCAAATGCAAAAAAAAAGTTTAAAATTTAATAGTCCATTTCACCTATTGCAACTCAATAAGTACATAAGTAAAAACATATGTTATATAAAATCTACAACACTGTATATTTAGTTATACATGACTTTAATTTCATTTCATAATATCTCGGTGTGTCATATTACACCTACGTGGGGATAACAAATTCTCTATTCTTAATTACAAACTGCTATTTAGCACTTGCTTTGTTTCAAGTCTGGGAACTATTGTAAAGGCTTATATATCATAACTAGGAAGATTATAAATTGGCTTCATAACATTTGTAATATCAGTTTTATATTCGCTGTTACAATAAACATATTTTATATTTAAATCATTATTTCTTCAGAGTCAACGTTGATTCTACTTAATTAAATAAACATTTTTTAAGAGCCCATTAATGAAAATGAAAATATAAGTATTGGTGCAGTCGGTGGGATCCGTTTAACATCGTAGAAGCCTAACTGGTAGTGCAACGCATTAGAAGAAGAATATCTGCAAAAGGTACCTAACTAGTGAAATTGAGACTACGAGAACAAAGAGCCCTTCCTCACTACGTTGGCGAATCCAAATCCCTTAACAGAAGAACCTCATGAAGAAAATATTTACGTAAGACCATTTAAGAATCATATCGTATTATGGTTTTTTATTTTTATCAAGTAACAAGTTTTTTTTTTTCATTTTTGTTTATTTTTTTTATTAAAACTACGCGTTTACATTTTTACATATTATTTGACCCTGATATTTCTAACTGTATCTACTTGCTACATATACGTGTGTAAAGGTGAGCGTGATGTACAGTTCGACTTGAAGACCAAACTAATTTTAATATAAGTACATATTTATTTCTATTATCCAAGCCCCATATTATATTGCAAACTACATATCTACCACAATCAATATTAACACTACGATAACATGTTTTTATAACAAACTAAACATTATTTTTAATCTTTTTATTTTATTTTACTTTATTTTCAATAAAATCTAAATACTTAGCAACATGGCTCTCACAACTGAAAGCACTAGCATCGAACCCTACAAATTAAGTGAAATATTCTCGATTGTGCCAGAATTTGATGGTAATCCAATTTTTCTACAAACTTTTATAAATGCCTGCAGTCATGCCCAGGGCATGGCTGTGGACGATCAACGTATTTTATTTGCATATAAAAAATAAACTTCACGGTGAAGCCGCAAAACTAGTAAATTTACGAAACCCAAATTCATGGGGTGATATCAAAGCATTATTAGATGCTCCTTCTGGCGACCCACGCAATTTGACCACATTAATCTAAAACTTACAGCGTGTTCAACAATTTCCGAATGAAACCGGTTTAACTTTCGAAATTGCAAACTCACACCGCAAAAATGCACGCCGCTGTGCAAAAACAATATCTCACTTTTGAGGAAAACACCGCGCAATCTAATTTAATTGAAAATATGACATTGGCTATAGATTACTAACCGAATTAGAACCAAAAATAGGACAAATTGTAAAAGCCGGAAACCCTCTAAATATGCTTGAAGTGATAAACTGTGTCAAGAGAGAATTCCAATTATCGTATTTCGAATCTCAAAAATTTAAAAATAAAATCGTAAATAAACCAATCCAAAATCTACCAAAGCGACCTAATTTTAACAATTAATAATTATGTTCTTATTGTAAGCGTAATTGACAGTCCTTTAATGGGTGCCGTGCGAGGCAATAATTTGTTCCATAAAACCGAAATTTCAGACCTACGTACGTTAGTAATAATAGACACTCAGTAATAAAGTCTAATTCAAATTTTCAAAACAGAACTAATTTTCAAAATTTCCAGATCCTCCGGATTTTCAGATAGGTCGG
This sequence comes from Rhamnusium bicolor, assembly GCA_029963845.1. NCBI lineage: Eukaryota > Metazoa > Arthropoda > Insecta > Coleoptera > Cerambycidae > Rhamnusium > Rhamnusium bicolor. Next base: position 767,604 of record JANEYF010005497.1, read on the forward strand.
AGTTTCCCACGGATACTTCAACACAAGTCGAAGAAACTTGTATTATATTAAGGACCTCTACCAATACTTTCAAAATTTTGATAGTAATATGCTGGAATATCTATTTTCAAACCAAATACTTGTAAATCAGAAAAATATCGAGAATATTGTAATTCAAGGCATAACCGATCAAAAGCTAATTATCAATGAATCAATTTTAATTCCTTTTATATCCAATGATCCTCACAAAGTTTACATTTACAATTTAGGTTCCGACTTTATGGAACATTACGAATGTGTCAGTGATTTTAAAAATAAACAATTAAAAACTAACTTTAAAACACTTACACTTTTAAAGTAACGGAAGATTGACCAGAATCTGGAATTTCCAACATATCCAAAAAAAAATTCAAAATTCTATCCGAAACAAAATTTCGGTCGAACCTCGTATAGGAAAAATATGTAAATTAAAATGTAATTTAGTTAACAATGACGCTATAACTGCTAGCGCAGAAAATTGAAAAGGTACGCTTACCTAATACTGTGGTAAAAATAAATGAAAAAGGCGAATTTGTAACAACCGTAATTAACGCAAACACAATTATTAAAACCATTAATTTTTGCAATTTAAACCGAACCAGTTTAAAAATTTAAAGCAATTTTTAATTTAAACAATCAAAATTTTGACCCCCATATACAGACGTACAGAACTTTCTAAATAAAAAATTAATTACACTGGAATTATCTAAACGAACAAGAGTCAGAAATAATAACGCAGCTTTGTTTAGACTTCCAAGACATATTCTACTATAGAGATAATTTGACTTTCACGAAGGAAATTAAACACGCGATCGATACTAATAATTCTAAACCTATTTTGACAAAATCTATCCCCAAATTCACAAGAAATTAATAATCGAGTTTCAAAAATTTTAAATCAGGGTATCCTTCAAAAATTCATTCTTACCCAGGTCCTCCCAAAAATCTTGACGCTTGTGGTACACAAAAATGGTTCGTTGTAGTTGACTATCGAAGACTCAACGAAGCAACAGTCGGTGATAAATATCCTCTGCCTAATATATCGGACATTTTATATCAACTCGGAATATGTCAATATTTTACCACTTTAGATTTGGCATTGGGGTTTCACCAAATCGAAATCAATTCCGAGGCAGTGGCGTCTGGTGAAATTTAGTATTGGAGCATGGGACCCAAGTAATAATTTAAGGCATAATTATCAAGACTGAATGAAGAGGTTTTGCAGAAAAAAAATTACGATTGAAATTTGCGAAAAAAAAGTAGAAAAAATTGTGTAACTTACCAGGTTATTTTTTAAACGATTTGTAAAATATTTACGAAACATTTTTTTTTTGAAGCAGGCGGAAAATATTACATTTAAAATTTCATAAAAAAATATAGATTTTTTCTACAGTGACATCTTTTTGAAATTTGCACAGTGAAAAATTGATCTAAAATATGTCTATATGGACGACATTATTATTTATTCACCTACGATCCATGAGAACATTTCTCGCTTGACCGAGGTATTCAAAAAGCTAAATTAAAGATACAACCCGACAAATGCGAATTTCTACGCAAAGCAGTCGCATATTTAGGACATTTAATAACAAAAGACGGTGTAAAACTTAACCCGACAAAGGTTGACGTAATTCTATTTAAACTTCCTACAACCAAAAACCCAAAAAGACATTAAATCATTTTTAGGAATCGAGGACTATTATCGCAGATTCATTCCAAACTTATCTAAAATCATTAAACCAATGATAAAACTTTACAAAAAGATGTCCCCTTCAACTTTGATAATGACTGCCAAAATTAATTTACCAATCTCAAATAAACATTGACTACATCACCTATTTTAATATTTCCAAATTTCGATGAACCTTTCGTATTAACTATGGATGCAAGTGCATTCGCGAAAGGCTCGGTCCTCTTACAAGGACCTATTGGTGAAGATTTACCGATCACTTATGCTTCCCAAATGTTATGCAATGCCGAAACTAAAAATTCAACCGTAGAGCGCGAACTTTTAGCCATCGTTTGGTCAGTTAAACACTTTAGGCCATATCTATTTGGCAGAAAGTTCAAACTAATTACGGACCATCGACCATTTACCTGGTCATTTTCAACAAAAGACCCAGGAAATAGATTAGCATGCTGGAGTTGAAGAGTACGATTATAAAATCGTGTATAAACCCAGTAAAATTAACAAAAATATGGACGTTTTATTTAGAATAAAAATAAATCATTTTTTAGACTGTCTCAAATTTAATTCTAAAATTTTAGCCGCAAATAAGGACATAGACTACGATGAAAACACACGAATTCGACACCTTTATTAATTTACATAAAACAAATTCACTTATCGATTATTCCAAAATTCTATTTTCCAACAAGTAATTACAAGATAGGGAGAATATTAACATTATTACGTTCTTTCAACAAAGTAAATTACAAGAGCATCATTATAAAATAATTGAGGATATTTTCGAGGAACACCCTGATTTCCATAATATCCTAATTAACATTGTCTCAAGCAAAACTGTCAGGAAACGAAAGTACTTTATCATTTCTTTATCTTTCAACCTAGAATCTGTTGATGAAATTTTACTCTTTACATTATTTAAATATCACACAGGCATATCACGTAAAAAATAACTTAGACCTGCCAATATTTGAATCATTCATTTTTGCAGAAAAAGATTTAAAATTAGTAATTTGCCAAAATATTGTACAAGTCCCTGATGAAGATCAAATATTAGATCAAAATCACTCAGGCAAAAACAATTTACCTCGTGATATAACTGAAACGATTAGAATAATAAAAGAAAAATACAATTGGAACTGATTAACTAAAGACGTCGAAAACCTTATAAAAATTGTAAAACCTGCCAAAAATAAAAAGTTTGTCGTAAGAATTTTAGCAATCCATTAGTAATCACTGAAACTCTAAGAACGCCATTCGAAAGAATTAATATTAATATATTTGAAATTACGCCCTTACTACCCGCGACGAATTAACAAAATTTACGCAAGCTTACGCAATTTCCGATAAAACCGATAAATCCATTGTCAATACTTTGTTATTATAATTGCAACTCTATGGTACACCTTTAAGGATACATTGCGATTATGGTCGTGAATTTAACAATAGTTTATTAAGAGATCTTTGTACATTACATGACATAAAATTAACATGTTCGAGTGTAGGACACCCACAGTCAAATGGCTCATTGGAAAAATTTCTTGCAACTGAGATTTAAATAATAAAATATCGCACTATTACAAAATAGCACGCATATCTAAAATACGTTTTGATAAACACTTTCCTGAAAATCGTTATCAATATAATATCGGCGATAAAGTATATGTAGAAGAAAGATAGATTAAAGAAAAATTGCAGACTAAATTTAACAGCCATTTTGAAATAACCGAGATTCAGCAATCTTGCATAACTCAAATACTAACCAAACAACTAAAGTAAATTTCGACAGAATGAATGTTAACCTTGGTTTTAGGTTAGCCCTGCTGCTCGGATCAGATACGCTGGCAGTCTGCCAGTATAAAATCATACCCATAAACAATACTATAGGAATTTACTACTATGAAAAATTGGACATAGTAGTGACAAAAATGACAAGATTTTAGACACCATCATAAACACCCTTGAACCTGCTTATCATAATATGAATACCTTTTTAAGCGAAGTTAAAATGCACCTTAATCTTTTAACACAAATTTCCAAAAGCATAGAATCTGAATTTAACGAAATTTATCTTAACACAAAACTCTACAAACGCGGAATTTTAAACGGTACAGGTACACTTTTTAAACTAATTTCCGGAAACTTAGATACCGAAGACAGTGAATTTTATTCTAACTGCATAAATAAATTAAATAGAGATGAATATGAACTAGAAAACTTGATGAAAAACTAAATTTCAGTAACAACGTCAGCCATTATAAACTTTAACTTGACCTTTCAGAAATTACAAATTGACGAAGAAACATTTAACGATATCAAAGAAATTGAGGACGCTATCCTAAATGCGCGATATGATATACAAATAATCAAAACAAAATTAAAATGTCTAGAAATTTGTAAGCCATTAATGGCTAGCTATTTGTACATTGAAAACGAGCTCAATGATATTCTAAATTCAATAACATTTGCACGCTTAAAAATTATTCACACCCATCATTATTCCAGATCACTTAATAAATTCATTACAGGAAATTTCACAAAATTTGCAGAAAAATAATTTGCCACTTCCGATCTAAAGTTGCTTAATACTTGGATATTATCGAGCTTCGAGCAGTTCAACCTGATTTAAGTTTAATTTTTGTTTTAAACATACCATTGGTAGACCCCCAAACCTATACAGTGTATCAATTATATCCCATTCTGATACTGGATAATAGAACTGGGTTGCGCCACATTTTGTCAGTCTCTCAAAAATATATAACGAGAGATGATGATTCTTTGATATTCATACCCATCCCGGATTTAAAAGAATGGCGACAACATAACACTGAAAACAAATTATGCTCAAACTTGTATGCCTACCCGATAGACAATACTGCCATCTGCTTTCAAAAATTTTAGGGTCCTACCTGAAAACTGCTAAACTTCATTCATTATAAACAAAGGTCACAATGTTCAAAAACTTCAGGAAAACACCTGGTTAATGCAGAATCCCTGCATTATACGATCAACTGTCCAAAAAAGAAATTCAAAAACCAAAATTGTTACCAAAAACTCCATTATAAAATTACAACCCAATTGTTACACTTTAGTTGGTATAACCAAAATTCAAATTCAAATGAAGTATTAGATGTTAAGGATGGTATCCATCCTATCCAAATTCCAAATAAGTGCTGTAAATAACTTCCAGACAAAATTTAGTTACCAAAATTAAAACCACTGAAACTAAGCCACTTAAACTCTGAAGATCTCGAGATTGACAAACATCGAAAGACCTGGATGACTTAATCAACGAACCATTTATTACCAAACACATCTCCTGGTTCACATATTTCATAATAACACTAATTTTTGGACTACTATTTCTCTACGTATTTTGCAAATGCAAACAAAAAGAAGACGCAGATTAGCCATCGATATAAGTACATCTCCTCCACCTCCATCGGGATCTAGTAGAACCTTCAGAAGTTTCGCTAACATATTCCTTGCAAGAAAATGGCCTGCGATTCGTAAAGAAGAGGAAAACGAAGTACTCACTTAAAAAGACTTTGTGTATTCTGTGTCTTATTGTGGATCTCAATAACTCATTGTGAATCTTATTGACTTCAGTGAATTTTATTTCATTTTTTAAAACTTTAATCACTTTTATTTTATAAAAGTTTAGTACTGTATACTAACGTTTTGATTTTTATGTTTCAAATTATTTTACATTGTTAGAGTGTACATTTTACATTTACTATTTTTGCACCTTTATGCTTATAATCTACCTTCATATTTTGCATTTCAAAAGTTTAGTTTCAATTATAATTTGATTCATATTTTAAATTTATAGATTTCATGCTTTTCTACATCATGCTTTACATTTTGCAAAAATTGTTGCATAAATACCAACTTTCTTGTAAGGGGGAAGTTGTTATATACAATGTGCAACACTGTATATTAACTTATACATGACTTTAACTTCATTTCATAATATCTCAGGATATTATATTACACCTACGTACGTGCAGATAACAAATCCTCCCCTATTAATTACAAGCTGCTTATTTAGCACGTGCTTTGTTTCAAGTCTGGGAACTATTGTAAACGCTTATCTAGCATAACTAGGATGATCATAAGTTTTATACTCGCTATGTTACAGTAAACATATTTTACATTTAAATCATTATTTCTCAGAGTCAACGTTGACTCTACTTAATTAAATAAACATTTTTTAAAAACCTATTTGAGAAAATAAAAATATGATACATATTAATATTAAAACAACGGTTCAAATGAAGGAGTATAAATAAAAATATCCTGTCTTTTACATTTTTTTCTACGGTGGCGTATAAAAATTGACCAAAAAATACCATAGTAATTTTCTTGAAAGTTTAGTGAATTCCTTGCTATATATTGATATTTCAACTTAGTGGGAATAGGTCAATCAAAATAGAAAAAAACTACTTTTTAATTTAGTCGATGTTTCGTTATATTTTTTATTAGCATCCTCAGGACTAGTTAAATTGTGTCTTTCTTGTTCATAATCAGTAATACATCAAACAAACAAAAGCCGGCACAGAAAAATGTTGTGTATCGTTGATAAAGTAAAGACCGTTTATGTGTTTAATATCGTATTATTATCAGTGGCGTGCTGAGCCTTTCGGGACGGAGGGGGCACAGCATTCTTGGGGGCGCAAATCGTAATGATAGTATATCCAAATAAAACATAAATTTAAATTTGTTATTTATTAATTTTGATGTAATCAAATACAATAAAACAACTGGTGTAAAATCTTGCGGTACAGAAACATACAAAAATAAAAAAAACGCACAAAATAATGAACACAACCAGTGGCATATTTATTGTAAAAAGACAAATAATATCTTTGTTCTATCTGAAGCCAGCAACTGTCAACAATGCGCAAGGACAGTACCAGGGGAGGACACTGCTTCCTTGCTTTTTCTTCATTAATACTACTCATCCAAATTATTTGTCACATTTATTGAAACAAGTATAATGGGTTATTATCTAATAAAATGTTAAAGAATAATATCACTGCAGTAAGAAGGATATTTTAGTGTCGCCTCCTGGTATTGTCCATACTCATTCTTGACATTTGCTGGCACAATCAGAACAAAGAGATTATTTGTCTTGTTATAATAAATAAGTCACTGACACAACTGAGTATGAAATAGACTGAAGCTCATCAAAAAAGTTAAATGACTTTTAATTTTTGTGAATAGTTTGATTGATAGTAATATTTTTGAGAATATCGTTCAAAATTTTAAAAATTTTAACTCAAAAGTATTAATAACATCGTTACATACCGATAGCTTCTGCCCCTCGATTATGTTTGCAACAATACATATCAAATTTGCTGTGTATCCTTGAAATGTTAAAGGCCATTTATGCGTTTTATGTTGTATTTATTTCAACCTGTATTTTTGTTTGCTATTTATCACGAAGATTATAAACAAGAAAAGCTCAAATTAGTTCTGAGGTTGCTAATAAATATTGCGAAAAAAATAGTTTTTCTGTTTTAATTGACTTGTCTATTCCAACAAGTTGTAATATTAATACATATCAGGTCATTATACATTCAAGAAAAAAATTATTTAGTTTTCATAATTGTTCATCGAATTTCCACGAAGTGTTTTACTTGGGGCGCTAGGGCAGCAATATAGACCGGAGTGGCGGCCTTGGGCCCCCCAGCTTCTCCCTGTTACTGACTTTTATACAATTTTTCTTAATTTCTTACGTTAAAGGGGATACATTATTTTTGAAAATTATATATTTTAGGACTCTTTAAGTGTTTAATTTTTTAAAAACCTCAAACCGGTCCAAGTAAATGTTTGTCAGGCAGTAGACAATGTGTCTATATTATTAAAAACATAATAACGTAATGTGCCTGATATAAATTCAGTTAAAAATAGTAGCGGCTATTCAAAAATGCAGTAAATGTCTCCTGCATTTCATAAGCAAGTTCAGTAACCTTTGATCAAGTAAGTGTTACATAATCGTTGAAACAAGTAACTTTTTACATTTTACACTGTTAAAATTTAGCAAATACGGATTATTTCAGTTTACTTCAATTATATACATATATGCATTAACCCACACTCAAAATAAATGATTTATGCCACTTTATGCTTCACTAAAGTTCTAAAAAAAACATAAGAATGTAAACAATAAACTATTTTTTTTTTGTTTATTTCTATTGGGCTTTAAAATTTCGTTGCAGAATAACGTCTAAAGATATTGGTTTATTTGAAAACCAAATTTAAATTTACGACAATAAGATTTACTGAACTGTGCTAAAATATTCACAAAGGTTTGTAGTAAAAGGGATTATTAGAAAAACCTAACAAATTAAAAAAAAAGAGGAATAAGATAAAACTTAAGTAATAAATATGTATTTGATATCAAATACAACATTTTTTCTACGGGTGCTATTAAAAGTAGACCTTTTAGCACGTTAGCTTATCGATCTAAAAATAGTATATTATGAGGATTCGTGTTAAAAGTAGTTAATTTTAACACTACTTTTAAACGTAGTGTTAGAAGTAAAAATATTCCAATTATTGTCATTAAATAAAGCTCTTTTGTATTTTTGTTAAAGTGACACTGATTTTTAAAATGTCAAATTCAACATATTTTTATAAATTTTTTATTTATTATCAGTTATCACTGTCGTAGAAAAATGTTTGAAACACGTGTTAAAAGGATTTTACTCTATTTGTGGTGTTGCTTTACTTTACTCACCTCGTTCGCAAACTTTATTACATTACCTGAATTTGTTACTACATTTTTTATTAAAACTGATATTTGCTTAGTAGGCGAGAAAAAAAAGCGTTACCATAACAACAACTTTTCTTCCTTGTCAACAATATTTGCCGCTTTGTCAAAAATTCAGAATTTTTAGAAACCCTGGAGAATTTGAAGAATAGTGTCACCAAGAGAAAAATGTTTTTAATATTACCCTGATGCACCACTGAAGACAAAAAAGGACAACAGATGCGCATCTTGGTGGAATAAGAATTTGGATAAAATGAGAAAAGAAGTTCGATGTCTCATTAATCGAGCTAAAGCTTCGGGTGACTGGGACCAACATAGATCCGCTCTAACGGACTATAATAATAAAGAAATAAGGAAAGCAAAAAGGGGATCTTGGAGGAAATTCTGTGAGAGTATAACTGATCTACCTCACAGTATTAGAATCCACAAGATTCTTTCCAGAGAGCCGACGTGGGAATTCGGCTAGTTAAGGCTCATATACGGACTCTGGACACTTCCCAGGGTGGTTGAATCTGGATGACCAACAGCTGTCACCGTCAGAAGGACGATTAAAACGATCTGATAAAAATGACCGGCTGACAGCTAAAAAGGTGATCACACTACTGGCAATTGAATAGGCCATCAAATCCTTCCAACCATTTAAATCGCTAGGAGAAGATGGAGTTTTTTCCAGCTCTACTACAAAACGGACTGAAAATATTGCTCCCCATCATTAAATTATTCAGAGCTAGTCTGGTGTGGAACTATATCACATTTAGTTGGTCGGTGGTTAGGGTAGTACATATACTAAAAATTAGTAGAAAAGAACCAAGCCCTAAATCGCTTAGACCAATTAGCCTGACATATTTTCTGTTGAAAGGCCTGCTGAAGATGCTGGACGAATATATCAGGGGGAACGTCCTGAACCATCACCCCCCCCAATACCCATCAGTATGCCTATCTGACAGGAAAATCAACTGAACTAGCATTCACCAACCTTCAAATGAAGGAAATTGCGGTGGGAGCTTTTCTCGACATTGAGGGAGCATTTAACAATACACTGCCCGACTCTTTATATGCAGCGGTGGCTGTCATAGGAATTGAGATAACTATGGGCGACTAAATTCATGCTATGCTATTAAACAAAACCATAACAACGTCTTTACAGGGAGAAACAGTCAGCTTTAGAGCCAGAAAAGGATGCCCGCAGGGTGGGGTTCTCTCTCCCCTTTTGTGGTCATTTCTTGTGGGCGCCTTACTGGCTATTCTCATACTGTGGAAGGTTGAGGTTCTAGCATATGCAGATGATCTAGTCATACTAGTCAGAGGAAACACTAAATGAGTAATATCGAATACCCTTCAACAGACACTGGGTGCAGTGAGTAACTGGCGTCACAGGGAACAGAGATCTGTAAACCCTCAAAAAGCAGTAATAGTACCATTCACCCGGAAAAGGAAGCTGGCGGACTTAAGACCGCCCTCCTAAATAAGAAACTATTCAATCTGCGGAGGTGAAATATCTAGGAATCACTCTAGATAAACCACTTAACTGGAACTCCCATCTGGAAAAGGTAAGCTACAAAGCAAGCTGTCCTTATGGACATGCCGTCGTATTTGTGGCAAATCCTGGGGCATGGGTCCCCAACAAATTTACTGGATCTATGTCACAGTCATCAGACCAATGACAACACCACCAAACCATGGATCCATAATCCATTGTTTGGTGGTCAAAAGGGTTACAACGGACGGCCAAAGTCAAACTCTCTGGATTGCTGAGATTAGCATGCATGACTCTAACGGGGGCAATTATCGTCACATCGTCAATGGAAATCCTCCTGGACTTACACCCTCTTCATATGGCGTAACGAGGTGATTTTTCCGTTAATAGTTTTCCGAGGGGTAAATCTGTCGACAAAAATCTATACACCAAACTTCTACTATCGAAGTACTACAATTTGCCAAGTCCTCATAGAAGGGTCATCTTCGATGCTTACTTCTTCTTCATCTTAAATAGTATAAACTTCTTGGTCTCACACTTTTTTCGTGGATTTAAATTTCGTCTTTAGAAACCTCTGTTCTACGGGTAAAATAACTTTATGATATGGGTGACGCACAGTGATCCAAAATACGAAATACGTGATCGTTTGAAATTCTTAACTTTCTTATAGGATATTCGAATAATGAATCTTAAAGTATTATATTAACTTTATAGTATTCGTTTCAAGTCCTACATCACCTGTAAAATTATAAGAAAACCTCAAAGTAGTGTAACATTTCCTTAGAATTAATAACTGATTTGAATATTTTTTTCAGTAAACCAAGCAGATATCCAATATAGTAAATTACTAACCTCAGGTACCTCAAGGTACCTAGAAATAAGGCCCCAATTGCGGTCATTAAATTGTTACCTGTTTTGTGGAGGGGTGTTAGTAACCTTCTTTTTGCTTCTATTATTGGCATAAAATAGTTTGTACAAAAAATTTTATAGGAGGTTACACAATTAGTTAGGACGGGGCCGTTTCCTTGAAGTGCGGGGGTCCTAATAACGCCCAGTTTTGCCTGCGCGTCTCTGCATCAACGTAATGTGACTATGTAGTGTCACTATTTATACTAAATTAAACTCTATTCACTTTAACTTTGCAGTGTTAGCCAGGATAGAAAGCAAAATGCACGATGATTCTTGGTGCAGACGGCAGGCAGATGTCACAAGTGCAAAGTGCGTTTCATTTTCATGTTTATTTTGTTTTATAAGCATCGGTTGTAGTTGGACGTTTCACTCATTTAAGTCCAACCCAACACTGCAAAGTTAAGGTGAATAGAGTTTACTTGTGTACTTTAAGTGCCGTAACCATGTCGAAACCGGTGAAAATAACACGCATGATGCTGCATGAAATAATGATATAGTACAGTCACGATGATTGTGTATCAGGATAATCAAATGAAATATTTCTAACAAATGGTATTGAAAAGGCTATTAGGGACCTTGCAATATTTAGGGAAACACCATTTTTCGCCTTTATATGAAGAGGTGGCAAGAGTGTTCCTGCAGAAGTACAGTGACTGGTTGGAGCATGAAATTGGTTTGCCCGAAACAGTGTGCAGTTACCTAGTATCTTCAGATGTACTTTCCGCAAGAGATAATAGGGGTTGCAGAGCTGTGGTAATCAGATTAGAACTAATTAGTGATTACTAATCTCTGATTATTGGGTTAATCAGTATCATAATCATCATCAATCAGCAATTCAAATAGTTAATCATTAATCTTAATCAGTAAGGCTAGCATATTGAATCCTTAATCATTGATTACTTATTAAATCAGTGATTTCTTCTTTTAATCGGTGATTAAAAACAACACATGCCTAATACTACTGTTCGATCGGCCTCACACCAAGTACGTGTCAGCTCAGCTGACTTTGCTATTTAGTCCAGTAGACTTTTTGTTCACCGTACGACTGCATTGTTTTCGTTTTGTTTTTCTTTTATTTAGCTGTAGTAGTGGTGTCAGCGTGCTGTTTGTTTACTCTGTTATCGAAGATAAGCACCATGTGCGACAAGGAGCACTTTCCCTAATTGAAATTCTATTGTTAATAAATTAAGAATAAAAATAAAAAATTTCCGTCTTTTTTAATTTAATTAAGTAGTTAATAATAATCATTAATCAATAAATTTCTCCAATTTACGGATTTATCATTAATCAGTTAATATTTCCAAGTTATGGGTTAATCATTAATCGACGAATATTTCCAATGTATGGATTATTCATTAATAGTAATCTATGAATAAACACGTTGATAAATCATTAATCCTCAATTTTTCTCGTTAATAAGCACAACTGCTAAGGGTTGTTGAAGAATTCATTAGAAGATTTGGAGTAATTGTAAAAACCATTAATTCGGGATATGAAATATGTTGAATTTGGCAACTGCTGCTTAAAAATAGCACAGCGATACATACACCTGTACAATTGATACTACATATCTACCTCTGTACATAAAATATTAATACATGGGGCAAGTGTCATTATTAATGCCTTACTTCCAATTGCGGAATTATCCGAGGAGACCCAAGAGATAAAAATAAAGAAATTCGTCGATTTAGAGAACACCATACGAGAAAGTCGTCCAAAATAAAAAATAATCACCATATAATTAAAAGATTACTGCTTAGTTCGGATCCATATTTTAGTTCTCTCCATCGAAATGATGAAAAAAAAAGAACATCTGAAGGACCCTAAAATATCAGACTTGCTGACAATCCCTGAAAGACCAGAGGAAGAAGAAAAAAAGAAGACAACGAAGAATTTAATGCGGATGAAGAACTTTGCTCAGATGACTCTGATTGACATTGTTTCCTAATTTTTTTGTCACTTTTTTTTTCATTTAGCATACACCTCTCTAGCTATTCATGTGTTTTATGCATTCCAATCTAACCTTCTTTGATAGTGGATGAATGTTAAACTCCAAATACAAATAGAAACCTCATAACTAGTTTCTACGCCCCCAAAAATATTAAAGTTTATTTGTTCTCATAATTTTTTGTCTTATTTCAGTTGTATCACAAATCATCCCTTTTCAATGGGTAGCTTTTTAATCCACCACTGGACAGTGTCAATCAAATTTTAAATATTGTCACGTGTTTGCTATTCCCAGAAACACCTATACTTGTAGATTCGTTGAAAGAAAGTCCAGGTAACACTTACTCACTACTTTATTAACTAATTATTAATTAACAACAATAGATTAATGACTGTCTTAACTATAATCACAAATAAACACCTATAAGTCTACCTTATTTATTCTTCACTGGATCAATTCTCAATTCAGACTGACTTCTCGGCCCACCGTACGCCTTGTACATCCATACATCCATTCATGCGGTCCAGAATATTCCTGAACATTCCCGGCCCTTCTCGTACAATGGGAATGTCCCACTATATTAAAAGTTGGATTTCTTTTTATTACATATTATTCTACACTATTTATGTAATCAGTATCCATGTGGTGGATTTGAAACAAAATTTAACTACAAAAAAAATTATAAAAGTTTGGATTAATTTAAAATTGCCGTGAATTAGTCAACCAATGAAATAATGCGCCCTGTGATATGGCCGAACCTGTGTTGCCATATTTTCTTTATTTAAGTATTGTTTTGGTAGCTGAAAACTCTTTGAGAATATTTATGATTTTGAATAATTTCGTGAATTTGTACATTATTTTTTGTGTTATGTCAAACATTTACAAGACTATTTTAATTTGGATACAAAATAAAGGGTAAACTTGTGCATTTTTTGTCGTTTTTATTAAGATTTATATTACACTTAATGAATTGCGAGGAAAATGATTCTGCTATTGATTTACTATTGCTATTCATTATTTATAATTTAAATTCTTGTTAAATCGGTAAAATTTTTTACAATTTTTTAATAAAATACACGCTCCAATACTATTCAAATAAAATTATCATAATCAGATGAGAGTTAAAAATAAATAAGAATGATTAGAATAATTAATTAACATTTGTTTTTAATCGTCAATTCCGTAACACCAACGTGGAATAAATCTATAACATAACCTAACTTTTCGATTTCTGCTGATTTTCTTTTTAAATATTTAAATGTCGAAGTTTTAAAACAGGTATAAATGAAAGTTTCTCTTCGTACTAAGGTCAAAAAAAATCGATGTGAATGAATTTATAGTTATATTTATAATTGAATAACTAATCACCAATCACACTTTCAAACAATACGTAAAACTGGCAATACTGCGGTACCGTCTTCGCTTTCACTGGCTGCTTGTGTTTGGCGCCAAACCTAGTCGGATAACGTCATAAGACTAAAATTCAAAACTTTGTTATTTTTTAACCCTTTCCGGGGCGCAAAAAAACGGAAAAATTCTATGGGCTCATATGTATAAATACTATCGTACAAGCAAATAAAAAAAATATGTGGGAAATGCCCATTATAATCCCAACTATTCAGTCTAGTGGCGTAACAATATTATGATTTAATATAAATTATGCATTGCGTATTTGCACAAATTACTTTCTTTCACGCAACCCTTGTTTTAAGGGTGAAATATTTACTAAATTTGAAAATTAATCCCTGGGACAGTGTCCCACTTTTTAAGTGCCAAGATTTAGACAATCGAGAGGATCCCATTTAAAGAAAAAAAGTTTCAATATATCGATCCTGCAAATTTGTGTTTCCATTCTTAAGACAGTAGCCTGTTTTTGGAGAGCCACGTGAAAACCACTTAACAAAGAAATAAAATGGTATTCAAGTGAAGTTATTTGTGTTTAATTTACCTTATTTTAGTTTCCAAAAATAATTGATAAAAACCAATTTTATAAAGAAAACACATAATTCAATAACTTCCTAGTTCGATTCTGTTAAATTTCAATAGGCACTTTCTATGGTGAAAGTTTGCAAAATCTTAATTTGAATCCCTGTAAAGTTAGTATTTCCTAAATTTGATAATAGGCAGACAGACAGCGAACGGACATCAGACAGAAAAGTATGATCTTTTATACGTTTCAATTTTGAACATAAACAATATTTTTAAAAACCCTTAATAGCAAGTCTCTCACCCAGACGAATTATTTAAAGAAATTTAACTAATAATTAAATAATAAGCAGTCACTCGATAATTCAAGTGTAATAAGGCAAGTAAACGGACAACAATATTTATATGTTCGATGAAACAGGTGTTGCAGGAACACGAAGCAGGAAATGCCTAACATAATAAATTAAATCCACTCAAAACCCTTGTATTATTCAAGGTAGAAAGTTTGAGTTCGTACACAGAATAATTTAGCTAATTCCCCTTGTTGTTTTGCAAAGAGAGGTTACAAAAATATTAATTATCATGTCTCAAAAGTATCTCAAGTAGAAATAAATGCAAAACAATTTTCCGTTCTCTCTAATTAAACGATTGTTTTTATTCATCCATTCAAATGGAAAGGTTGAATAAACCTGATGATAAAATTAATTCATTACCTATTGCTTTTATACTTATTACCCGACAATTATTAATCGATGATATTGTGTTAAAATATCACATAAACTGGTCAACATAATTAAGGTATTCAGTTCATTTTTCGCATGTGAGAGACAGTAACACTATTCCACCCAGACAAATAGTGAATAAGCGTACATTTTTACATCACCATCTATCCAAATAGATGGTAAAATGTGGATTTCCTGCATTTACAGTGTGAGCACGTTAAAAATCCTTCCCTGCCCCCCTCCCACGATATAGTAGGAAATCGGGTAAATTTCCAGGTTAGAGGTACCAGTGTTTACACAAGCATTGATGGACTTATACATATGCCTTGGTAGCGGAAATTGATCGACGTAAATGAGTAAAGTTCTTGTTTATTTTTTAATTATAAATATGTTACTATTTTGTTCATGTTATTTTAAACAGTTAATTAATAAGTGCTTTACTGATGAAAATTTATTTTATCCTGAACACAAAAATAAAGTTTGTACCTATATCTAATTTTCATAAATTTTTATTACTTTCTCATTCATAAGCGTCGCAAACAAATTTATATTCCAGATTATAATGTAAATGGATGCTTTGAGTGAACCCAAAAATGACACATTTATCGAACTGGCACACCGTATGTTGTGTTACGTATTTTTCGAACGTGCCTCATTTTTATATAACAATTCCATCACAATATATGATAAATTACTTGTACAGAAATGGGTATTTAAAAGATCTGGAAATATATATTTTAATACCATGGCTGTGACCTATTTCCTTGTCAAAAAAACTAGAGGCAGCTGTTCTGCCTTAGAAATGTAGATTGTGGTGTACTTCTGTACACTGTTTACTCTATCTATATTGGACTTACTTTCTGCAATCATCGTCTGTTTGACTGGCTTTTAAATGCTAGTGTGGAATTGCATCTGTGTTTTTTCTTTGTCTGTCCGTTTCTCAGCAGTATATTTTCCATCAACATGTAAACACGTTTTTAAATCCAAATGCTAGAATCTTGTAACTTCTTTGTAACGGATGTTTTTTTGCTGAGATTAGTACTGATAGTAGGGCCTATTTCAATTTTTCAGCCGCTTTAATGCTACGATCCCTTATGTAATTTTGTTACATTATTTATGTAACCTCATATAATATCATATTTCTGTCAGCTGTGTCCACTTTGCATCCCCTCATTACACTTGTTTTTGAGAGCATCTACAACTGTTCTCACTGTCACGCTGTAAGAGGCTGCTCTCACACAAAAAAACATTTGTTAATAATAATAGTCGTGAAAATGAAAGTTCACAACTGACAAGAAGTCGATGTAAAGGTTCCTGCAAAACACCTAACAGAACAGTCCTTCCCCTCTTATTCTCCTTACTCCGTCAAAGATGATTGCCGCTACAAGCAGAGAAGCAATTGGTTATTATCCACAATAAAAACGAGAATAAAGAAAGGACCTCACTTAAACCAACGTTAAACTTCTATACACAGCACAGATATAAGATATAACAAAAATTACACTGGCCGACACAACTTTTGTAACATAGTTCACACTACTGTTTTTATATTGTTAATACCTCCCTATTAACTGAAAAAAATATCCAACAAGTCTTAATACGTACGATTTTTGCCAGGTAATAAATTTTATGAAGGGTTGGCAATTTTAGAGGAGCAAGTTAAAGTAAGGTGGGATATTTTCTGTATCAGTCTTGTTTTGACCTTCCCAATAATATTGTATGTTAGAAAGTGTTTTCGTTTGTCTACATAACTCTGTTACGACAAAAATGTCCAGTCAAACGCGCAAACCTCACCGAACAAGTTTTGTTACATTGTGGAGAATACCTTGTGAAGTCACAAGTGACGCCATTGTCTAAAAATGTGAAAAAAAGCGTATTTTTTATATTTTGGAGTTTTTGTCAATACAAGCAATGGGCTCCCCACGTTGGTTGTGTAAGTTACGTGTCACTAGTGCAGTGGATGAACGAGAAAAGAAAAAAACATACCTTTCGCGGTTTCATTGGTATGGCGAGAACTCACTAATCATTTCGATGGTTGCTATTTTTGTGTAAAAAGAACTGAGCGATATTCCAAAAAAAAAAAAATCAAATGTAGGAGCGAAAACTAATAATTATGTTGTCGAACTGGGTAATGGTTAGGATAAAACCTACACAAATATCCAAAGCCATCAGCCCTAAGACCTGTTCCTCACAATGCATCAGACTTACCAGTGCCAACTGCGCCTTTAGATTAGCAAAATATTATTTTGGGAGGTAATGGAAATAGTAACGACTCTTCCAAACAGCCCAGACCAGTGTGCCGACCCTTCGCATATTCCAGAAAGTTTTAGTAACCCTCACTTAATTGCTCAAAATGAATGATTTGGTACGTGACTTGAGGTTGTCAAAACAATAAGCAGAACTTCTTGGTTCCCGACTTAAGGAGTAGAACTTACTGGCTAAAAAAACAAAGTTTACGACTTTTAGAAAAAGAAATGCAACATTTTCCCCATTTCATATGGAAAATTTACTATGCGCGTGTATTGATATTGATAGTTTAATGCAGGAACTTAATATCGAGCATTCTCCTTCTGAGTGGCGCTTATTCATAGATTCCTCCAAATACAGTTTAAAAGTTGTATTACTACATAATGGAAATTTAAAACTATCTATACCAATTGCCCATTCAGTAACAATGAAAAAGGATTGACAGTATGAGCACCATTGTGAATAAAATTAATTACAACAAATACAAATAATGGCAAATATGTGGAGATTTAAAAGTAATAGCCATTTTAGTAGCGCTTCAAGGGGGGCTTTACAAAATATTGCTGTTTTCTTTGTTTGTGGGACAGTCGAGCAGTAAAATATTATGTGAAGAGAATTTGGCTGGAAAGAAAGAATTTGAACCAGCAACTAGTAATGTTAAATATGTGTCCCTTGTAGACCCCAAAAATGTTCTTTTGCCATCTCTTCACATTGGGTTAATGAAAAATTTTGTGAAGGCTATGAATAAAGAGGGTGAAGGATTTAAATACTTAAGAGAACTTTTTCCCCAATTAAATGACGCCAAACTTACAGAAGGCATTTTATAGGTCCTCCAATTAGAAAGTAGCTTGACTGCCGTATGTATTCACATGGTATTCACTATCTGCATTCTCATTTAATTTTTTTTCCTGAAAATTTGGTTGCAGTAAGCGACGAGCAAGGAGAAAGTATTCATATCAGAATAATGGAAATTCATTATCAAGGACGATGGAATCCAGCCATGATGGGTGATTATTGTTGGTTTTTAAAGCAAGACGATTTGACCCCCCCCCTTAAAAAAAATTAACTGAGCATATGTTTTTCAAAAATTATTCTCTATCTTTGTAGATATCTCTACGTCATATACATCATTGATATATAGCAATAAATAGATTAGTAAAATTAACAATAATTTTTAGCTAAGGAGTTTCGTATCCACAATCTCTTAATGTAGTTTTAGTAGTCGGTTTAGATAAAATTAGTAAAGAAAACCTCAAATTCTCATTTAATCGACGTTTCGACAAAATTTATTGTCTTCCTCAGGACTAATGAGGTCTTTGGTTTTCAGTCAACATAATCATAATCGTCAAATAAATAAATAACGTCGCTTATAATAATAGGATTCTTGGGTCAAACAATGGCCATTGGGCAATAAATTAATGGTTTTTTAACTAGTTTCAATGCAGATCTTTTCATATCGATCAGAGATAGTAAATAATTAAGGACAACTGAGATAATACAACCTTTTACCATAAAAACAAAGCAAGCTGGACACGGCATATAAAAAATAAGAAAAAACAGAATGAGGGAGTGAAACCAAAATCTAGAAATAAAACAAATGATACCGACAAAGGAAAACCGCTATCGCAGAACAAATTTAAACCCTGATAAAATAGGAATTCAGGCAGAATAAATTCGATGACGGGGCAGCCCTTGAACTTCCCGCTTAGAGTTTATTAATAGCTTTCTGCTGGAAAGTTAATCAAATCTGAGTTAAAGATAGGCATATTAAACAAAGACAGCTAAGCGGTTTCGTTCTTGAGAAATCGTGCCCACAAAATTTTGATCACATAATACTAACACCATATTGAAAACAGCCGCACACGATTAAGGGGGCCTAAAAAGATAATCACAATTTTCTTTTTTACGATGAAGACCTTGCCTATATAGTTCTCGGAACGAAATTTTGAAACGAAGAAAAAAGAATTGAACAAAAATAAAAGTTAAACCAAAGCACTTTTCCCATTTCCAACGAAGCAATTTACAACAAATGAAAACCTACCTCTACAAATTCTTAGTACGAGATATCGTTGAACGATTCTTCATCTCAAGGGTAATCTAAATCTTCTTGCAGTGTGTCTCACTTAAGACTGTGACACTTATAACTTTTTTTAGTTCTTTTTCAGATTTAAACCAAATTGGTCTTAAAAGATAAAGGTCATAAGATCTACTTAATCAGAAAATCATTTACCCTCTACAAATGTAAAGCCACCTACAAAGCAAGATTAAATGAAAAAAAATAATCACATTAGGTAAGCATTTCTTTTACGAAAAAATTTTACACTGACGCGTTTTTTCACAAAACACCAAAAGACCATATACTGCACTCGACGCGCATTTCGTCAACCAAGTTGGCATCATCTAGAGATGATTTGATGTTTGCATCCAAAGTTTACTTGAATTTAACACATTTTGATATTTTGATAAAAAAGTCCCAAAATATCATTTAATGCAGATTTCTCGTTTCAAACAAAAACACTGTTAATGTAACCGTCAAAGAGTTGTCAAGTAAATATCTTATTATTTTGTTTGCTTTTTGCGACTGTGACATATTTCATTTTTATTGCTGACAACCACGGAAAAAGTGGAAATTGTTAGATTAATTATTGGTGATATCAGATTTGCAAGAGAACCTGCAGGCTGCAGCGGAATATAATATTCATCGTCTAAATAACCAATAACTCATATGTAAGTTTGACGAATCAACAATTATTTAATGAGACAGACAGAGTGAACAACAAAAAAAGCATAGGAGAGACTATGCGGACGATGAAGAAATTATTCGATTTGTTGATTTTTGTGGAAATATTTTATTTTCCAATCAGGCTACTTTCCTAACTAAGGATACAGTTTATGCTCAGAATAGCTGACATTGGTAAATTGTCCTATTGGCGTTACATCGCAGACCACAATATCTCCTAGTGGTCAACGGTACGATATATAGTTCAAGCATTAATTATGTGTGGTTTCCTAACATTATTTTGTAGTTTCTGGTCTGTGATATTTATGCAGACATAATATTATATTGTAAACACCTACTGAGACATTCCCAAACAGAAAACAGGAAATTTATACACCATGATAGAATGACCTTTATTTCATTTTAAATTGTTATACGTAAATTACTATATGATTCAAATGTAGCGAGCCCTCAAAAACGGAGGAGGGGGAAATTTTTTAAAAATTACGTGTTCATTATTGTAAACTACTTACTGAAATTTTACTAACTTTGGTTAAAACGTTACGAAGATTCCTTAATTTACACCAAAAAATGTACCAATTTTTAACGATACTCCTGTCACATTAAACTTTAAGTGGTCATTTTTAGGAAGTCACTTATTAGTTTTATGTAAAATATTTCTAGTGGTATTTTTTTCCACTCCTCCGTTTTTGAGATATTCGCGATTAAAGTGAGGGCTCAATACATTCGAATAGTATAGTAGTTTTATCGGAGAACGTGTGCCAAAAAACAAAATTATATTTTTACACTAACCAAATTTGGAGGTGACGTCACACTATATTTTTCCTTATAACTCGTGAACGGCTGAAGATATCTACTGCCGTTCTGGCTACTAAATTTTTGTTTATAGATAGAATTAAAACCCAAATTTATATACTTAAATGTTTTTTTTTTATATAAAAAAAATTACATTTGTTAGATTAACAATTTTTTATTCACACTGTATGTATGTACTTTTAGAAAAAATATTTTTGGACGTCCCTTTATCGTTTTCAAATAAAAATTGTGTTTGCGATTGAAATCTATTTAAATAATAACATTTGCTAAAAATGAGTCTCACCGCAAAAGGGATAATTGATAATTGACAACTCTGTGTCCGATGATTTTCAGTAACACCCAGTAAGCTCACGCAAAATCCATAATAGAAAATATCTTCGCTAGTCTCCAAATTAACATAAAAAAATGAGAAAAATCGTTCGAAACGCAGAACCTCTGTTGTACCGTGCCATATACTTTACACATTATTTTTTTATTGCTTTTGCATATTTGTTTTCAATATTATTTTTTTAATTACTCACATCAAAAAGATTCATGCATGCAAAAATGAAAGTTGTTTTCAAAAAATTCCCTCGGATCCCGTTTAACCATATTTAATTAAACTTTTCTACGTTTTCCGTTTTTTGGAACGTGGACAAAAGTTTCTCTGGCGTTTTTATTGAAGTATTTTCACATATTGCCACTTAGTAATTTTGATATTAATACATTAACCTTTTTTCAAAATAATGTCATAAATGATTTCAATTTTGCACCGTGGTTTATCAAAATCTTTTGTCTATAAAGTCTAAATCGATCAGATCTGACAAAATTAGCTTAACTATGCTGCTCTTTTGTGGCTCGTATACCCTTCCCTTCTTAACACATATAATAAACTCTTGCCTTGAACTTAACGAGTTCCCATCCTATTGGAAACTGTCAGAAACCATTCCTATACCAAAAGTTAATAATCCTAGTGAGTTGAAGGATCTAAGGCCTATTAGCATTCTACCCGTCCTGTCTAAATTGATGGAAAAAATTATGTCCTATCAAATTAAATCGTCTTCAACTTTGATATACTTCCACATAACCGGTCTGGATTCCGCCGGAATCACAGCTGTATAACAGCGCTGTTTAAAGTAACTGATGATATCCTGTCTGCAATTGATAGAAATGAAGTGACAATACTTGTCTTGCTGGATTATTCGAAGGCTTTTGACAGGATCAGTCATGAGTTACTTTTGGCTGTACTGCATTATTCAGGATTTAGTCCTGGCACACTTACATTAATGGAGAGATACTTGGTCGTAAACAGTGTGTAAGACTAAAGGTTGGTACATCTGTGGTGTTCCCCAAGGATCAATTTTAGGACCATTGTTGTTTATCATGTATACTACAACTATGAAAGATTTCTTGGCATATTGTAATTCCCATTTCTATGCTGACGACACTTAGCTATATTACTCATTTTTTCCTAATGATGTTATAATATCTTGTAACAGAATCAATGAAGATGTTCATTCATTAATTTCTAGATCTGAGAAATTTTGCTTATCTGTTAATCCAACTAAATCTTCGGTAATGGTCTTTGGAAGAAAGCTCTAAATCCAACCACTTATGGATACTGATTAGTATTACATAAATAGTGTAGAATCATATACAATACAAAGAAATCCTACTTTTAATATAGTGGGACATCCCCATTTAGAAGAATTGATCATTATAATTACTTCACTTAAAATTTCACAACACAAATCACAAATAATACTACTTTATGCCTGCTTCTGCACTAGAACTACATGATCTGTGACGTCACCGCGTCGACTTGCCCGGCCGGCAGTGTTTGCGCGTGTAATAGATTAATTCAAACATTAATGTTGAATAACTTTTTGTGAAAGGAAAAATATAGAAAAATCCTTTACGCACTGTTTTTTTTTTTGTTAAGTAAAGACTCTAAAAATGTCAAAATTATATTTTATGCATGGGGCCTATTGGACCATATTTTTTTTGACGCAAATTTAAACGCGGACCGCTTAAAATTTTTTGCAGGATAAATTTACAAATGAAATTGAAAACATACCTCTTATTACGTACAACATGTATTTTTAACTTAATGGTGCCCCAATCCACAATTTAGTGATAATTTGGAATTGGCTGAACGAAAACTTTCCCTAAAGGTGGATCGTGACAAATAGTCCCTTAATTAATTGACCTCCTAGATCACCTGACTTCACCCCCTGGACTTTTTTATGGGAATTTAAAAAAAATCAAGTATACCAAACTAAACGTCGGAATAGACATGAATTAAAAAACCGTATAGTGCAAGCTAGTGCTGAAGTTACACTGCAGACCCTTCGAATAGAAACATGTATCAGGGCAAATGGGGGTTTAATAGAAAATTGTATTTAATACTTTAACGTTTTTGTAACATGCGTTATTAAGATGTTACTCAGAAGTTAAATATTTCAAAATTTTAATCAAACTAGATGATTCCGAAAAAAATTTTTAATAAAATGTTTTCATAAAAAAATGTATGCCCAAAAAATATTCGGTAGAAAATGTCCAGAATAAAAAAAGAACACATTACTTTTTTTTAGTTTTTTCTTTCTTTTTCATTTATTGTAAGTAACACCTTGTACAATTTTTGTAATTTATAACCCTATGGCTCTGAACGTTTGTGTTTAAGCAGAAATGTAATAAAAATGCGTCATCACAGTTGATTTTTCAGTCCTCGACTCGGGATCATTTTCATACAACATTCGATACTGAGAAAAAATTTTCGCATAATAATTCAAGCACGTGGGGGATTCGGTAAGAATATTTCATACTTAAACAAAATTAAAAAACTAATGGCATCAGTCTGACATTTTAATTAGTTTAAGTACATAAAACAATAGAAATAGATTAAGAGCCAATTTTTTTCACCTCCCATTAAATCTATTTGATAAATAAGTTCCTTTATTATAAACAATTATTGATATTGATACAAACTGTATCCAAGAACCAAATAAGTTAACAGGAGATTAAATGAAGATGGTAGATAGTTTCCATGGATACAATTGTGTCAATAATTATTTCCGTGGAACTTATTTATCAAATATATTTAATGGGAGATTGAAAAACCAGCCCTAAGAATAGTCTAAATAAAGATGGTGGTTTATTTTTTACCACATACTCGTCTTATACAATATTTAGGTATTTTACTCAATTTTTTAGTAGAGTAAGTACCTTAAACAGACGCAAGTGGCCATGGAATAATATCATTCGTAACAATTTACCAATGTTAGTTACATGAAACAATTAAAAATAACAATTAGATTTCAGAGAATGTTTTTGTAATACCCAATAATTATTTTATTATTTTTATTCTAGAAATGCATAAATACAAAGCAATATATCAGATTTTTCGAAATTAAAAATAGAATGAGAATAGTTCACTTTATAGTTTTTAATTAAATTAGTCTGGAAAAATTAAACGTCAATTTATCAATTTCGCGTCATTATTTGACAGAAATATTTCCAGTGCAATTTCACTTAGGGTAGATAAATAGATATATTTATTTAACCACTTTACATATAGGGATACATTTGTGGTAGGTCAAAATTACAAAAAAATGTACAGGTTACAAAATATTTGAAATAAATAAAAAATATATATACACATATATATATATATATATATATATACATCCATGCTACGTCAAACCGTCCGTGTAATTTTTTACCTTAAACCGTCCATTTGATATACTTTCGAATATACGATAATTTATTTCCCAACGTTAAGCGGCTCTTATGTTGTTGCAACGTCAAACCGTCTGATTTATGTTGAAACAACGTTATTCCATCCCAAATTATATACATGTGGATCTATACGTTCGTTAAACTATCCTGCGATGTTGCCGCAACTAGTTTGTATGTTTCCTTAATATTGATCTAATATTGTGAATTTATGAACGTCTTCTTTTTTTGTATCGGGATTGAAAAAATATAGGTGATAACTGTGTGAGGGATCAAGATTTTCGGAAAATAATCAGCAGAAAAGCTGCAATTTGTGGAGTATGGGTTTTATTCAAAATGTTTGATTTTCCCAGGACATTAATTATTTATATTTTTTAAATAAGACCAACATGTTTTCTTCATGGGATGAGAAAGAGGGCTGTGTTTTTAGAAAATACCACACCTTGGTATCGATTTTATTTAGTTTTGAGAGATAATAGTTAATAAGTTAAAAAATGGTGATTTGCTTGTTTTGCAAACTGTATTATTTCTGACTTACATCAGGGATAATGTGTTATATATTAGTAACCAAATTTCTGTCAAAATAACCTAAAATTTTCATTTGTCTCCAATTTTTGCAGGTCATTAGATGAACAAATGAATTTAGATATATTAAGTTTAGTTTCTTTAAATAAACGAACATAAGAAAAGAAACCGTCATTTTCTGACGGCCTGCAAAAATTAAAGAAATTTGTGATTATTTTAACAAAAATTTAATTGTTGATTCCTTAAATATATAACACATTGTCCCGTATGTCATCAGTTTTAGACATATTGCACTTTGCAAAATAAGGTCGATATTTTTTAAATTTAATATCTCAATAAAAATCGATATCGAGTTCATAGTATTGTTGAAAAGCACTAGTGGTCCTCTTTCTAATCTCACGAAGAAAATATTTAAAAAATATAAGTGGCTAATGTCCTGGATAAATGAATCACTCCGTAAAAAACCGTTCTCCTCATTAATACGTCTTCTGCTCTCCAGAATCTCTCCTTATCCGAATTTTGTGAAATCTCAATAAATATGGTTTAAAAGTGGGTGCTCACCCAATTAGGAAAAACTTTACGTTAAAAAAATTTTTTAAAACCTATCTAAATTATTTGTTTACATACATAGTTCAACGGGAGATAGAGGACATCAAGCTGATTTTAAAACACATGCATATGTAACCCCTTGAGCCCTTCATTACTGATATACAGGGGATTTTCTAATTTTTGACAAATTTTTAAGCCGTCAAATTTTTTTAATTATTTTATCCAATTAGTTAAAATCTGTCATGTGGTATTCAGTTCTACACCTAGCCAAATCGTGTTTTTAAAAAATATAGGATTGGACTGGGGAAAACTTTAAGTCATAAAAATCGCCTGGTACAAACAATTTTTTTTTATGGATACGAAAACTACATGAGTCAATAATAAACAATGCTACTGCATTGTTCTTATAAAAAACTAACAAAATATTGTACCAAAATGTTGAACAAAATCGAAGAATAAATTTGTGTTTTTACTTACTAAATCTATTATTTAGACTAACAAAAAGTATAGATTTAAATCAATACAATGATTAATAAAGTATATTTATATAACTATGTAATTTTTTAGAATACGAGCCCGTACTTTTAGTAAAGTATATTTTTTAAATTTCTTTAATGAATGTACATTTTAATTTTTCATATTTTGTAATTTAAAGACAATACTAAATAATCAGAATTTAAAATTAATTACCTGAAATTAATTGTTTGACATTGTACATTATCTTGCTAAAACGAATTGAAAAATTTCGCTGGTTTTTTATTTTAAACAACTTTCAAAACTCAGATTTATTTAATACGGATAACATTTTAAAATATTGAATTCCACTAAATACAAACAGAACAACAATAATTATAATTGATGACAAAGAGAACACAACTACACAACAAGATATTTTAACACTAAATTACAAGTGGCTAAAAATAAAAAAAGAAAGCAGGAATTTTTTTAGTAGCATAATAAGGAAATAATGTTTGAAATACTAAAATAAAATGCAATGCCGATTATTTAGTAATGCTTTTAAATGGCAAATAATGAAAAATTAAAATATAAAAAGCTGTTTATTAGTGTTGATTAGTTGAAGCTGAACTTCAATAATTAAAACAGGTTTGACACTGGAAACAGGATTTTCCAAAAATAACAACGGAAAAAATACATTTGAAAAATATCAGGTCAAAAATATCATTTGCTAAAACATTTAAATAATGGAAACAGTTAAATAGTATCAAATCATTTATACAGAGAAAAAGTTTCTAAATAGTCAGACCATCCAAAGGCTATTTTTTTTTTAATTTTTAAGGGGTAAAAATGTTTGAGATAAACCATTTAAAGGGGTAGTTTGATCTACCCCCTTAAAATGGCGTGAGGTAAGTGGTAAGTAGATATAAAATGTATATTTTCAGAAATTAAATGTATGTAAAATTTCAAGATTCTATGTAACTAAGCAATCAAAAGTTATTAAATTATAATAGCATTTCACCACTCCCTTTAAATAGGCTCATTTTATTTAATGAATTAAATTACTATTTAAATAAACCTACTTTTAGCATTTAGTTAAGATGAAATATTTAAATCATACGAGCTATTTCAAAATTATTTAAATTAAATTAATTTAGTTGGAAAAAAGCAGTTTAAATAACGAGAAATAGTTATTATTTTAATAATAACTCGTCTCTGACTCTACATGGTTAATATCTTTACGAAAAGTTTCTAGTCAGTGTACTTTCGCTCGAAAACCACAAGCTGAATATGAGGGTGAATTTTCTTTATACTACTCGGTAGATCCTTAATAGTTCAGTAGAAAGTGTTTCCACCAACCTTTATAACAAAATTGTAAGAGTAAACTATATCAGAAAAGAATGTATAAATATTTTTGAAAATAAGATTTACATATAATTTCTATCGTTTCAGAAAATAGGACCTCTCATTTTAGTAGCCCTCCAATTTTTGCATTGGACGATTTCTTTCCACCAACTCAAATGGTACTAAAATACCAGACATCTATTAGTCAATTTTCCATTCCAAGACTGTCAATAACATAAGGAATGAGAGAAAGATGGATGTTAATGGGCATTTAGAAAAGATTTTAATTTATTATTTAAAAAATTAATTAATGAAGTAATACTTATGGTCCAACAGTGGTAAAATTTTTTTACCACGACTTAAACAAAGTTCCTCCATAACACTTCAAAACTTCTTTAACAACTATTAGAACGTTAGACGATCCTCCACATGTTTTCTTAATCCAAGTTGCCAAATCTCGGGATGGTTTAGTGTCGACAAAAGCTATGTTGGAACATACAGTGTACATACAATTTGCGATGCTAGCGCTCCAGGTGGATATACTTGACACTACCGTTATATACAAATCATATGAACCTTACTTTAAACTATCCACCTAAAATTCAGTAAATGAAATATAGAACGCTTAACAACGCCAATACGTGTGAAAACGTTAAACCGTCCGATTATCGGAAGGTTTAAGATCTTCGGATAGTTTACCGTCGGTAAATTAATATACGCTGGACGGTTTAACGTAGCATAGACAAACGTATATATATATATATATATATATATATATATATATATATATATATATATATATATATATATATATATATATATATATATATAATATATATATATATATATATATATATATATATATATATATATATATATATATATATATATAATATATATATATATATATATATATATATATATATATATATATATATATATATATATATATATATATATATATGTTAAATTCGTTTTCCGGGTATACTCCCGCGTAGGTGATAGGCCCCGAGAGGGACCCTACGCGGGAGTATACCCGGAAAACGAATTTAACATTCACCACCCGCGAAAACCTGAAAAACAACATATATATATATATATATATATATATATATATATATATATATATATATATATATATATATATATATATATATATATATATATATATATATATATATATATATATATATATATATATATAATAAAAAATGAAATTAAAAAAACAAAGTAATTGCTTTGTAAACTACAAGGAAGTATAAATAATAAAATATATATACATATATAGATAAACATGTATAAACATATAAAAGTTAGATGCACAAAAGTATAAAAAAAAAACGGTGGATTTATTAATGATGTGCAAATCAGAGCATCACAAGTATGCAGGAAGGCTTATAAAAGAATAATCTGTGAGAATTATTTATTAATAAAATTGCGTATTAAAAAATTCTTCTATTGTATAAAAACAATAATTTAAAAAGTGCCTTTTAATCTTGGCCTTAAATCCATTAAAATTAAGAGCTTTTATTTCAGTAGGAACATGATTATATAATTGGAGGTTTAATGTGTTTTTTTTTTCGATTTTGTTAATCTAAGATGAGGCTGTCTGAGTAGGGAAGCAGATCTGGTGCTATAATTATGAAAATTTGAATTTGTAGCTAATTTGGCTTTATTTTTATGAATTTCTAATAACATAGTATACATGTAGAGTGAAGGAACTGGCATTATACTAAATCTCTTGAATATTGGTTGACAGTGATCTAACCAGCCAGCATCACTAATCAGTAGTGACCACTCTCTTTTTGGAGACGAAAAATTTTAACTGCGTGAGATGATCTACCCCACAGAAGTATTGCATAACTAATGTAAGAATGAAACATGGAGAAATAACATGTTCTTAGAGTGCTAGGGCGAACTAAATTTTTAAGCCTATGGAACAAAAAGATTAAACTAGATAGTTTGTTAGTTCTTCAATGTGGTTGAACCAACTTAAATTGTCATCAAGAACTACACCTAGGATTTTGATGCTGTCTCCTTATATTAAATGACTACTAGTAGAAAAGATGAGCTTTTGAGTCTTGCCTTCATTTAGCAAGCTTGCTGGAGGGATCTAGCACAGTCATTGTGTAAATTGCTAATATTAGGATTGCGATTCAAAATAGATGTATCGTCTGAATATGCAATACATTTTACCGGAGACATAAAGTGAAATAAATCGTTAGTATATAAAATAAACAGTAGGGGTCCCAGTACAGAACCTTGAGGCACTCCATGGTTAATTTTTAGAAATTCCGAATTTATACCATTTATTGATACACATTGTTGTCTGTTGTTGAGATAGGAATGAAAGAGATTTAGGCAGATACCTCTGATACCGTAAAAGTTTAACTTATCCAAAAGAATCTCATGAGATACACAGTCGAAAGCCTTGGAGAGATCGCATAAGCTGATAGCCACATGCTTACTACTCTCCAGACCCTCGACTATGTTACTCACTAGCACCAGGCGAAAAATTGTATGGCTGCCACGGTAACGATACAAGATTAAAGGGCCTAATCGGTTGTAAACTATAGCTGTGATACCCTCAGCGTAATTTTATGGGCATCTTTATACATGAGGAAAATGTTCAGTACAAATTGTAAGTTTCCACTTACCAAAAAAATTCTGAATTTAAGAGAAATATTTCAGAATCAAGTTTATTGTGTAAATTTACTGTTTGTTTATAATAGGTATCATCAAGTATTCTTACTTCTTTGAGCTATACAGGGTGGGGCAATAGTACGTCCGACTTCGATATGTCGAGTTCTGTGATAGCTAGAAACTTGTTTTAAATACATAAATAAACTAGACAAAAAAGTCTATAACCGGAAATTATTTTCGAATATACAGGGTGAGCCAAAACGATTCCACAGGGTCAACTAACATTTTTTTAAATGGAATGCCATGTATATCAGAACATTTTTTGTAACCTCTTAGTAAGCTCGTTCCACTCCTGTATTATTATTGACTCACTCTCAACTACTTGGATGTAATGATTTTTTTTGTTGAAATTATACCATTTACACGTGTATATTAAAAAAAATCACTACAGTCACAATTATCGATTTTAATAAAAAATATGTTAGTACCAGTTATGAGACATCTGTGTGATGACATTTAGCCATTTTAATTCCTAAAAGTATACAGGGTGACCAAAAATAATTTTTAAATTTACAACTATTTGAACTGAATTTTCAAATGGAACACCCTTTATATTTTTGGACGATGTGATGCAGAATTCGAAAATGAACATTTTTTTGTACGTACATCCCTATGGATATTTGTAACCATTTTCTATTTATTGAACAATAACTGCAAAATTCAGCAATAAAAATTAAAAATATATATTTTTTTCTAATTCAAGAGAAGGTATTATAAAAAGTGCTAAACATGTTGTCCATTTTGTTTGACACACATGTCTATGCATCTTTGGAATGAGGTTTCTACTGTTCATAAAATTGCCGGAGTAATACTTCTAAAGCATTTATTATCCTTTCCTTCAAAATTTGGATTGTTGTTGGTATAATGTTTTTATGGGCATCATGTAACACGCTTATTATAATACCTTCTCTTGAATTATTTGAAAGAACCCCTCATTTTTAATTTTTATTGCTGAATTTTGCAGTTGTTGTTCAATAAATTGAAAATAGTCACAAATAGCCATGGGAATATACGTATAAAAAATGTTCAATCCTAAAATTGAGAAAATTCAGTTCAAAAAGTTGTAAATTTAAAAATCCTTTTTGGCCACCGTGTATACTTTTAGGAAGTAACAATGGCTGAGTGTCATCACACAGATGTCTCATAACTGGTACTAACATATTTTTTTCTTAAAATCGATAGTTGTGATTGTAGTGATATTTTTTAATATACACATGTATGTAAATGGCATAATTTCAATAAAAAAAAAAAAAAAATCATTACATCCAAGTGGTTGGGAGTGAGTCAATAATAATACAGGAGTGAAAGGAGGCCACAAAGAGGTTTCAAAAAATGTTCTGATATACATGGCATTTCATTTAAAAAAATTCTACTTGACCTTGTAGAATTGCCTTGGCTCACCCTGTACAATCGAACACAATCTCCGGTTATAGATTTTTCTAGTTTACTTATGTTTTTAAATCAAGTTTCTAGCTATCATAGAACTCGACATATCGAAGTCGGACGCTCTATTGCCCCACCCTGTATATTATTCATTTTCAGGTAAATGTCACGACATTTAAATTTAATTAACAATATTGCTCTACTGAATTGTTTTGAAAATTTGGTAAAAGTGAATCACGACAATTTAAATATGGCATAGAAACATTAGGGCTGGGCATTTTTAATAATTAATTAATCAAATATAATCGAATCGTCAAATAATCGATTTATCAAATAATAGATTAAATCTAAACCGTGGCATACGACTATATAAGCACAGTATAATGCATAGATATAAGGAAGGCGTTAAAAATTGTGGATAATTAGAAAACAAACTAGTTTTAATAATTGAACACGGGTGTTGACGAAGCGATTACTTTTATGACTTTGATATCTTACTCGCCAAATGAAATATTAAATACAAGTTTGAAAAATCGGTCTCGACTAGGTGCTCCTAGACAGTATTTGCTCATCATCATATTCAATTTGACACGAGATTTGACATGGAAGAAATAAAACAAACAAAATAAACAAATAAATAAAATAAATAAGATAAATGAGATAAATGAGATAATTAAGATAAATATTTTAAACGAGATAAATAGAACGAGACAAACTACGCAAACAAGACAGACGAAACAACGATATAAACAGAAATAAAACATATAGAAAATAAATGAGACAGATGAAATAAATAAGATCGATGAGATAAATAAGATAATTAAGATAAATATAATAAACCAGAAAAGTGAAACAAGACAAACTACACAAATGAGACAGACGAAACAACGAAATAAACAGAAATAAAACAGAATATACAAAATAAATAAAATAATATATTTCTTCATTTCATACTGGATATGATAATTGATGAAACTATTTTCCTCATGTCTACATCTACATTAAATAAAATTGCTTAACTTTCATCATTAACTTCAACGAAGACGCTTTATTCAAATATGTCCCTTGGGCTATTGCCACTTAAATTAATTTTATTGATATGTATCCATAAAAATCTGTCATTAAAATTAATATTATTTTTTTCATTTGACGTAACTAAAATGAATCCTTTTGGCGAAGTATCAATTAATAACTAATAATGTTTATTGTGTTGATTTATGAATGCTGTTGTTTATTTGGGAAATAGTCTGGTCAAATATATCTCGTGCTTACGATTTTGTATCAATAAATTTTTATTTAAAACACTCAAGATTTGTTGTTTGGTAACGTCCCTCAACAAATTTAGTTACAAAAATGTTCGTCCTACGGGCTCGTGATATTGATAACTAATTTGTCTCGTGACGTTAACAAGCAACGAACTTTCGTAAATAAAAAATTATTCGACAAAATCATTTATATTGAAAATACATTTCAAAAAATTTTACATATTATTGCTTCGTATTTATGCATTTCTAGAAAAAAAAAATAAAATAATTATTGGGTATTACAAAAGCACTCTTTCAAACCTAACATGATAATAATAATAAATACCTTTAGATTTTTATATTTTATACTGTCGTTCTTATCTGAATGTGTTACTATAAAAGTTTTAGGCATATAATGAATCAAAAACAACACTTCCAATACATTTTATCATAGAAACTATTAAAACAACTACTCAGTCTAGAAGCAAGAGCTGCATTGAATTAAATAACAGTGTTTCTAGTACTAGAAGCAAAAAAAATTGGGATTCAATCCCAATATTAACTCACCAAAAAAGAAAAATTTTCAGTCGAGAAAATATAGTCGAGACCAATTTTACTTTTTTTAACTGAATGTGTAAAATTAATTTTAGACCGTTTTTCTTAGTCACCGTTAATCTGACGAGAAATTTTTAAGAATTATTTTCGGTACGTTTAACCATTCTGAAAAAATTTTATTCGAAACTTTTTTTTATTTGACGAAATCTTTTTTTGCTCCCTTGAAACCAGCCCTTCCTGTCTGGTGCTAAATTTCACTAATATTCAATAGAGTTTTTCTTTCCTCTTGGAGATATGTAAATTTTCAGATTTCCACCTTGAGAGGTGTTCGAGAAAACCGTGTTACAATAAAGACTAGAGGATATTACAAATTTTTGCATTTGCCACAGGGTTCCGAAATATCACTGGATCAGCATGTGGGAGGATTAGACGTGGTCGTCCAAGAAAAATCAATGCAGCCTAAGACTGCTACATTTGTCTAACTGTCAATAGAGAGAGAGAGGGATATGCTGTACTTCGCGAAACATAGAAGATGCACTAAACAATGCCAGTGGGCCATATCTATGGATAAAAATGATTCAAATATGTTTGACAGGTGGAGGTATAGTTTCTAGAAAACGTCTGAGAAGAGTTCCTTTAACGTACATCATAAACGAGCGAAATTGGAATGGGGGTGTGACCAGCTACATTGGCGAGATCAATGGCGATCTGTCTTATTCACCCATGAAACTCGAGTGAGTAGATTTTCAGATGATCGCAGTTATTGTATGGACTAGGCCAGGGGTGGCCAGAAAGTTCATGAAATCTATCCTCATGGTGGTGGTATAATCATGGGGTGGGGTGGGGAGGCATATGCTTCAATGGACGATCTGACTTGTTTATTGTTGAGAGAATGAAGTGTATATTGACAATATCATAAACAACATTATTCTTCAATTTCATGGTGCCATCAGACTTGGACGATAATCCCATCCTGCAATAATAGTTATCCATACATCACAAAATCTTAAAATTCCGGCACTTCCACTCCCACCGATTTCACCAGACCTCAATCCCATTGAACACATGTGGGATATGTTCAAAAAAACCATACGTGACCATCAGCCTCATCCACAAACAATTAATGACTTGAGAGCGATAATTCCAGGAATTTGGACCAATATCTCTCAATATTACATCAATAATCTCATTGACAGTATGCCTAGATGATGTTAAGCTATTGGGGACATATGTCTTATTGAAAGTGAAGAACCGATTTGTAGTTTCAAATGAAAAATGAAATTATTTGTGCTCGATTTAATAGAAAAGAATGAAAATTTACATGTTGGTACAATGTACTATAGTTCCCAAAAGAAAATGCATTTTCTCGTAATATCCTTAACTTTCTTGGAACTGCTTATTTCCGAAGATGCGAAATACAGAAAAATTAAACGAATGCAGCTGAAGATGATGAAAATCAAGGTTAAAATAATTGGAACCTTAAACTGAAGAGCTCCTGTACATAGTTTCGGTTTTGTATTCTGTTTATTTTATTTATATGTGTTTTATGAATGTCAAATTTAATTAACAACTATAACAGTCAGTCAATATACTGTTTCACTTAAAGTTTATTATTTACTTTGCAAACAAGAGCTTCTTGTTTTTATCTTCTTTATCAATTAACAGTAGTGCAGCAGGAACCCTGGGCCACCCCTCCACTTTAGAGTGGGGGTAAATGCTTCCCACCGCTAGGTGTGGTTTGCTAAAGATTTATACTCTACTATATAGTAACCTCTAGATGGTGCCACCGCCGAGGCGGCAGATTTAAATGGGCCAATCAGAGAGCAGCATTTACTTCCACTCTAAAGTAGTAGGGATAGCCCAGGGTGTCGGGTACACTACTATTACCCCCAAACCATTGCGACAAAAGTCAAATTCTGACTTTGATAAGGATTTAGTAAAATATACCAGCTACCATATTTGTAGTAGATAAATACTTAATTTCATTCGAATTTTCGTTTATAGTTTCTCTTATAAATTGAT
Source organism: Rhamnusium bicolor (assembly GCA_029963845.1). Taxonomy (NCBI): domain Eukaryota; kingdom Metazoa; phylum Arthropoda; class Insecta; order Coleoptera; family Cerambycidae; genus Rhamnusium; species Rhamnusium bicolor. Next base: position 803,367 of record JANEYF010005497.1, read on the forward strand.
TTCTTAGATCAATTTGTTTAGAGTGTGAATGAAATACACGATTATTAGCCAGTTCGTTTTTCAAAAAATCTGACATACTTGCTTCGTATTTATGCATTTTTAGAAAAAAATAATAAAATAATTATTGGGTATTACAGAAGCATTCTTTCAAACCTAACATGATAATAATAAATACCTACTATAGTTTTTTTTTTTATATTTTATACGGTCATTCTTATCTGAATGTGCTAGTATAAAAGTTTTAGGCAAGTAATAAATCAAAAACAACATTTTATCATAGAAACTATTAAAACAACTACTCAATCTAGGAGCAAGCACTGCATTGAATTAAATAAGTGTTCCTTAGTATTAGAAGCAAAAAAATATTGGGATTAAAAAAATATTAACTCAACAAAAAGGAAAATGTTCACACTCAAGAAATGATTTCCTCCAGTTACAATACAAAAAACAAAAACCTCTATATATGTATCTTCTTTCTTCCTGAACTCAGCAGGAGGCTAGTACGCGTATAAATTATTTATAAAAATGTTCAAATTAGATAATTCAAAATATGAACATTTGTCATATTTATTTTGACATTTTAAATTGAAAGAAAATATCTAGGATAATTATCGGTAACACAATAACATTCATGACATCTAACCTAACCTAAATAAGCTCATTCGTTTCATACATTTCAAAAAATCTAACATATTATTGCTTCGTATTTATGCATTTCTAAAAAATAAAATAATTATTGGGTACTACAAAGCATTCCTTCAAACCTAACATGATAAAAATAATAAATACCTATAGTTCTTTATATTTTATACTGTCAATCTTATCTAAATGTCACTGAGTAGTTGTTTTAATAGTCGCTACGATAAAATATATTGGACGTGTTATTTTTAATTTATTATATGCCTAAATCTTTTATACTAGCACATTCAGATAAGAATGACAGTATAAAATATAAAAAACTAAGGGTATTTATTATTATTATCATGTTAGGTTTGAAAGAATGCTTTTGAAATACCCAATAATTATTTTTCTTTTCTAGACAAACGCCTTGATTGTTATTATTAAACATTGTAGTGGGATTAAAATTATTATTGCCAATTTCTACAAGAAATCTTCTTAAAAATATTCTCTCATTAGAAGATTCTGTAAGACACATATGTACATATATTCCGCTTCAGTAGTAGATGAAACTACCGTAAGTTGTTTTCTTGACTGCCAACTGACTTGACTGCGGTTTCACCCATGTTAAAATACAACCGGTGTAAGATTTTCTACGAACAATATTTTTCACCCAGTCAGCATATGCAAAACTTACTATTTGTAATCACTTTCGTATAAACAAGTTTTCAATCTATTGCTCTTTGAAGATATTTTAAAATCATTTTTGCAGCCTTTTTTATGTTCTTCAAAATAGTAGTTATTCAACTGATTTAAATAATTTAATTCAAAAGTTATACCCGGGCGGGTTCCTAAACTTAAATACATAAATTCGCTATAATTCCATTTAGGCCACCTAACTGAAATATTTTCTTCGGTTAATTTTATTCCCCAGTCTAAAGGTGTTGTTATAGGATTACAATTTTCCATACCAAAATTTTTAAGAATATCCAAAATGTATTTCTTTGACTTAATCAATTATTTTCTGCTCTTTGTTAAAAATAATCAAATTCAATTCCTAAGTAATAGTGAATACGACCTAAATCTTCAGTTTTAAAACATTGTTTATGCTTTCCATTCATATTTGGTCCATGCAAGCATGGTCAATGGACTAGTCGATAATCGTCTACGAATACAGCTAGTAACATGATTTCTGAATTATTTTTGATATAGTATATACATGGTACATGAGCCAGTGTCTTGGAGTCATTCTTACATCTTTTAATCTGCCATATAGTTTGTTACACCACTGTCTTCCTGATTGTTTAAGTCTATAGAGTGATTTTTTGAAGTGCACATTAACATCATACCCTAAATTCAAATCGTCAAGCATTTTCTTATCTTTTGCTACTACCTTTCCACTTCGGTTGAACTATACTATACTTAAAAATATTTTCAAAAGAAGCCGGTTTTTCCATATAAATCTCTTCTTCCAAATCTCCGCTGTTTCAACGCCTATTTGGAGAATTTTCATGTCATTGTTCAGACAAAAACTATCAGTTATTAATTCAGCAGAATATATGTAGAGGATGTCCCAGATTTAAAGTGACAGTGTAATAGGACATAGTGCACACCTAGCTCGTTACAAAACACCCCAAACTTACCCTTGAATGTTATGTTAATCGTTTTTGAGATACAGGACGTTTTATGGTATTTGACTAAAACTGTAGTCGGCTATATTTTTAGAACGGCTTTAAATATTTGAATAAAATTTGGTGTAAATATTATACTCTTTTAGTCCAATCAAAATCATAATTAACTTTAGGAAATTTCCGTGACCGGGCTCACTTTTTATAACGTTTCTCTAAATGCCGATAACTTCACCCTATGTATCATTTTTTGGTAAATGTTAGTAAACGTTTAAAAAGTCAATAGAACAATGTATAAAATAATGTCATAATATTTGATGGCACGTTTATGGTTATACAACAACCTTTTAATTATCTCTGTATAATACGCCAGCATTTAACAAAAGACTGGATATGCAAGTTGAAATTAGTCATTTTATCCAGTTTGCTAAAAAATTTATGAAAACTGAACTAAAAAAGAAAAAAATTTAGAGACCTCAAATCTTACCAAATATTAACTTGTTGCGTTTTTTTGCATGTGGGTGTATATATTTCAAATATTAAAACAATACTATTGTTAATAAAACTGGATAAAACGTATAATTCATTTTCATTATTCGGAAGCAAATCAACCGACGATCATTTCTTCAAGTGACAATTTTTGTAAAAGAAAACCACAAACATGATAATTTCTTATGAATTGTAACGAAGTGATTTTTCTACTATTAATTTTTCGTTATTTTAATACGTAATCTTTCTTCACTTTGGTACATCCTGTATACAACGATTTGTATTTAATATTTATTTTTAAACAATTGTTTCTCAATTGTTTCAATACGGTTTATTTTTTCAGGGTAATCTTAAACAATTGTTTTCAATTGTTTCAAACCGGTTTCTTTTTTCAGGGTAATCTTATGTTTTTATTATCATAATTATTTTATATTGAGTACCACTCGCATGAAATCAAGTAACAGGGATCTTTTATTATTAGTAGAAATATTTCTATTATTTATAAATAATCTACATTATGGAAGATAAGAAGAAGTAATTTAGTTCAAATATTAATCCATGGCCGTTTTAATTATTTTCTTTTTTGGAAACAGGGTTTCAAAATTATGAGAGAACGATTCCGTCTCATAATATTTTATAAACATTTGTTTATGTCAAATACCGCAGGGAATTTTTTAAACGTATTTCGCTAAGCTTGTTTAGAGAATATGTACCTCTACACAATAGTCGAAATTTCTTCCCTCGCGCAGGAGTCACGTGACTTCATCTTCAACCGTTGGGAACAGAACTGCTCACACCGGCTAAAATAGAAATATTCACTTCTTCGATTCACCAGCTACAGTTCAACCCGAGACAATTCCAGTGTGCTCAGCAAACAACAGTAGTAAGAATCACTCCTGTATTTAACTGCTTTTAATCGCTTGTATCCGCTTTTTAATATTTTACCGTTTTTGTATATGTATACCTGTTAATCCGAGCGGTCAGAGATATTCCGGTAGTTTGGCGATTCAGTAATTAAAATAAGGTTATCTGTTCAGAAACATGCTCCGGAAGAATTCCGTTTTTAGTTTATGTTTTTTATGTATATACACCCATTGGATTCTAGTGTCACTCGTTGAGGATAGAATCCAATTCTAGTGTAATATTAAATATGATTTGAACGAAACAACTACTCAGCGGGCAAATACCCCGACCTGCATTGGATTATACCTTCAAATCATGATAGATCGGTAGCCAATATCATTTGTCAATTCCTAATCAGACATACACCGGTTTCGAACTTACTAGTTCTCCTCAGTATGCGATAGGTTATGGAACAGGCAAATGATAGTTGCCAACCTGCTAGTCATATACTGACTAAGGTAAATTGAGTAGTGGTGAGAGGTATGTGAAACTTCTCATATGGTCCAAATGCTACTATCCGACCGACATCATAGATGTCTCTGTGGCGGATAGCGACTTGCGAAGCAAGTACCGAGAGCGGCGACCTCTACTCAATTTACCGCACTAGCCGCTTTAAACATATTAACCGCTTGCTAAAATACAAGTAGAAAAATAGTAGTTTCCGTAACTTAGCTGCATTTGATTTACCTGCTTACACCATTATTATACATTTCAGTAGTAATAGATTCCGTAATTTAGCCGCATTTGATATACCTGCTTGCATTATCACCACCTCTTGCTTGGTTTATTGGCCTGCTTTTTCTGTTGCCTGTATAATTGGTTACACTGATTAATATTTATTCTTTTTATTTTATGAGGTCAGTCTTAAGTAAAATAGAGTAAGTGAAGTTGAAATTCTATCTTTTATTTAAAGCATAAGTAATAAATCTGGTGATACACCGAGAATAATTTTTCGGCAGGTACGGTGAAGTTGTCCATTGCTACGCAACCGACAACCACACACACAGACGGCCTGTACATTCCGTTTCTTCACTGAGTTATCCTAGCTTCTATCATACCGCTGATAGAATAAAGTGGTGTTCCTACACTTTAACAGGAACTGGCGCTCAAGACAGCATCGTAAATAAAAGTTCAAAGTACTACTACTGTACTAAAGGGTGCCACAAAGTGACGCATAACACAAATGCCATTTTGTATGTCACAAAATAATATGTATGTACGAGTACATAACACTCTTGAAAATCGGTGAAAAAAAAAATACAGTTTTATCTGGTTAAAACAGTAACGAATAAAATTGTACAAAAATCTGGTAATTTTGCAGATGAAAAAAATATTCTATATGGATTAAGTAAATATTGTAGCTATCTACCCTACGTGAGAAAATTACCACATAGTCAGTTAATCGATATACCAAAAAAATACTGCACATCGATCAGTAAATTACATGGTTTCGATATTTATGAATCGATAAATATTTCCTAGAAAGTTTTATTTTTACAAACAAGTACCTATCCATTTTAGCACGTCTAATTTATTGATGCAAATGTTTGACGGTGCATGTGAAAGTTTATCTTAAACCATTGTTTGTTTTCATTAATGAATGTAAAAGTTACTTGCAACAATGTCAATACTAATATAACAGGAAATGACAATAATTAAATAAAATAAATGAGATATTTTAGTAGTAAAGGCTGGTCCACATACTTCTGTAAAATGGATAAATTCGTTACTAAACCAATAACAAAAAATCGTTCGGACAGGTCGATGTTTAAATACATTTCTCCATTTCTCATGTATAAAAAAAATGCTTCATAAACTTTTTTTATAAAAGTTATGACGCCATCGACAAATATCTTAAATGGCAAATAGCAAATAACATAATAGAACAATTTTTTGCGATTTTATTTATTTATTTTTTTTTTGAGAAAAACAATTTACGATTTTGGTGCAAGTAAGAAACAATTGAAGATCAAACAAAAAAAGCTATGGCTGAAAAACCGATTTTTTCAAAAAAATCAAAATGGAGGATTAGACAAATTTGAAAAAATATTCGGGACACAGCAAACTTTAGTAATATAGCCAAGGTATTCCAATAGAGAAGTGAGATATATTCACAAATATTAATAAATAGGTATTAACAACTAAAGGTACAAAGTTCGTAATCCTCTGACAATTTATTTAATTAAAAATTAAATAAAGTAATAGACTATAGACTTTGATTACTATTATTGATTAGTGAAAATAAATTTGTTAGCAAACATTTATCAAATCACAATTTTTATATTACACGATTTGTGCAAACTCCTTAAACAGTTGCTCAGAATAATTATTATAAATAGAATGGTAATAAAATATGCAATTTGAGGGCACGATTGCCATTAATTAAATTTATGTTGCTATTACCTGTTGAGTAAAAATAAATAAATTTGCCTCCGATTTTCCCCAATTTGTTAGAACATATTTCCAAGAAAATCATTGTATCTAAATCTTTATATTGAACAAGTATTATGCACAATTAAAATGTATACAACTGTATAACGTTTTACCTTGAAATTTTACAATTAAAAAAAATACAACAAAACCCTGTTCCACAACGTTGTACAAAATTTGTCAAAACAGCTTTTGTAGTAGTGTAGTATTGTGTAGGTCCATTCTTTTTCGCGAGCGCGTTGATTGGAGATCGCTATTTAAAGTTTTTAGGAGACGATCTAGTTCCCATATTAAAAAATTTACATCCCAACGAGGAAGATCCAAATTACCCTTTAGGTGACTTGTAGTATCAGCAAGACGGAGCTCCACCGCTTATTTCCGAGCTTTATGAGTGTATTTTGATGAAATGTTCCATCGGAGGTGAATTGAATGGATAGTAACAATTGAATGGCCTAGGTTTCCAGATCTTACTTCTTCAAATTATTTCTTGTGGGATTATCTAATGAGTAAGGTTTACGTTAACAAGTCAAATAATTTAGAAGACTTAAAAGAACGCATGATAGTAGAAATGGGTAGCATTACGCCTAATGTGATACCAAATATTCCACAAGAATTCATTTCACGTCTTTCCGAAGAGTTAAATGCACAAGCTGAACACTTATTATAATTTTGTTAATAAAAACCTTCTGTTAGGTACCGTTTAATTTTTGTTAAATATTCCACAAGAATTCATTTCACGTCTTTCCGAAGAGTTAAATGCACAAGCTGAACACTTATTATAATTTTGTTAATAAAAACTTTCTGTTACTGTTTAATTTTTATTAATGATGTGTTGCATTTGTAACATCATTAAGTGATACTGCATACATCTTTCCAAATACATTTTTTTCCTCGTATCATTAACCATAAATATTATAATCCAGTCACTTAAGCCAAAAAAAGAGGGTCAACCTCGGAATGAGAGATAATAAGCTGTAAACTTGTATAAACCTTTATTTTGGCGTTCTAAAAGTTGTCTCAAAAGTCTCATAAAATCTCGTGTCCGCGTCTTAAGATATTCAATGTCAAAGGTCACAAAAATCGGTTTTTTGCAAATATCTCGCTTCCTATGGCTTTAATGCCATTTGCATTTATTATAAAAATTGTAGAGAATAAAGTTCTCTACAACTTTTGTTCCAAACATTTTTTATATACTCAACCGTTTTTGAGATAGAGGGCGGAGAGTGCGCCGCGCTACCTATTCACAGCATAATGCAAGGTCAACCGTAAGTCCCGGTAAATAATACGCCGTATAAAGTCTATAAATCATTAAAAAATATATAATTATGAATAATTTGCATTGTTTATTAATTAATACATTATATTTAATAATATTTTTCATTTATCGAATATATATTTGTTTAATATTACTTACCTTTCCGTGTAATCAACTGCAAGAATGGTTGTGGTTAACGCTGCGGATGCAGGAAATCGGGGTTGCAATGTTCTTTAGCTTGTGGCCAGTGTAATGGGCAAGCGTGCCTCAATGCTTCACCGTATCAAAGCGATTTCGATGAAGATAATACATTTGACCCCGAAATTCATGAAGATCCTTGACAACGAAAATGATGATATTGAATTGGAAATTTTCGAGCGACCAGAAGACGATGATGAAGAAGAAGTAGAAAATTAATACTCAAGTCTTTCTAATTATAAAAGTTTTTCAAAAACTTCCCCACATTTGAACTTCAACTGTAATAAATATATGAAAAAGTATTTCTAAATAAAGATATAATTAAAATGTATTTACTCTATTATTTTTCTACTTAAAATATAATTAACATATATATTAGAATATAATTAAAATATACTTTATTCCACTCAACAATTTTTTGATTACACGGAAAGGTAAGTAATATTAAACAAATATATATTCGATAAATGAAAAATATCATTAAATATAATGTATTAATTAATAAACAATGCAAATTATTCATAATTATATATTTTTTAATGATTTATCGACTTTATACGGCGTATTATTTACCGGGACTTACGGTTTACCTTGCATTATGCTGTGAATAGGTAAGCGCGGCGCGCTCTCCGCCCTCTATCTCAAAAACGGTTGAGTGTATAAAAAAAATGTTTGGGACAAAAGTTGTAGAGAATTTTATTTTTTACAATTTTTATAATAAATGCAAAAGGCATTAAAACCATAGGAAGCGAGATATTGGCAAAAAACCGATTTTTTGACTTTTGACCTTGAATATCTTAAGACGCGGACACGAGATTTTATGAGACTTTTGAGACAACTTTTAGAACGCCAAAATAAAGGTTTATACAAGTTTACAGCTTATTATCTCTCATTCCGAGGTGACACATCTAATGTCACTAATACCAAAGCTGGTATGACTGAATTCACAATGATACGCTCTAACCAAATATCGAAAAAAAAAACGGTTCAAACTGTATGATTACAAGTATAGCCTATATCTTTGAATTTTAACCCTTTCACTGCGCAGCAGCTTGACTGAACCCCTAGCACTGTACGGTATTAAATCGTCGCTTGCGAGTATATTCGCCTAGAGTAGTCTTACCCAAATGGATCTAAGATCAAAATGGTCCCATTAATTATTTTTCTTTTATTCTCCAGTTACTTATTGTTCTCTTAATTATTGAAGAATTAAAAATTAAGATCGGCTTAAAAAATATATATTGGAGCGCAATATTCTATTTATTACAAAATTGGGTAAAATAACAAACACATACAACAATATTAGTTATGGCAAACATATCAACAAACAAAGAATTCTAATAAAATACCTATAAATTTTAGGTCAACAAATTATCTATCTGCCATCGCATTAGCATACATGGTCACAACTAGTATTCGTTCTACATCTACCGAGGTTAATGATGCAAATTCTAAATAGTTCACATGGGCGAGGCGCCAGGCACTGTACGCGGTCGTGTCACCAACTGAGGAACAAGAGCAAAGATATATAAAGTTATATAATATTATATACGTTTATCCCGGTTTCCAGCCTCAATGCTGGCTGCATAGATTACAGGTATATAAATAAACGCATACGTATTAATGATATATCAATTAATTCAATTATATAAAGGCTATTTAAAAATAGGATTTTTTAAATATAACTGCCGGCCCTGAAAAATGGTAAACATTTCCGCTGCCTGTTTTGCGCCGTAAAACACAATTAAAAATTGTTTACGCACTAAAAAAAACATTTGTATTTTTCTGGTCATGGACATCAGAATTGTTTGTTTTTGTATGTGCTAGAAAAATGCTTTCAGTCACGTATACATTATTTGTCAATAAATAAATAATATTAATTAATAGGACATCAAAATGTATTAATTGTAGTAACTAATGATTAAATAATGAATGAATGAATTACTTAATGAGTGCATTGATAATAAAAATAAAGACCAATTACTGGCGATTAAACTTTTGTATATTAATAATGCGCCGATTGAATTAATTAGAAATGTTAGAATGCATAATCCAATAAATCAACTGGTTTTTTAATTAATTTTCCCTTTATTTATGAAGGATGATGCAAACATCACCTGCGTTACAAAAGCATTGGCTGCTGGTCAGATATTTATAACAATTTTCACATAAATTTAGTACATTCACCTTTGAAAAATTTAGCTCACACCAGCGAAATTTTGAGTGATTAGCGAATATAATAATAAAACTTTTCTTTGAACAGTGGGCACATATAATTTCTAAGCGTATTTCTAAATATACAAATTAAAGTACTTGATAATTTCTTACAGTTGAACTGGCAATGATTCAAAATTTGAACTAAAATTATCCTGGAAGTAAACGGATTTTCCGTAAACTTTATAAATAAATAAAGAAATACATCTCATGGTTAACTTTATACTGATTCTCATTTCTAAATCGGAATACTTTTTGGCTGCCGCACGCGGAAGTCTTGGAAATTTAAGATGTGTCTTGTGTCTACAAGTTTACGGCTATCCTTGGGTCATATTCGTATTTAAAGGTTACATGGCAGCTTTAATCAATCTTGTAACCACATTAAAAATGTGCGGTGTCTTCGTTTGAAAATATTTAACCTACATGAGTGATTTACGGAATTTTCAAACAATTGGAAAACATATTAGAACTGAGAATCTGCACTGACAACAATCAATTGTTGCCATTACCAAAATATGTTATTATAACGAACTTTGTGTAGATGTAATATCAAATGTTTTTGTGATTGCAATAATTTTCTTTTGTTGCTGAAAAATTTTACTAATACCTATTTATTTATTTATTTATTTAACTACACTATCTCACAGTAACGTGGTTACCAATTACGAGATAGGGACACAAACTATAAACAAAATAGTGCAGCAAATATCTGTATAGTTATACAATATTAGATCTACATTTAAATACATTGTTTTATAAAACATAGTTTTAAAATAGCAGTATATAACATAATACAGAAACGATTGACAGACAAAATTAGAAAAAAAAGTTAAAAACAATTAAATTAACACAAATTAACCAGAAGCTAATAATAATAAAAAAAGAGAAAAATAAAAATAGGAATTAATAAACAGATTACTAACTAATGCACTACCTAGTCCAAATCTATTAGCTAAATTGCTAATTTTTTAAGAATTTGTTCTTGATTTCCTTTATTTTATAATTAAAGATATCAATATTGTCTTTAACCTCTAAATAATTAGAGCAAGCTTGAAATAGTGGTGATGCTTTTAATAAGTTAGTTCGAGAAGTGGGCAGATTAAATGTTTCAGGAGAACACGAAGCTTATCTTGGTACATTAAAGTCAAGGTGTTGGAGAATTTGTGGACAATCAAAATCATATTTAATTATCTTGTGCAGAAAAATGATAGAATGCATGGATCTTGTTTCCTTCGGTGACAAAAAATTATATAAATTTAAAAGCAAATCAAGGGGAAAGCCAATAGTCAGGTAAATTCCATTATCTTTAAAATACATGTTATATAAATATATACCCCCTCAATATACTAAAATAGGAATAGACTAGATAAGTCCGTTGGCACATAATTATGTAAACCTTTAACCCCTAGCCAATTGCGTAACACACTTAAGCTAATTGCGCAACACACTTATATGTTAAAAGTATTCTATTTTTATTGTAAAGGAGATCTGCCGACAGATAACTTTAAGCCCTCCCCGCCTTTGCCCTTTTATAGCATTACATAATTTTAAGTAACTATATTTGTCACGTACGCACAGAGAGGTTCATATAAATAGAACCGAATCATTAGATAACTAAGCATTAGTATTTTGTACGTCATATACGACGCTTCGTAGTTTTAAGTTTGTAACTTGTATTCTTAAATTTAATAAAGTTGTAAAAACCGCAAGTTCTTCGATATTTTAAATAAATTGTTTTTAAAAAGTTAAAAATGTAAAATCACATATAAAAATTGGCGCAGTCGGAACGGATTTCAGAACAACGGAAGAACAAGTGTATCTTCCTAACTTTTCCTAACATCGGGGCAAGAACACGGAATTAGCCTCACTTCCTCGTACAGAATGAGAACTGGAGATCGTCCTCACTTCCGTTGGTGGGTTCCAACCCTTTGCTGAAATCAAAGAACACAACACGCATTCTATCTCCTGTGGACTAGGAACTCCTGGAGAAACCCCTGGCAGAAGAAAGAAAGCACCAACACCAATGAAGATTTTTCTATTTTTGTAAGTACAAAAAACAATGAATCATCTTTATTTTATTTTGTGTACCATTATCTAGCACATATAGACAAAACTGTTCTGTTGTACCTAATATCTTATTGTAAAAGGAATAAACCAAAGAAATCTCAAACAAATAATAATAATAATAATAATAATATTTATTCACCAATATCAAGATACATAATAATGTACATTTGGTAAGTCAACAAAGAATATAAAACAAAAAAAAAATAAATAAACATAAGTGTATAAATAAAAGAACAAATAAATATAACAATGTCAATTTGACACAAATGTCAGTAAAACATTAAAAGCAACAGTAAAACAATATACAGACTAAAATATATGTTTACATAAATAATAGACAGACTACTTTGCCTAGGAACTCGTTTACTGAAGTAGAAGCCATTTTTGAATGAATGAATTATAAATCATTATTCAGGAATTCCGAAATGGTATAGTAGCCATTTTGAAGAAGTATATTTTTTATAATGATTTTATACTTTGAGAAGGTCATGTTCTGTATATTTATAGGCAATTTATTGTATAATAAGATACAATTATATTGGAGTGACTCTTTAAATTTAGATGTTCTATGCAAAGGAACTGATAAATTATTTTTATGCCTTGTATCGTATACATGATGTTCAGAAAGACTCTCAAAATTTTCCATATTACATTTGACATAAATTAAACATTTGTATATATAAATACATGGTAGAGTAAGAATTCTTTTGTTAATAAAAGTATTCTTACAACTTTCCCTGCTATCTAAGCCAAATAATAATCGCACTATTCTTTTCTGCAAGATAAATGCCCTTCTTGAATTGGATGATTGACCCCAAATACATATATTTAATGAAAGATGCGAATAGGCTAAAGCGTAATATACATTGATGTCCTACTTCATTTAGTGTATATTTAAGTTGTAATAAAGCGAAGTAGGCTTGATTTAACTTACTGCAAACAAAATTAATATGTGGTTCCCATGACAGAGAATTATCCACCACAGTGCCCAGAAACTTTGTGGAATCACACATTGATATACCAGGTACAACAATAGAGCGTCTTAGGTTAAAATTTATAAAAACTGTCTTATTTTCATTCAATATTAATCTGTTTCTATCACACCATATATTCATTTCATCTAAGACAAGTTTAACTTTGGTATAAAGTTCTTCAGGATTAGTAGCTGATACAGTGATGGTAGTGTCGTCCGCGTACATGATGGTAACTCCATTTTTGATGAATTTTGGGAGATCATTTATATATATCAAAAACAGTAATGGACCTAGTACTGACCCTTGCGGGACTCCCAAAATAATATCAAATATGTCGGACTGCGCATTATTGCACCTAACACTGAGACTTCTGTTTTGCATATAAGAAGTCAGACACTTTAGCAGATTACCTCTAATACCAATCGCTTCTAATTTACCAGCCAAAATATCTTTATCAACAGAATCGAAGGCTTTAGAGAGGTCAAAGAGGATTGTTACAATATACTTTCCATTATCTAATTCTTTATAAATAAATTCAAAAAACTTGCTTTAAAGAAAAGATAAATAATAATAATAAATATACGTGATATAACGACGTTATAAAACTTTACGATTATACATTGCAGCCTGTCATTATTTTAAAGTAAATACTATATAATTTTTAATTTTTTTCTTAAGATAACTTAATAAAATGATGCAACCACAACAAGAGCAAAATGAACCCCAGGTTGAACCATACAAACTTTCAGAGATTTTCTCTATTATACCTGAATATGAGGGAGACCAAATCTTTTTAAATACATTTTTAAACGTATGCGACCATGCTCAGCGTATGGCCATAGGCGATCAAAAAACTTTGTTAAACCTGCATATTAAAAATAAGCTTAAAGATAGGGCCGCACAACTCGTAAATTCACGTAATACGGGAACTTGGTATGAAATTAAGAATCTGCTAAACTCTCACTTCGGCGACCCTCGAGATCTCACGTCCCTAATTCAAGATTTACAAAGAATTAAACAAATACCCGGCGAATCCGCCACAACCTTCTACGCGCGAGTTCAAACACATAATTCTAAAATGCACGCGGCAGTACAGAAATTCAATTTGACTACTGAACAAAAAGCTGCTCAAACTAGTTTATTAGATTCGATGACGTTAGATACCTTACTCACCGGATTCGAACCTAAATTAGGACAACTAATTAGGGCCAGTAACCCGACGAACATGATAGAAGCCTCAAATCGTATTAGACGCGAATTACAACTATCTTACCTCGAGAATCAAAAATTCGATAACAACCGAGGTAACAAACATGCAGCGAGAAAAGTAAACACAACCAATAATTAAATTTTGCAATTTTTGTAAACGCAATGGTCATTTAATCGGCGAATGTCGCCAACGATTATCTCAAACACGCAACTTTCCAAATTCCTCCAATAATCAACAATTTCAAAGGAATTCTCCAAATTATATGAATAATAACTCACAAAATTATCCACAGAATTCTTACTCATGAAATTTTAATTAACAAAATTCTTATAAACAAAACTTTAACCCGCGAAACTTTTATCAACAAAGAACGCCTCAACAAAATTCGCAACAAAACACTAATCAAAATCGACTTCCAATAATACAGTCGAATCCAAATTTTAGAAACTCACACAATCAAAAAACACATCATATTAATTCTCAGTCAGACGATTTTACACCAATAAATTACACGTCTCAAGAAAATGACATTGAACGGGATTTTCAACTAGATCAAAATTTAGATCATCCTCCGATTATTCAGGACGATCAAACAGAAACAATAAATTTACAAATACAAATAAACTCAACGAATTTGAACGATTACGACCCAAATTTGAATTTCCCAGAGCAGAATTTCATATAAATCGATTATTTACTGTAAATTCAAAAAAATTGTATTACATCAAAGACACTACCAATACTTTTAAATTACTTATCGATACAGGCGCGGGAATCTCTATTTTTAAAGAATATACTGTACAAAAATTTTTATCAATCAGTCTACCTTTATTCTTTTCAAGTGCAGAGATACACATAAAGTTTACATAAACAATTTAGATATAGAATTTGACGGAATCTTAGGCTCGGACTTTTTAGAGCTTTACAATTATTGTATAGTCGATTTAAAAAAACAGAAAATTAATAACAAAATTTAAAACTATTCCATTATTTAAAGCGGACGAAGATAATATTTTAAAACCGCCTAACGCTAATAAACAAGACGTAATAAAGAACCAAATTACAATAGAGCCTAGAGTTGAAAAAATATTTAAACTAAAATGCAACTTAAACAATACGGAGGCAATTTTAATAGGACAAGAAAAAGAGAAGGCGAGAATTCCAAACGCTTTAATTAAAGTTAATGAGAACGGCGAATTTTTAACGTCAATCTTAAAAACTATCGATATTTCGGACATAAAGTTAGAACCAATCACAAATTTTGAGCTCATGTTAAATCTAAATTCAGCAAACAATATCGATCAAACACAACAAATACTCGATAGAGAATCAGAAATAAAAAACCAGTTACAATTAGAACATCTCAATATAGAAGAAGGAGAATCAATTACTAATCTTTGTTTAGAATTTTCGGATATATTCTACCTAGAGGGCGACAATTTAACCTTCACCAATCAAATAAAACATTCAGTAGACACTAACGGTGCAAAACCAGTGTTTACAAAATCATACAGATATCCCCATATTCATAAGCAAGAAGTTAAATCACAAATATCGAAAATGTTAGAACAGGGTATCATTAGACACTCAGTTTCCCCTTGGTCCTCACCTGTATGGGTAGTGCCAAAAAATTAGACGCCTCAGGTAAACAAAAATGGCGCGTTGTCATAGATTATAGGAAACTCAACGAACTAACGGTCGAAGACAAATATACTTTGCCTAATATTTCAGACCTCCTAGACCAACTAGGAAAATGTGAATATTTCACCACACTAGATTTGGCATACGGTTTCCATCAAATTGAAACCGATTCTGATGACATTCCAAAAACGGCTTTTTCCGTAGAAAATGGGCATTACGAATTCGTTCGAATGCCATTCAGTTTAAAAAATGCACCATCAACATTTCAAAGAGTCATGAACAACATTCTGTTAGGCATTCAAAACGAAAGATGTCTCGTTTACATGGACGACAGAATTGTATACTCCCCGACCATCCACGAACATATTTCTCGTTTAACAGAAGTTTTTCGACGACTTCAAAACGCGAATTTAAAAATACAGCCAGACAAGTGTGAATTCTTAAGAAAATAAGTGGCATACTTAGGACACTTAATCACTCCCGAAGGTGTTAAACCTAATCCCGTGAAGAATTTCCCACAACCAAAAAAACCCTAAAGACATTATGTATTATTGCACTTACAATTTGGTAATCAATTAATAATACATACACACAAAATTATTAAAATATTTATTATAGCTATCGTACACTATCAAGTACATGTTAACAACTTCAACTGACTACTGCCTCTGCGCACTTTCATCCGCGCATGACCCAAACCAATACAAATCAATATATCACAGACATAAAGTCATTTTTAGGACTTACAGGTTATTATAGGCGCTTTATACCAAAATTTGCCAAGACTTCTAAACCTTTAACAAAACTGTTGCAGAAAGACAGCCCCTTTAATTTCAATTCTGATTGTCAAAAAGGCTTTCCAAGACCTTAAGAACGCCTTAATTTCCCCACCTATTCTAATATATCCAAACTTTGACGAACCATTCGTCCTAACTACGGATGCTAGCGCATTCGCCATCGGAGCCGTCCTCTCGCAAGGACCTCTCAACCGAGATATTCTCATCGCTTTTGCTTCTAGGACCCTATCCAGTGCTGAAACGAAATACTCCACTATCGAACGCGAGCTTCTTGCAATCGTTTGGGCCGTGAAACACTTCAGACCATACTTATATGGCAGAAAATTTAAATTGATAACTGACCATCGACCACTAACTTGGCTACTTTCTATTAAAGACCTCGGTAGTCGTATAGCACGGTGGCGATTAAAACTCAAAGAGTATAGTTACGAAATTCAATATAAACCTGGCAAGATAAAACAGAACAAGAATAAAACAGAACGACAATGCTCTCTCTGGAATAAGAATAAATCATTTTCAAGAATGTTCCCTATTTCACACGAAAACATTAGCTTCAACAAGTGAAGACAATAATGACGAACAAACTGACGCAGAAACATCGGAAATAATTATAAAAGAACTCGAAACTTTTACTAACCTATATAAGACCCAATCATTAATAGACTATTCAAAATTTCAATTCACAAATGACCAACTCTTAAACAAGAGTCATAAACATATCGTGACATTCTCTCAAAAAGACATCTATATGATGTATACTATAAAATTATTGAAGATACATTCGAGGAAAACCCCGATTTCCACGCTAATAAAATCAACGTAGTCACTAGTAAAACAGTGAAAAATAGGAAATATTACATTATCCCTTTACCTTACAACCCGGACGATGTAATAGAAACACTTTTTGTAACAATTTATAGAGATCAAAATATCTTTAATGATTCTGATACTTATTTCATCGAGAACAATTTAAATTTACCAAGTCTTGAAATTTTGTCATTCATACTAGCAGAAAAAGACATTAAGCTCACCATATGCCAAAATTTAGTAAAAACACCGGATGACGATGAAATACAACTCCCAAACCAAACATACATCCAAAGTAAATTTTGACAGAATGAAACTACACTGAAAATTTATTTTCAGGTTCTTCTTGATAATCACGACAGCTAATTCTCAATTTGCAGTCACGCCCATTAACAATACAATACGAATATATTACTACGAAGAAGGTTATGTTAAAATCTCTAACGAACAATGGACCCTACTGGTATACAAAGATCTAAAACCCATTATTAAAGCTCTCGATTACAACGATGAACTCTTGAACGACATTGTATTGACGCTTACCGATAATCACCCTCGCATGGTCAAATTTGCAAATAAACTTAGAGACTCAGTGGGAACAAGCACAAGCAATCCATGAAAAAAATCTCAGAAATTTACGCAGGAACGAACAGATACGAACGCGGTCTGATAAATGGTGCAGGTTAAATTTGGAAAAGTATCACAGGTAATCTAGATGCTTTTGATGGAGAATATTATGTCAACTGTATAAATAAAATTAATTTCGATGAACGTCATTTAGAGAATCCCATGAAAAACCAAATATCTGTAACCACGTCGGTAATTAAAAGTTTTAACACTACCATACAAAAATTAAAAATTGATGAAGATACTTTCAACAAAGACATTACTCAAATAGAAAAATCTATTCACGAAATCTCAAATGAAATGTGAAACCTCGAAATAAAAGTGAAACTTATTGAATTGTGTGAATCCCTACTAGAAAATTACACGTTTATAAAAGACACAAAAATATTACATAGTTCGATAATAACTCCACAAGATTGTCTCTTCTCTACAGAAAATATCACAATCTTTAAATAAAAATAATCTGTCACTATCAGTAATACCCTCACAAGTAGCACGATAGCTCGACATAATGGAATTACAGGCATTTCAAATGGAATAAAAATTGTGTTTATTCTAAAAATTCCTTTGGTAGAACCAGAAATGTATACGTTATATCGTTTATATCCTATACCTATATTAGATAACAGAACAGGTTTGCATCATGTTTCGCTACAAACCAAAAATATATAGCGAAAGAAGATGATTCATTGTCATTTGTATCGATACAATATATTAATAATTGTAAACCATTGATACTAAACACAAAAATATGTACTAAGACATTACCATACCGTATAGATAGCGACGAAATATACGAAGCTCAAATTTTAAGAAATCCAAACATATTACCCCGTACATGTGAAACAAAAATTATATTTGCAAAAGATTATAATGCACAAAAATTAGAGAAAAATGAATGGTTAATATCTATCTCAGATTCATTACCTATAACAATCAAATGCTTAAACAAAGAAATAAAATCAATAATAGCAAGTGTAAATTCAATATTAAAGTTACAACCAGATTGTAGCGCTTTGATAGGAAGCACCAGAGTTCGCGCAGAACTCATTGTATATTTTGGAACAAATGTTACACTCGCCAACCTATAACAATACCTTATGCGTGCTGTAAGCACCTACCAGATAAACATGATTTACCGAAGCTAAAACCACTTCAGCTAAGTAGTCTCAATGCAGACGATTTAAATATTGCTAAACATAAACTTGATCAATAATCAGAAGAATTAGATAAATTAATTAATGAACCTTTTGTAACAAAACATATATCCTGGTTTACTTATGTCACAATTACTGTTATTTTAATTATTATTACTATGTACATTGTCTGCAAGTGTAAGCGAAGAAGAGGGAACCTTAGAATCGGCATAATTAATTCAGGTGATCTACCACCGCCGCCTCCGCCAAAACATAGAATGGTTAGAGCACTAAGGCAACTATTACCCAAAAGAAGACCCAGCATCAACCCACGAGAGGACACAGATGAAGAAGGTCTAGAATTAAATATAAACTCGAAGAGTTATACTAATTAAATCATTACGATATTATTGTTATTATGTTTAAAAGTTGTAGCATTGTATAGCCCCAACTTTTTTCATAGGGTAGAGCTGTTATATAAATATATACCCCTTCAATATACTAAAATAGGAATAGACTAGATAAGTCCGTTGGCACATAATTATGTAAACCTTTAACCCCTAGCTAATTGCGTAACACACTTAAGCTAATTGCGCAACACACTTATATGTTAAAAGTATTTTTATTGTAAAGAACTACTTTATAGGGGACCTGCCGACAGATAACTTTAAGCCCTCCCGGCCTTTTCCTTTTCATAGCATTACATAATTTTAAGTAACTATATTTGTCACGTACGCACAGAGAGATTCATATAAATAGAACCGAATCATTAGATAACTAAGCATTAGTGTTTTGTACGTCATATATGACGCTTCATAGTTTTAAGTTTGTAACTTGTATCCTTAAATTTAATAAAGTTGTAAAAACCACAAGTTCTTCGATATTTTAAATAAATTGTTTTTAAAAAGTCAAAAGTGTAAAATCACATATAAAATACATATACTTGAGAAATTTACATTGAATGTTTTCGATACTATCTATATATACAGCATATGTTGGACATACTATGGAGGCATATTCCAGGCGTGACTTTATGAATGCGTTATACTGGAGTATCACTGTTCTAGGATCAGCAAACTTTTTACTATTCTTATTACAAATCCAAGATTTTTTGGGCTACTTTTAATGTTACGTTAACGTGTTCATTAATAGTTTACTATAAAATATAATTCCAAGATGTTTTATAAAGCACAGACGAGCCAAGCACATATTGTCTATTTGATGAGCAAAGACTAGAGGATTTAATTGCCTACTGAACGACATCATATTGCATTTTTTTATGTTAAGAGGTAGATTATTGGCAATACACCAATCATTAACTTGTTTTAATACATCCTGTAGCCGAGCGCAGTCATCATATGAGTCGATTCTAGAATAAAATTTTATGCCATTAGCATACATTAGAAAACCGATATTGAAAGAGGATGTTATGTCATCTATAAATATATTAAATAAGAGGGGACCAAGGATGAAGCCTTACGTGAAGTAACAAAACCCACAATTTGTTTATTTAACAATTTTCTTAATTCACTGAAGTTAGTTATATTACTTGTGCATGCATTTCATTTAAAAAAAATATAAGTTTCGGTGATATCTTGAAAATAAAAGAAGGTAGAAACTGTTAAATACAGAATGAGATGACAACTGACGGATAATTTTATTATTTCCAGCTATTATCCAGTGTGCTGTTTACATGGCGGTCATTGTCATGTTGTGTGCTGTATACGAGAATGTCTTCGGAAAACCGAAGCGGCGCACAGTGGTACAAGATCTGAAAAACGTGATCGAAAATCAAATTCTTGACTTTCTTATAATACACTCTAAACGTGTTCATTTCAAATTCTACATTACCTGTGAAATTATAAGTGTAGTCTAAAATTAAAAATTTCTTAGAATTAATAACTGATTTGAATATTTGTTTTTCCTTCAGTAATCCGAACTGATTTTCAGTACAGTAAATTACTAACCCCAGATTAATAGAGGGTTATCTGAAGTACCTAGAGATACGGTTCCAATTATGGTATTCAAATTGTTGCCTGTTACTTGCGCGTCTCTGCGTC
The DNA here is from genome assembly GCA_029963845.1 of Rhamnusium bicolor. Lineage (NCBI taxonomy): Eukaryota > Metazoa > Arthropoda > Insecta > Coleoptera > Cerambycidae > Rhamnusium > Rhamnusium bicolor. The sequence goes on from JANEYF010005497.1 coordinate 824,421, forward strand.
GAGCTAAATTATCGCCAGTATTGTATTTGTGGTCAGTGTGACAAGTTGCTAGCTCATGAGTTACCTATCGCACATGGTCTTCTCTGAATTTTATCGTGAACTGTGTAGTGCCATTATTTATACTTTTATTAGTTGTTTAGTCGTTTAACGTGTACTTTAAGTTAAATAATTTCTTTATTCTATACTAATATTCCATACCCATCCGTTTCTGACAAGAAATGTTCATACCTCCTCGCGGTTCTTGCTGGATGGTAACAATTTATATTAAGCGAACTTGAATACTGCAACTACTGTATGTGTAGTCAATATTTTAAATTCAATACTTTTATTTCAAGTTAATATTTTTTTCTACAATTGTTAAATTGTTGCTAGCTAAACTGAGCACATAAACCTACATTGAAAAAGTAAACGAGCAAGCTCTGCGTTCTGTAGCGTTTTATTCGCACGTCCCGTCACTATAGCGATTTCTCCTACTATAGTTTTTCAACATCTTTAATTGGCACTATTTGTTCTGCAACCTTGAACCACATACCTAAAAGAGATATACTGATTATGGTCGACTGCGCATCGGTAATGAGTTTGCAATAAAAGAAGTTAAAATATAGACGACATTTTGATGCCTTGCGTGCGCACACGGAGATAAAAGTATAAAATACCGCAACACAACATACACATGTTGCAACATTGGTTGTCCACATCTTAGGATGAGGTATAAACGCACATGCGGCATTTTCTCATAATTGATTTTCAGATTTATCTGTTTTGTGTTTCCAGATGTTTTATGAACTAGTTGGTTTTTGTCTTAATAGAGAAAGTGGAGTGTACTCATAGACGATTACCATTTATAAAATGACTTGTTTTGTTGAAGATTGTAAAAGTGTTCGGAGGTTATTAAGCCCTGAAACAAAAATTTTCATTTCATCGGTAAGTTTATTTTACTTTTTGTTTTGAAATAGTAAAATTATGATTTTAATAGTTTTCCAACTGACGAAGAAACTTTCCGGGGATGGTTACGCACTTGGCAGAGACAATGAGGATATTACGTGGAGTCGATCAAGATATATGTATGTGTTCCAAACATTTTAGACCTGAGGATAATAAAATTGTAGGAAATAAACATGTTCTTAAGGAATCTGCGTTACCAGTTTTATATCTTCAAGGAAGTGAGGAAGTTGCATCATCTTCCACTTCACATCACATTTAGAGACTAATCTCCTACTTTTTAGCAACCGACACTCTCACCAACCACCTCACCTACAAAAGGAAAAAAGAAAAGGAGAATTCTCACAAATGAATCTTGGTCTGAATCTTCTCCATTACCTTCCCCAGCATCTGAAAATGTAGGAATTGTGGTAGAATCTTAGGGAAGTGATTAAAGTGCTAGTAGAAAAAGGAAACGATTCAAGTTGGAGCGCAGGTATTTGTAAGTATTTATTTTAGATACTATCTAGCGTTCTCTCAAACGAGACCCAATTGCTCTTCTGTTAGTATAAATGCTTGGGGTCATGGGTTCGAGCCTAGTAAGATGTTATTTTATTTTATTATTTTATTAAAATATAGGAGCAACTAAAACACTGTATACATGGACATATTCATAGAAAAATAACGTATTTCTTCTTTGATGTGGCGTCATCCTTCTATTGGAAGTATAATTAGGTCCATCTAATGGGACTCAATAGATGGCGTTTATTTTATTATGCGGTTTTTTATAATATGATCAAAATGTTGTATAAATAGTAATTTCATAAAAGTGCATAAAGATGCACATTAAAAATAGTTCTAAACAAATATTGTATTCAATTATGTTATTATCATATAACTAGTGTTCAATGTAACATGCTTCTCTTTGTTCACACGAAACCTCAGATCAGCATGTTTATTTAATGCTTTCTGTACAAAGAAGGTATTTCTTTGTCCAGATCAAAAAAAGTAAAATTATTAATTTCATATTTACGACTCAATTAACTTCATAACAATAGTTAAAATTGTAAACATAGATATCTGTATGTTTGAAACAATATTAAATATATTGTTTTCAGGTTTAATCAAAGTACAGGTTCTAAGAAGAGTGAAGTGATGAAATAAAAATATCTTCGACAAAGTGGAAGGCTCTATAGAAATAGAGTCTTTGAAAAAGCTTAAAAAGAAAGTTAACTCTTTAAATACGGTATTGAAGGATCTTAAACTAAAACATGCGTCATCCACCTCTGCAATGGAACACCTAGCACCATAAGAAAATGGTGCAGCACAGTGGAATGTATGCCAGGCTTCTCTACACTTTGATGCCCTCAAAACAAAAGTACAAGAGGCTGAAAATTTGAATTTGAAGTTATTTGTAGCCTACTTTTAGATGAGATGTCAATCCAAAAATAAATTGACTTTGACGGTAAAAGATATTGGGGCTATGTTGATATAGGCATTAATCTAAAAAATGATAAAATAGAGCCAGCTCAGAAAGCTTTAGTACTTATGATAGTGAGCCTGACTGCGTCATGGAAATTAGCAGTAAAATCCCTATCAGGTGCTGAAAAAAGCAAATATTGTAAATGAAGCTCTGAAAAGACTTGCCGAAATTCATATTCAAATAGTATCTGTTATGTGTGATGGTCCAACAGCACATTTTACAATGTTTAAGGAGTTGGGATGTAAATTTTAAAATATTAGTAATTTGACAACATACTTTTAACATCCACAAGAACATACCAATGTATAGGTATTCAATTTTTGACATATGTCATATGCTGAAATTGATTTGAAAATTATTGATCCAGATGAAAAGAAATAAAATGGGAAATCATAAAAAAACTCAATGAAATTCAGGAGAAAGAAACACTATTGTTGGTCAATAAGCTCGGAAAGAGTCATATGGAATGGAGGAAGCAGAAAATGAAGGTAACTTAATTTTATTTTTGTTTTCCTCCCTAAATTATTTCTTTTCATGTTGGTTAATCTTGCAGCTCAAACACTCAGCAATACAGTAGCAGAGGCCCTTTTATTTTTGAAAAATGATTTCAAACATCCCCAGTTTCAAGAATGCAATGTTACAGTTAATTTCATAAAGACTGTAGATAAAGTGTTTGACCTTATGAATTTCAGACTTCCTTGGGTAAAAGGGTTTAAAGGTCCACTAAGAATAGAAAATGAGGATAATTGGCGACTTCTTATACCAAGCAGCATAAAATATCTGTTAAAATTGAAAGATGTAAAGGGCAACTTTTTATGACATACCTACACCTAGTAAAACACCATTTCTAGGATTTGTAATATCATTAACTTCCATATTAGGAATATTCGATGATTTCTGGAAACTGGAAAGTTAACATATCTTCCTACATATAAACTTAGTCAGAATCACCTTGAGCTGTTTTTTTTTGTTCAATAAGGTGTCTTTTTTTCAAAAAAAGCATACTGGTAAGTTTATTTAAGTAAATAATAACGTGAAATCAAATTTTTAGGTCAAGAAATGGGTGGAATAACAATCTATCAACTCTACAATTTATGAGGTCCTATAAAAAATTGTTAATATATACAGATATTTCAGGTAGTAGTGGAAATGGTAGAGTTGTTGACATTACTTCCATTCTCACCGTTACTAGTGGTGTTTCAAAAAAAAGATTCTTTACTCCAGCAAGTTGATCTTTATGAAGTCAGAAAAAATAATAATTATTATCATGAATATATATTACGATATTTTACCAAAACTAATAAGTCACAGATTATAGTGAAAATATCATTACGTATATAGCAGGATATGTAATCAAAATGTTGAAAAAAACTGTTCACTGTGAAGAATGCTTAGAATTGTTAGTAGAGCAAGATACTACCGATAAGAACTATCTCCTTATTAAAAGAAGAAATTTGGGTAATTATGTGCCTTATTTTTTATTCCTTTTAAATTCCATAACCAATAAAGTTGCATAAAGAAATTGCGTTGTTCCATTTTATTTATCATGTCACTGTGTTTTTTTTGTTATTTAATATTGTTCATCAAACACCATACCGCCACTGGCGGTTCTTCTATAGGGTCATTTGGTCAATGACCTCCCACATACAAATAAAAAAATAGAGCTATTCATTTTCTGAAGTTTAAAAATATATAATATATATATTTTTAATATTCTTAAAAAAATATATGTATTAAAGTTTCTAGTTCATTCTATGCACAATACTATTCCAATATCTAGATCATTACATTATTCATTTATAGAACTTAAAAATTTTGGGTCAATCCACAACGTGTCCTCAAAGCTAGCTACGGACCGAATTTATAACGAATTATAGTGAAATAGACTTATGCGCGAATCGTCAGAAAGCAAAAGAGACAGAAAACACTGGAGGGGACAATGTCCCTGACGAACCTGACACGGTAACGCACGAAATTTAGTACAGCAGTCGCTAATCTGTTGACTAGCGTTGGTCGATAAATTCTATCGCGTTGTTTTTAATGTTTTTATTTGTGAACATTTTATTAGTAAATCTCTACTTGTCGTGAAATTAAGTAAAACAGTGTTTTTGGTGTTTACCATTAAATATGAGTGTTGTACAAAATATATTAAAACTGAAAGATGGACATAAGTTGGGTTATGAAGACCGAGTGAAATTCAAAGGTGGTGGCCGTCCAAAATCTAATATGCCGATAAAGCAAACATCTCTTGATAAGAAAAAAGAAGTTAATAGGTATATTTAATTAAAAAAAGTTATCCTTCAGCAAATTTTATTCACTGTTACGCTCATCAACTAAATTTAATTTTACAAAAAGCATCAAGTCAGGATAAAAGCATAAATATTTTTTTTGTTAATTTACATAGCTTTTCTTCATTCTTTGGAAAATCGCCAAAAAGAACAGCCGTGTTAGATAATGTTGTTAAGCTGCTCCAACACGATGGAATTTTAATACAAAGTGCATAGAGATTGTTTATACCTATCGAACAGAATTATTAGATTGTTTAGAAAAAATCGTTGATAATGAATCAGAAAACAACACTCTAAACCAAGCTATTGGTTTAAAAAACTACTTACAAAATGAACATTTTCTTTACTGGTTAAATTTTTTTCATTTAGTTATGCCTCATTGTGATATATTGTTCAATCAATTACAAAAATGTAATATCGATGTCATAACAGTAAATTAGTGTATTGGCGTTTTTAATAGTAAAATTGAAGACATCAGAAATAAAATTTTGAATAACTATTTGGAGGAGACATCCATGAAGTCTGCCCAGAGATGTAAAACGGAAGAATCAAAAAGGAGAATTTCATTAGAAGTTTGTGATATAATTACACCTGAGATCAAAAACAGGTTTGGCTTCAGTAATCTTTTAGCAGTGTTTCAGTTATTTCACGCAGATCGATTTAAAGATTATAAAAAAAGCTTTCCTCAAGATATGTTTAAATTAGTTAAAACTGAGCATCCAGTCATAAATCATTTGAAAGTTAAAACTGAATAAGAAGTATTATATAGCCGAAAAGATTTTTCCAATAGTGAACGTGCAGTTGCTTTGTTACAGTTTTTTATTAACAATAATTTGTGCAATACTTTTTCTGAAAGTGTCAAACTGTTCAAAATCTTGTGTACTCTCCCTATGAGTACCGTCGAAAGTGAACGTTGTTTTTCCACCTTAAAAAGAATAAAGACATTTTTAAGAAATACCATGGGTCAGGAAAGGTTATCTTCTTTAGCTATCCTTACCATAGAAAGGTCATTAATAAAGAAGATAAAAGACTTTAATGAAAAAGTAATTGACCACTTTGCATCTCAAAAAGACCGGAGGATCGACTTGGAATTTAAATCACTTTAAAAGGTAGGTAATACAGTAAACTTTTCTAATTGACCTCCCTATCTCTTGACCCACGAACCGCCGCGCCGTTGCATACCGCTAGTGAGAAAAGTGTAATGTGTAAATACTTACTTAAAAATTTAAGTTTAGGACTTGAGCAACACGATAAACATATTTTCAAAAAAATGTCAATCTGACATTGGAATTTGAACCTTTTTAATCATCAAACGAACTTATGAAACAAAATTTTATGTAATAACTGTCATACGTAAAAAAAATGAATATGTTATCTTGTGGTATGCTCTGATACTGATTTAAAATGAAATTAAACCAAAATGTCAACAAATGACATCACTAATAAAAAATATTCAAAAATGGTTGCCTTAATTACCACTTTTGATTTCAGGTGCTTACATCTATCCCTCAAAGAGCCTCGTAATATGTTCCGAAACTGAAATGTTTATAAGGCAATTGATGCACTTAAATGATAACAGCTTGCCGTCCCCTGATCTCGTTCATTATATTTTAACGAATGTAACTGCAAAACTTTTACATAATCTTGGAAGAATTATATATCGGAATCAAGAACACAATTTCAATTTATTAAAAGCGACAATTAATTAGATTATATAATTTGTCAAAAAAATACACAACACTTGATGCTGTGAGAAAAAAATTTAGTAAACTAATATTATTTCTTCACCATGTGTATTTTATTTTGATATCTTTATAATAACTAATTTTCATGATCTCATTTTTACATTTGTTTTAATATTAAACGTAAATACCGTGTGTAAACCACCAAATGTGGCCAGATGTTAACAAAGACCGATTGAACAAGCGAGATGGACGAGTGTGAATGTATTGTACCTAGGTGGTTGGTAAGGCACAGACTGGAGTGTATCCTTACGTTCGCTGGGTGTAGGGTGTGTGTTATTCTATCTCATTTCATCCTAGCTCACAGCTATTGCTCGTATTCTTTTTCCAATTGGCCACACTTGGCGCTTTACACAGGCTACATATCTATTTCTTAATTCTGTAAGAATTAGTTTTTAGTTTTGATTCTTTTTTTACTTTTTATGGACAGTCATGATCTGGGTTCTATTTATGTACCTTGCAAGCATTACCGATGTTTAATTTATTTTGTATTTAAGTTTAAAAAATTAAATTAAATTTTATGATTTTATTAACAGGTTCACAATAAGGTACACCGCTACCATAGAAAGTCGCTGGTAACTAATTTATGCATAGTCCTGATCAGGAAAATTGGGTTATTTTCATCAATCATCACTTAAAGTAAATTGTTTTCGTCATCTAATAAATATAGGTACCTTTAAAATTTAAATGTGTTTTTTTTATTGTACAGTTTTCCTGTAAATAAAGAAATAATATATTTCCAAAAAATTTCTTTTAATTTACTAAATCATTTTTTAATTAAAATAGTAAACAAGAATGTGCCCATTCTAAAAATTTTACATAATAGGATACATTGCTCATTTTCTGCTACTATTTATGTTACGATATGTATAAGACATGCAATGAATATAGTGCAAAATTCTTTACTTTAGATTAAGTAAAGCAATCACTCAATTTACTTTAGCTACAATTTATGAATATGACAGACAAATTACTATTTTGTAGTTGTTTTATACCTCATCCTATGTGGGCAACCAATGTTACACGTGTAAGTTGTGTTATGTTATTTTATACTTTTATCTTCTTGTGCGCGCGCAAGGCATCAAAATGGCGACCTCCTATATTGCACATGTCATACGTTTCTCTTGCGCGGTATATCTCTTTAGGTATGTGCCTTGAACCTACAATGGTTTCATAAAAGTGCACATCATCACATCATGCCTTCTCTCTCTATCAACTGACTAACGTTTTTTATGTTGCAAATAAGTTTGAAATAAACTACTCATCGTTAACATCACTAAATAATAATGATGATGAGATAGTAAGCATTTGTTAACTAGAGCGAAATATCAAAATTTTCTGGGTGTGTCGCGTACAATATTTTTTCTGCAACCCTTCTTGTTAGTCAAAAAACTTTATTACTTGAAATATATCGCAAACAAAACTCATAAAATTCAACTGACAGATATCAGACGTTTACTTTCAAAGAAGATTGGATTAATCATTTTTATTTATTATCAACATCTACCGATCCCTATGATCGGCCTCGGGATCGATAAAGACTTTACCAATCCCTTATGTTACCGAGCTAGACTAATAAATGCGTATTTACACTCAAAAAATTGGCCAGACAGTTAACTTTCTAAACGGCTGCGAAAAAAATACTATTTATATATATTGATATTTAGATTTTTTTTTACAAGAACTCTTCTGCCGTGTTAATTGAAAAGGGCGTATCTGCAAGTAGCTCGATTTGAGATAATTTCGTTTTTATATTTATTACTAAGCCATCCGTGGTTGCTTCTTCCAAAATTATTTGTATTTTACAACTATAATACTTGCAGTTACAACTTGTGTGAGTAACGAAAATGTAGCTTAAACTGTCAACTATTAAAGGTATTCATAAACACCTCATCAGAAAATTACCAAAATTGCAGATACGCCCTTTTCAATTAACACGGCAGTCTTTATAACAATAAATAGTTATAGTATACGTATATTTTGGAAACTATTTTAAGTATCTTATTGTTACGCCACTGGACTGTGCAGACTGGTTAGATTAGGCTGGAATTGTACACGAACGGCCGGAAATATTCTGGAGTGCTCTAGACCGGGAGAATGGATGTATAAATAAGACGCACGGTGGGCCGAGATTTAGTCTGAAGTCGAACGTGCACGAGTAAAGAAGAAATACGAAAGAGACTTATAAGTGTTCAGTTGTGATTATAATTAGGAAAGTGATTAATCTATTGTTGTTAATTGTTAATTAGTTAATAAAGTAGTGAGTAAGTGTTACCTGGACTTTCAATCAACGAATCTACGAGTGTAGGTGTTTGTGGGGATAGCAAACACGTAACATTATTTTGATATCTGAAATTTATTAAGCAAAAATTTGTTGATGAAAATGACACACATTATCTTATTATATTATTATTAAGTTGTATTATAAAATTTTATTACAGATATTAGACGTAAAGTAGCCTCCATCAATAAAACATTTGTTTACACAAGTATGCCTGTTAAGTATCAAACGCGCCGAATTTACGTCTAATTAAATATCACACCCCTCGGACCTCAATTCTTATTGAGCATATGACTTATGTTAATACACAATGTATTTGCATAGTTTTAAAAATTAAACATATTCTTGATAGAAGAAAGGAACCAGTGGTTATGTCAGAGAGATGCCAAGTCCCTCCTAACATTTATCTCTAGGTCACCCTATAATACAGCAAATGGACTATCTTTATTTAAAATTATTTGTTGCTTGCTACAATATATTTTTTAAACTGTACTTACCTGGTCCATTCAAAACCCCGTCATAGGTCCACAAAAAAAGTACGTCACTGACTAATTAGGTGCACTACAAGGTGCGAGCCTTAGGCCCAAGAACCTAGGGAACCGCAGATTAACCAAGACAAAAAAAATTACAATTAAACAAAGGATAATGATTTAATGAGGTTAAACTTGTTGACTATAAATATAATTATTGTCATTAATGTTAAATAAATTATAACGTAAAAAGCTAGTTTCTGCAGTGCATGTATCGAGAAAGCAACAAAAAAATTCGCTCAAGGGCACCTATCAATTTTTGAACGCATGTTTTTGATTAATGATTAGACCACTAATATTGTGATTTCATTGTTTTGTCAGACTGATATACCGTATGGGGACCGTAAGAATGGTAAATGGGGAAAACTAGATCTCATATGCATGTTAGAAAAGTACAGAGGCTGATAGTAAATAACGAAATTTGAATTAGTGGTAACAGGAATCCATAAACAAAAGCTGGCGATATTCTTACCCACCGTGTTTGTTCATGCTTTCGACGTTCAGTGAAGCTGTAATCTTCTTGACTTTATGCGTTCGTTAATAATAAGAATTGTAAAAATGCCTATTTACTTATTAGCCTCTGGTCTCTGTCCTTTTCCAACGTATGATAATGAGAGCAATCTGTCCTTGTTCTACACATTTGGATTTTCCCATTTACCATGCTTACAGTCCCCATACGGTATGTCAGGTGCCCTGAAAATTTCAGTTGAACTGGTTATTGATTCTTTCAAAAAGTTTTCGGATTTACTTTCCTTGGAAAATAGTACATTGTGTATCTAGTAGTAAAATAAATGCATTCCCGGACGACGAGAATATGAGCGGCAGAAGACCTTCACAAATACATGGAAACGCCCTTGCATCCACTCAAAGTGAATACAAGGGTGGCAACTTTTTTTTGATCAAAACGTGAATGCAAATTTTTATATTTAACACATTGAGTCCGTTTATTCAGCAATTACACGATGATGACTCATCACTGATGAGTTCATTTGAGGGTATTTCCAACAGGGCAAAGCTACAACACACACGTGCACGTGCCATAATCAATTTTTTACAAGAATTATCTGACGATATGAATAGTGGATCAATTTATGGCCATGCCGTTCTCGCGATATCGCTATTCTTGATTTCTCCCTATTTTCAAACTCGAGAAACCGATTTATCGAAGTATCGATGAATACACATAGCGATCACAAGAGCAAAAGTATATTACTAATATTAATGCACCCACTAAAACATTTGCCACTTTCAAGCCGCAAGCATTAGTAGTTCTTCCATGCTAATTCAGACGGATTTGTTAATCAGTTCAGAATAATTTTTTTCTTTAATACTGTCACATCTCTATGATGTATATATTTTCTTAGTGTCGTTTCCAATAGCACCTGAACATTGCTATACTGCCCACTAATACATTTTAAAAATTTAAACGAGATATTTGAAAAAGTTAACCTCTGTTGTCTTTAACTTCGCACTTTACGTATTTATGTGTTATTCACACAGTTGTTTTATAAATACTACACACTTAGAGTGACGTCCAAATCATTGATGTATTCATATCCAACATGAGACAATGGGTGTAAGCACGCGATTCGCCTATATCAATCTATGAATTGCTATTGGGCACTCGACAATAACAAGCCCCGTCGGTCAGTAACTTGGTAAGTTTTTTATAGCTGCAAGTTGTCCAATTACCTAATAAAAACCTTTAATATTTTGTTCCCATTTTTATAAAAAAAAAATAGATTTATTGCATAGTACGTAAGAATATTTTATCATTTCATATTGTTTGAGAATGTTTCAATAGGTGTTTACAATATAATATTATATCTACGGAAAAGTCGTCTCTGGAATTTATCGCTATCTCCCGCTCTCTAGTTCATGACTTATTTAATGCTTACATTATTCAATAAACATATACTCATTACTAATTATTACACACATTTATTTCCCTACTTATTCTTGCACTAACTTTAACTTTCAGTCTGATATGATAATAAAATCACATTATTAATGGTCTAATCAAACACATGCGTTCGAAAATCACAGATGCCCCTGATCATGTTTTTTGTTGATCTTTCGGTATTCTTTGGTATTAGGTATTTACACTTTTACCAATCTAATACAATATAAATATAGTTTAAAAAAACTAAAAAAACACGCTTTTAAAGCACATCAAACTAAAAAGTGAAAAATAATTATTAATATAAACTGAAACAATAATGAACGAAAAAATACTAGTATGATTGTGAAAAAAGCGTGGGTTGCTCGATATACGAAAAATATGGCACAAAGCGCCCCACGCTTTTTTCACAATAATACTAGTATTTTTCGTTCATTATTGTTTTCAGTTTATATTAATAATTATTTTTCACTTTTTAGTTTGATGTGCTTTAAAAGCGTGTTTTTTAGTTTTTTTAAACTATATTTATTTTTCACTTTTTAGTTTGATGTGCTATGAAAGCGTGTTTTGTAGTTTTTTTAAACTATATTTATATTGCTTATTGATGCTGATATTATAACATATTACGATCCAACAGATATTTCTGAAAAAAAAAATATTTTTTTATTTCAGCCATGGGATTTGAACTCACGCCCGAGAAGTCCGTCGTTTCGCGTCGACTAAGACTTGCCCGCTCGGCCAACGACCGAACTGAGAATCACGGAATATACTTACAATAGTAAGCCTCTTGCTCTCACGCAGAGGATACGTGAGGAAAGGACTGGCGATCCTGATCAGGATAATGATATAAACTTATCAAATTATTGTATTGTTACCGGTTCTTCGTAAGTGTACAAAGTTTCAATTAAATCTGTCCGTTTAAAGTGGGTCAAAATCGAGTCTAAAGAGTCGGTTACAAACAAACATACAAGTGAAGCTAATAAAAGCGTGTTAAAAAGGGTCATAATCTATAGTACAAACAGATATACTTACATACATATGTGGTGTTTTATCTTTTTTATTTGGATACCTAATAATTGAGAAAAATGTAGGTACTCTGACCGTAAAGAAGGGTGTTATAGGGCCTCCAAAAAAATGTATGGCTAAAGCCTCAAATTATCTTGATTCGCCACTGTCTTTATTATCAATTAACAAACAAATAAAAGTATCTATCTATAGTTTATTTCAAACTTATTTGCAACATAAAAAACATCGGCGGTAAAGGGATCAAAGAAGCCGACGTTTTTTATATTGCAAATAAATTTGAAATAAACTGTATCTATGCTGATGCTGAACAAACGCAGTACCTGAAAAACATTCACGTTCTGGGAAGCACGTATTTTGTTTTAAATTATATACCATGCATGGACATTAAAAAAATAGTTTTAAGCTTTTGTTTAATTAAATAATGACATATTGCTTTTCCCTGTCTCAATTTTATTTGTACTACTAGTGATTAGATGGCGTTAATAGTGGCGGATCTAGGATTTTCGGGGCCCTACCCTACGCTTTATGTATTTCGCGGCCTCCTAATTTCTTTAATGTTGTTTTTCTGAGATGAAAATAATATGTAGGTTGGTAAACGAAAATGCTATTAAAGTATCTCTATTTTATTATATGTTTATTATATAGACTTTAATAACGCTAAAAATAAATAGGTAACATAACAGTAAAAATAGAAACAAAACAGATCTTTGGAATTCTCATACGCATATTATTGAGACAAACTAGATAAATGAGACAAATGAGATAAACAAGATAAGAAAGATTAACAAGATAAACGAGATACATAAAACAAACGACATAAATAAAATAAATGAGATAAACAGAATAAATGGGAAATAAGATAAATAAGATAAAAGAAACGATATAAACGAGATAAACTAGACGAACGAAACAAACGAGATAAAATAAATAAAATTATTTATTTAACTCATTTCAAACTGGATGAGAAAGTAGTGTCGTGACCTACTACTTTTTTTAATTAAAAGAAATTTATTTTAGACTGTTTTTCTCAATAACGGTTAATCTGACGAGAAATTCTCAAAAGTTCTTTTCGGCGTATTTCCTTATTTTGAACAATTTTTTGATTTGACGCAATTTTTTTTTGGGCTCTTTGAGACGTGCCCTCCATGGTGCATCAATTTCACCGAATTTCAATAGGGTTCTTCCTTGGATACCTTTCCCCCAGATATTATATGTAATTTCTGCGATGAGACGTGTTTCAAAAATGATACCACAACAATGGCCAGCGACATACAGACAAACGGCATGCCGAATCGGAAATTTTTTTAATTTTCGGGTCTCAATACGTCCATTTTCATCATAATCTGGAAATTGATTTTTCTCACGGCGCCAATACTTTCTCTATCAGTGCAGACAGATGAGAAAGTAAAAATACAAGAAACACAAACACAGTTTAATTAAAATAACACTTTAGCCTACTACTAAAAAAATGTAACAGTTTAAAAATTCTTTATTCCTGTCTTGCCAATTTCCCTATTGTCTCCTCATAGCTTAATGATCTAATTTTTACCTCATCCTCTATTAAGGGTTATTTTTTCATTGATAGGTATGAAAAATGAAATTGAGAGAGAATAATGTAAAATGCTATATTTTTTTCATTTCAATTATTTTCAGTGAGAGTAATAAACAAAAGGCCCCTTTGGGACCACTTTTGCTCCGGGGCCTTACGCTTCAAGCGTATCGGTAAATCTGCCGCTGGGTATTTGACGTCTGGGGATAATATAAATATTTGTATTCAATAATTGTCTGCACTCTTTGGCTTCTTTTGTTTAAATGAGGCGTGGTGATATTAATCCCAGGGAAACACGTGCACAATCTTTCAAGAAATTAAATGTTTGCGCTGGAATCTTAAGAAACCGCATTTTAGGACCATTATTTATGTAAAGTAATCTAACCGTCTGCATAAACTCGGCCTAGCGGAAAACGCCGAGTGCCGTGTATGCCTGGAGGATGATGAGAAGACAGACCACATCTTATGCCCCTGTCCCGCTGTGGAGAGGATCCGATTCTCAATATTTAGCAAACGACAACTGCTGCCAGAGGATCTGGACACATTCTCACCCAATAAAGTTATCAGTTTCATTAAGAGACTGAACTTATTGGGTGAAATATAATTAGGCGTGAGCCACAATAGGCCTGCTGATGGCCGCAATCTACTGAGACCCACTCACAACAAACCTAACCGAACCTAACCTAATCTAACCGGAGTAATTTAAAGTATCTTTGACATGCTGGAAACTGAGACTGATCCATCGATAACTGAAGTACTGAAAACGATGAGAACCATTCAGAATAAGACCTGCTTTGTCAGCAAGGTGAAGCTCACCCACACTTTATAGCTCGTGAAAGAGAATTCCTAAATGAACGTTTCGCCGGTCATTGATTGACAGAAGAGGTGAATTGAGTGGCCTGCAAGATTAACCGATCTCATTCCTTTAGATTAAGTCCTATGGGGACATTTAATAAGCAGTGTTTGCCACCAAGCCAAACTCTTTAGATTTACGTTTAGCAATAGTATAAGCATTGACCGAATAAATCTAATCTTAATAGAAGAGTGTCTTATTAGGATAATCCTGAAATCCCAAAAATGTTCGTGAAGCCTTTCAATAAAGGTTGTATCATTTTATGGAAGTTTGAGGTGAGCATTTCGAAAAATTAAATAAAATATTCTTAAATTGGTGAATTTTGATTTCTTAGATCATTCCCAAATACAAAAGTATTCACTCAAATTTAAAAACCTTTACACAGTTTTAAAGATAATTAAATGACTTTTAAAACGAGGTGACCTTCACCCCAACTCCCAATTAAAATTCTCGAGGATGTTGCTTTTCCCGCATAGGGGATGGAGTAAGAGGGTGAAATTCATCACGGTTATTCGCCCCCTCTCGAAAACAAAATTGACGTGTTACAGCGCTTTTATCAAAAATGTATAGAATAGGAAAAAGGGTAGGTAGACAGTTTTTAATGGACCACCCTGTATTGATGTAGTCGTAACAATAGTAGTAGCTCTCGATCCTAAAACCATTTTTAAATATTTATAACAATAAATCTAAAATAAATCGTGAAGAATTTTTTTGCATATGCATTTGATGTATGAAATTTATATTAAAAATTATAACATAACTACATACATATATAAATAATAGGCACATTATAACATTTATAACATAGTTTTGTAAATACTATACAGGTAGGTAGATAGGTAATATTAAAGTATATCCTCTCAATGGTAATATCACAATCTAGCATTATACTGTGGTAAATTGTAGATACATACATACATATGTACATATACCTAATGCTAATAAGCTTAGAAAAAGATAGGTAAAAGGCAACTTTTATGCAGTAATATTCTACGCGGTAGGTACATTGTAGGAATCCCACAATTACATAACTTCTTCATATCAGCAAAATAAAAAAAAACAAAATTCAATACAAAAACCGGCTTTTACGTCTCCAAAACAAATATTTATCCATCAAAATGATCAAGGTCAAAAGAATCGATGGATGTCCAAATAAAGTGAACACGTTGTTAAGCCTTTCATGTCGTACAACATGCACATGGTCCACTTTGACTTTTACTTTCTATAAAGGAGGTCAAATGAATATAGGGATTTTATAGAATTTTAAAATGTTTACAAGTGTAATATTGAAAAGACATGTAGTTATAGTGGTTTGCAGTTATAAATCGAGTGTTTAGTAAGAAATCAATGCAGTATTTTACGTAAAATACGTAAAGTTACTCACCGACTCAGACAACACTCGCATACCCGCCATCTTGCCACTACATACTGGGCGTGCGCTTTAATTTGTAAACAAACATTTAAAATTATAAACATTGAATTTTTTAAACCTTTAAACAAAATGCTTTTTACACTTAGGTTCCAATACAGTAAACAATCATACTAAATTACATTAGATCCCTATATAATTCATAATACAGGGTCCATACTCCAGGAAGCTCAAGATATATTAAATAACGTTTTGGAAGTAAAACAAATATCTATATACCTATGTATGTAGTTCAATTTAAATTTGTAATTATAGGTATTGAACTGTCAGCAATGATAAATAAAATAACAACCTGCACAGATAATAAAAAATGTGTACTACAATACAGATAGGAGGAATTTACCTGGTTACAGGAAATTCTATGGTATTGTACTCAAACAAGTAGGTATCTACTTTTTAGTAATTTTTTAGAAAGCATATATATTTCACATGCCACATATTATGCACTATGAAACTTCAAAAAGATTATTTAACTTGGGAAAATAATCATAAGGTTGTATGGCTGTATTATTGTAGTCTTTTCCTGTACGATAGGCAACCAGTAAAACAATCTGCACCTGCATTTTATACCTGTAAAAATTGTGCTCTTTTAATTGACACATCAAAACTAGATATTGTCAATATTTTTTTAAAACATTTTTTTTATGAAAAAATAAATGTTTTAAAAAATCGACCTGTCTGTTCGAAAGATTCTTTAATTGTAACTCGTTTTAATCGATCATGTTATAATGTATACAGGGTGATTCACTAATATCGAAAATTTTGAGTCGATAGATCTTGACGAATAAGGTTATTTTGTAGAATAAACTTTTTTCTTCTAAACTATGTGAGATATTTATTTCACATTTGGTACGAGGTATTGGTGTTATGGGCGGCATTGATTTTATAATAAATTGTTGAAATTGTATATTCAACTCGAGGTGTTCGAGAGAAGTAACTGCGCAACTTTTTAAGTCAGGATTTCTACACCAAACATTTTTTTTTAAATTCTTTGAACTCCTTGAGGCATTCTAAAGCAAAAAGGTTTCTTGCAATTTTTTTATAGGAGAAATCACTTTCGAGAAAAATCACATTTCAGTAGTAATAAAAAAAATAAATTGATGAAATGCTCATTCTGAACTTGGAGAATAAAATATCTCAGCAAAAATGCAAATTATCGCGCGTATTTCAGCTTAGGAGAAAAAAATAAATAATAATAACCAGAAGAAAGCATATACCACAAAATAATCTTATTTCGTCGATATCTATCAAATGTTAAAATTTTTGATATTAAAAGTGAATCACTCTGTATATAGATTTAACAATGGAATATCAATATTCATTGGATATGTTATCTTCGGAAATTATAATGGATCACATATGGATGTCCAGTGGATATTCTTCATGTCCATCACAAGTATCCATAGGATCCATCGGATGTGTGCTGTCTGGGTAGTTTACTACTAAAAGATATATGTGATGATTTGTATTATATTGCCTTAATTTGTATGGCATTGCAATAATTAAACGAATTTGAATTTGATTTATCTTCTAATTAGACCCGGAGCCATAGCCAGAGAGGCTTACAAAGGGAGAGTCAGACGTTCAAGTTACCAATTCAAACGAAACTTGTGAGCTTGTAGTGCTCAATGTAAACAACTATTTGTCAAAAAAATATGGCACGCTTCATGCGTTTCCGAAAAACAAGCCTCTGAATATTCAGCGGTCAGCTTTTATCTACGCTGCCATGAGCTGCAGGTAGTCCAGTGCCCAAGGTGATAGATTTTGGAATGCTAGGTCGTTCCTGACTAATGCAATTTTTTTCTCTTGCTTACATTTTTTTTTAATATTTCATGCGTAATAATATTAATAATACATGGAAATGCCAATATTTAGTTAATAACCTAGGCGTTGGTTTTAATTAAAAGTATTAATTGCATATTTTTAAGTTAGGATAGGTGAGGAGCTTTCACGCAAAAGTGAACCAATCCACTTGGGTTAATTCTGTACAAAACGAGATTTTTTTGTAGCCCTACTGTGGAATACAACTAAAAAAAAAAATGGAAAAAATTTAAGGAATTACTCCACCAAATTTTAAAAATGTTGCCAAGCATTATACGAGTTATTTGCACATCTGATGTGGATTTGTTTGCGTTTGCCTGAATTGCAAGGATTTGTACTGTTTTGCTTGCTTAGGCTTATGGATTTGTTCTCTTTTAACCGATATATTACTCTAATTTCAAACATCGAACAGCAGTTGATGCTACATGTTTATCATTGTCGAGGGTTATCCACAAAAATCGCATAACAGTTTGCTGCAATAGAACCGCATTGGGAAATATACCAAATATTATTTACAGTATCACATACAAGATGGTTCAATGTCTAAAAGATTTATTTGGTGGCCCTGCAGTAACTCAGGATTTATTCCTTGTTGCATGATTAACATCTGCTACAAAGATTTGTTGTTTTTTTGCTACTCTCGATAAGCCCAATGAACGAGAAGAAATCTCACGGATTTGTTACTCTTTGGTTAAAAACTAAAACTTGAACACCTTATTTAACAAGTATTCTTTTATTTTTTAGCTAAAATTTTCCAACGAAATGTTAGAGATGAGTCATTACTATCTGATGCAATGATCAGCTCGTTTTAAGGCTTGTTCACTTTTTCGTGAAAACTCGGGTGTTAATATTTTTGGTGTAATTATTAGGTATCATATTGGCTCCAGTTCCGCCCAGCCTTTAATTGCCATGGCGCTTTGTGTTAGACTCTGGAATGCTCGATCGCTGGATTGATTCCGGCCAGTGCAATTTTTTGTGTTTACATTTCTTTCAATATTTCATGCCAACGTAGTTAAAAATGAATAGAAATAAATAAAAATTCGCAGAATTTTCTTCAGTTTATTTAACGATGCAAATACAGATCCCATTGTAAACAACCAATTCTTTTTGTTATATGGCGTCAAAACACATCACAGTAAACACGTCTTTCTGCTTTGAAAACTAGTGGGCAAATGTGACCAAATGCCTACTCTCCTATTGCTCTACTCCTACTGTACTGTCCAGCCGGCGAAAGAAGGCCCGCAGGGAAGAGAGTGTTTCCGATAAGTCGCAAGCTTTCTGCGAAACCACATACTAAGAATATAATATCTGTCTCAATAAATAGGTGCGCATACAAACAATCACAAAAATTTGCACCCACTAATTTATTTATTTTATTTGCGCTTGTGTGGAATGAAGAAATCACACATTCCCGTGGCTGTTCTTTTCCCCGACCAGACAGTATGCATTAGACGACTATGACAATGCGCACTTGCAAGCATAGTACTATGTACTGTATTAAAAAAAAAAAAATTAAAAAACCGCGTTGGCCGGAAATCATCCTCGCATTTAATCATTTAGTTTTTGAAAGTTTAAAAAGATCTTTTTGTAATAACTCATATATCTATGTACACCCCTAAATTTCTAGGCTTCTGAAAAACTTTCCTTGGAGACTAAGGTTCCCACTTCGGTAGGTGTTGTGAATACCTTTTGAAAGACAAAGAATAGAATCACTTAATCTGGACTTTTGTTTTTTAATCTTTTAACAATTCCTTATTAAACATTTTAAATGCACAATTTGTATTTTCTTTCATATGAATGTATAATAAACCAGTTTATCAGTGTTTACGCAACTATACCTTTGCTTTACTTTAAAAACATTGATATAATCCTATCAAAAAAAAACAATGTCAGCCCTGGCAAGAAGAAAATGAGCCCAATCTAATGTTTAGTTTTGGCTATGGCCCTGGATCCAGTAGACACCTCTATGGATAAATATTAAATCGTTTTAAAAAAATATAATACACGTCATAATGACTTTAGTGTTGATAAAACTCATGGGTTGGGTAGGTAAATTATTTTTCAAATCTAAGATAACGTTGAACAATTTATATTTTCAAAAAAAAAAAAAATCAAAACAATACAATACAAAGTAATCTAAAAATAAGTTAATATTAAAATGATATCCTCCTCATAATTCATTACAAAAAAATGTATTTATAAAAATAACTTCATAATTATAAGCTACATAATTAAATGTCTAATTCTTTATGCTTCTTCTTTTTCTTTATCTTTTCAGGTGTAAGTATATTAGACTTTAAACTATCTAATATATCAGAAATCATCTTCTTTTCTGTTACAGTCCTATCTTCAAGCAACTCTCTCTTTCTTTTACATTTTTTTGACTTCTTTTCCAGACTAGAAGTATCTGACCCTATTCCACTAACATCAGGGCTGAAGCTAGGAGTTTTTAAAACATCCGACTTTAAAGTGCTATTTATTATGGACATTCTTTTCTTTTCTTGCTTTGATAAGGCTGGTGAATCTTCTTCCTTTTTAATATTTTCAATTCTAATTTCTTTTTTAATACTCTCGAGAGGCATTTCTTCCCAACCACGTTTCATTTTCTTTTCTTTTTTTTCTTTTCACGAGACATATTTAAAAGAGAGTCCGAGTCATTTTCTGTTTTTACATTTTTAAGAATTTCGTCAATAATAACTTTTTTATCTTTTTTGTGTTTCCTACTAATTTTATCTATGCTACCTGAACTAGAAAATGCACTATCTTCGGAAGTATCTTTTTTTATTTTTTTTAACGCTGCTATGCGAGTTAAGTAAATTGAAGATGTCTTGTTTTTGTTTTTCTTCTTCCTCTTTAAGTTTCCTTTCTTTATCTTTCTTCTT
Source organism: Rhamnusium bicolor (assembly GCA_029963845.1). Taxonomy (NCBI): domain Eukaryota; kingdom Metazoa; phylum Arthropoda; class Insecta; order Coleoptera; family Cerambycidae; genus Rhamnusium; species Rhamnusium bicolor. The sequence continues at coordinate 845,126 of JANEYF010005497.1, forward strand.
TTTCGCCTTCTTCTCCTTCCTCAAGAGGTCTGCAATCGCGTCATCCAATTTTTTTTCTACGTCCTTACTTAAAGTTATTTTCTGCTCAAAATCTGATCCAAAGAGTGGATGACGTTTATTTAATTTGTCTGGAAATGCCATGGACATTTTTTCAGGTATCACTATGTTTGGTTCTTTTTTTTGATTTTCTATATTTTTTCCATTTTAATGTTACGTTTAAAATGTATAACTTTACAATTATCTGATATAACCAGTGTTGGATCAGGAATTTTTGTTGTGGGTTTAATACTGTACTTTTCCCCAATGTTTATTTTGCACTCTTCGTCTAAGTCAATTTCTGTATTTTCTAGGAGATGTGGATCTACATTTTTTGGTATTCTAAATAAATAAATATCTTCTGATTCTGAGAAGTTTAATTTCATATTTGTTGTTATTTGTTTTATTCCTGGGTATATCACTGCTAGTTTCTCTTTGGAATCTTTAATCTGCAAAAAGTAATTTTATGAAAATGGTGGTATAAAATTAAATCAAAATAGACGGTAATGTCCACCGTTTAAAAGTGTTTATCGAGGTAAAGAAAGATAAAAAATTTTAAATACAGAAAATCGTTTAGTTAAAATTTGGCAAACAACTTTATTTTATCTATACAAGGTGTCCCAAAAATCGCGCACTACTTGAGGATATATTTTTTACCAGAATTTCTCGTAGGATATAAGTTGATTTCCCCATTTTTTATCAAGTTATTTCGCACGAAAATAGCGCATTTTAATATGTATAAGCAGGTAAATGTTAATATTTTTTCTTTTTTGAAAAACTGGTCGACACGAGTCTATTTTTTATATTGATCATGTTCAAAATTCTACCCATTTGCACATAGACATGTGTTGGCTCCTACCAAGTTTTCATGTACATACTGGAGCATTTCAGAACTAGCAGCCATATCCTAATTGTTTTTTTTTTTTTTTCATTTCAAACTGTTCAATGCAATGAGTTATACATACAACACAATCCTTTGATATAAAATAACCCTGATGACTTAATTAAATTTATGACTGGAATTGTACCCACTTTGAAGCTCATATCTAAAAAAAATAAAGGACATACTTTTTTTCGCCATTCCTAATATTGCCTTATAGCATGTTTACAAGTTGATGCGCGACTTTTCGGACACCCTGTAATATTTATTTAAGAAAAATTACAAAAATTGTTATTTAAAAAATTAAACCATGTTTACTCAAAATACAAAAATTATAGCAATTGTTCAAAATGGCCACCAGTTGGCAAATACATAAAGTATTTTTTTCTTATGGAGATGATAAAAATAGGTATCTAAAATACAATTTGCTATTAACTTTGTGTGTAGTTTTATTTTAAATTATTTAGCACTAAATTAAAAAAATATATATAAAGACGCTTCAATATAAGTAAATAAGTGAAATAAAAGCAAGTTCTTTAAAAATAAAAATGAAAAACAAAATCAACAAAATAAAATGTATTCAATCAAAATACACTGAAGTCGGGTTATAACAATTCCAAAAAATGTATCAACGATCTTAAAGAAAAAATGTTGTTGCTTCAAAGGTTGCACGTTAAAAACGAGAGTTTTTTAAAAACGAGTTCACTATAAACAGACTATATTGTATTCACAAAATTTTAAATAACTTTAGTACAGGGGTAAAAATTCAATAAAAAAAAAATGGAAAAAAAAAACATTTTATCTTTGTGAAATGTTGCATACGGACAAAACTTTTCATTTTGAAGAAATTTTTCTCATATAATTTTTGCCATCTCTTACAAAATAGGCACTTTATCTGAATATATTTCGGTTCTTGAGGTAAGCCCTCTATTTACAAATTAAAGCCAAAAATATCAAAAATGAGTTTCAGGTTAAGCAAAAGCAGATTTTAGAAAATTATGTTTACTCCAAAATTGTTGATCTTTCACATTTCTGTTATCTGTGGAAACTGTGACGGTAGTGTTTAGGCCTGGAAGGGTAATACTTACCCTAGGTGTTAAACGGATATTTTGCAGAACTTTGACCTTGCTTTTATTCGATGTGTCTGAATCACTGTTAGAAAAACATTTATCTTTTACTGTTTTTCCATTTGTTTCCATTGCTAAAAAAAAATTTAACATTACAATTTCACTCCTGTCAAATATGACACAATCTACAGTCATATTTAAAATGATTACCAACAACAAAACTGTCAAAATTTTGCGTTATTTCTCGGTAAAATATTTATTTACCTTCACTATGGCAACCGCAACCATAAAGACTATTGTTTTTTGTAATAAATCGTCTTTTACCTTGTCACATTTGTTACTTTTTAGTCATTAACCTATTAGCAAATAAATTTGTTATTAATTATTAATTTATTATCTATGTATATCACTACATACTAGAGAAATTGTCATGGCAAATACCACTACAGGTTTCGATTTTGAATAGGATACATTTTTATTTACACCTAAACTTTGTTGTCATTTCAACAATATAACTCAAGCAAACAGTTGACTTTCGTTATATTGTCATGACAAAAAAAGTTTTCGTGTAAATAAAAAATGTATCCGATAAAATCGAAACCTCTTGTGTTATTATTTATGAAAAGAAATGTTACCTATACACTATTGGATTTGATATCATGCAAAACCTGTATTTAATGTATAAGACAGTGATGGAATAATAGAAAACTGGTAGACAACAGACAGTTGCTCTGCGCTACTGTTGAATTTGACATTCGCTCGCGCATTGTATCACGCTGGGCGCCCTTAGTGGCAACGAGCCATATACAGTCATTTCTCTCCTGCATATTTAAAATCTAATTATCTTACTTTCTATCGCATTCAATGCTTTGCACGAAATTGAGTATAATAGTGTATAAATATTCTAATATGTTCTAATGTTAAAAAAAATACAAATAAAAAAAAAATTAAATGTTTTCCATAGCCTCTTCAGTAAATATTTCGCTTTTTGAAAAATAAATGAGACATATTATATTATATCAATGGAAAGCTTTATTATTAATTGTGATCGATTGAAATAATGAAATAATCTATGGGGCGTTCCATTTAAAAAAAAAAAAAAAAGTTATATACTCACCAGGAACTACATCCATCGATATAAGGAAAAGTACGCACAAGAAAATTTTGAAAATTTAGGGAATTACTAATGGCAGTGTGGTCAATCCAACCAAAATAATTACAAGCATCTGGTTATACTTCCGGTTATACTGGAAGTCGATACCAACTTGCTTATTATAAATAGAACACCCTATATATTTTAGGGTTTTCGAAAAAGAGCATAAAATTCTGAGTCAAAAACATGATACCCTATGCCTAAACCCAGCCGTTTCAGAGATATTTGACATTTTAAAAAAATTTTGATAGGTGTAATGGTTTACAATAACCTTTATAACTTTCTTCCTGTAGAAGATACTCATTTGCTTTTTGGCATGCAGAAAGACCATAAGGTGAGCTACACTCTACGGTTTAAAGAAATTCAATAATAGTATACCAAGTGTTCCATTTTTGACGTTACATTTTGTAAACTTCAAACCGCGAAAACTTGCCTAAGTCAAATGGAACACCCTGTATGTTTTTACATCAAGTTATGTAAAATTAAATTCCTTTTTTTTATATCAGCATTGTGGGGGTTTAAGTTACAACTTTTTGAAATATTTGCGACTTTCTTAGAAATTCAAGAACTTTTTTGTAAAAATGTTATCAAATTGGCCATAATTAGAAATAATCAGTAATGTCAGTCATTCTCTTATGTCAAAAAATGCCAGCGCGTTTAAATTACACCCACAAAGACTTTTTGAATTTGTTTATTATTTATGGAGAATGTGATAAAGTAATATCAAGAACTTGTAATACATTTGTTCCTAGATATCCCAAATAAGAATTGTCGCCTACACCCTTATTAGAATAAATTCACAAACATTTTCTCTTCTTAGGAAATCTGTTTCTTTTAATCGTTGAACCATTTGGAATGAAAATGGGTTTTAATTAATATTCTGTGAACTGAATCCTTGCATAGTCCCGATTCCAGACCAGCTTGTCCTTATGGCGTCGGAAATGCATGAAAATATCCCAGAGTTGCTATTTCTACGTTTTTGTCATCAGCAATAGGCTTCCTCTTTTGAATTCTTGCCTTGACAGAGCCATAGTTTTTAAAATTATCCAGTATGCGTTTTACAGTATTTGGTGACGGTTTCCGTTTTTGTGGATATCAAGTAGCAAATATACTACAAGTTCTTGATATTACTTTATCACATTATCCATAAATAATAAACAAATTCAAAAGTCTTCTTGGGTGTAATTTAAACGCGGTGGCATTTTTTGACATAAGAGAATGACTAACATTACTGATTGTTTCTAATCATGGCTAATTTGATAAAATTTGTACTGAAAATTCTTGATTTCTAAGAAAATCGCAAATATTTCAAAAAGTTGTAACTTAAACCTCGCAATGCTTATATCAGAAAAAAAGAAATTTAATTATACATAACTTAATGTAAAATAATACAGGGTGTTCTATTTGACTTAAGCAAATTTTCACGGTTTGGAAGTTTACAAAATGTAACGCTCAATACTATTATTGAATTTCTTTAAACTGTAGAGCGTAGCTTACCATATGGTCATTCTGCATGCCAAAAAACAAATGAGTATCTTTTACAGGAAGAAAGTTATAAAGGTTATATTGTAAACCATTACACATGAAAATTTTTTTTAAATGTCAAATATCTGAAACAGCTGGGTGTAGGCATAGGGTATTCTGCATATTTTTGACATAATTTTATGCTTTTCGAAAACCCTAAAATATATAGGGTGTTCCATTTGTAATAAGCAAGTTGGTATCGACTTCTGGTATAACCGGAAGTGCCAGATGCTTGAAATTATTTTAGTGGGATTGGCCACACTGCAGTTAGTAGCTCCCTAAATTTAAAAGATTTTCTGGTGCGTACTTTCCCTATATCAATCGATGCAGTTCCTGGTGAGACACCCTGTATATAGTACATACAATAACGTGAACAACAATATCATTACATTGAAGATCATATAATATGAAGATCATACAATATGAACATTACTTTATGATCCTGTTCTTTTATTAATAGAATAATCATACAATTTGCGAATGCATTTAGAAAACCTCTTCTCGTTAATGTGAACAAATCGTTAACATGAACAGTTCACTTTATCGAGTGTCTATATTATATTTGCCATCCTAAGTTAAAACCAGTATCTCTTATTAGTCCCATTTTTGCCAGTTTAGAGTTCTGCACTTATAGGGTTTTATACAAAAATAATAGAGAATCTTTTTTTTTTAATAATTATTTATTTAATGGTTATATCCACGACCATGGCGAATAACCGATGCCAGAAGATAAGCTACACCCTAACTGGAAATGTTACTGAATCTCTTTTCTATCGAAGAGTAGGGATTTCTTTACTTGTCTAACATCTAATAGACAAGGGACCGACTGCTTTACAACTCCTTCAAAGGATGGTATATATTACCTACACAACACTCACCTAAGATTGCATAGCTTCTACATATACGAGCCTGAACAACTATATGTTGGGACAAACTGTTGTTTTTCATACACGTGTTTGATTACTTAAATACCTATGATGATTCTTCTTTAAATTTTAAAGCTGCATACAACATATTTGGTTTCATTTTAACTTAATTTTCTCAAATTTAACTTTTTTATTACCATAACTTTAGTTATTTAATGTTGAAATATGCTGATAATTAAGTATTAGGACAAGTATAAATGGTGTTTGGTATTTAAGGTACCAACGAGTAGGTTAGGTTAGGTTTGTTGTGAGTGGGTCTCAGTAGACCCTCCACTGCGGCCATCAACAGGCCTATTGTGGCTCACGCCTAATTATATTTCACTCCAATAAGTTCAGTCTCTTAATGAAACTGATAACTTTATTGGGTGAGAATGTGTCCAGATCCTCTGGCAGCAGTTGCCCTTTGCCAAATATTGAGAATCGGATCCTCTCCACAGCGGGACAGGTGCATAAGATGTGGTCTGCCTTCTCATCATCCTCCAGGCATAGACGGCACTCGGCGTTTTCCGCTAGGCCGAGTTTATGCAGATGATAGTTTAGTCGGCAGTGCCCGGTATATAGGCCTGTTAGAGTTTTCAGGTCTATCCTGTTTAACTCTAAAAGTTTCTTAGTTCTCGATTTCAAAGGGTATTTTATGAACGCCTTTGAATGAACTAATCCTGGTAACTCTTGCCAATACTGGAGAGTTTGCCTTTCAGCCCAGGTTGAGATAGCCATCTTGGCCGTACTTGAAGATATGCCAAGTATTGGTTCTGGTCCAATGAATCGTGATGCCAACGAGTATCTAATATATGCACAAGTAGGTACTGATGCAATACAGTGGGTGCTTTGACTTGACAACTCAGAACTCAAATGTCACTCACAGTTTTTATTGTTTTTATATTGTTGCAGCAATATATCTCATCAATGTTTTGAAAGAATGGGACGTGTCAAAGTTACTGATAAAAAATTGCGTAAAATTATTATCCGGCAATACCATACTGGTAAGTAAATAAGTAAATTTATTATGTTAAATTATAAAAATGTACATGTCAAAAGGGAGTATAAAAGAAGAAAATTATGAATATAGAAGGAAAAGTTGATTCCAAGTTAGTAATAGAAATTAGACTTAATAAATAAGTAAAAAACAGCTTAATAATATCACATTTTCATATGAACAATTTCTTTCTCAATTTAATGTGAAAAATGCACTTTTTAAGAAAAAGTCTTTCATTGTGGATCTGAATTTTGTTGAAGGCAAAACTTTCATACTGCTAAGCATCAAATTATAGAGCTTAATATCTACATATTTAACATCAGTTTGTCCCCGGGTAAGCCTAGTAAATTCGGGACATATACTGTCTACATCAGGTCTTGTACTAATGCAGATCGGCATGAGTATTGAAATTATATAAATTATTATGTATGTACAAAATACATTGTAATGCATATATGTATACAAGGTAAGTATTTTGAGTGTTATAAAAAGGTGTCTAGTATCATCTGGCAAAACAATGCGTGATATTTCATATGAAATATCTGTAGCAACGACCACTGCTTATAATATAATTAAAAAATATGATGAAATATAATTGTTTGCAGCGCAAAAATTAGGGAAGGTCTAAAACTGCCTCTGAAAGAAATTTAAGCTAGTTACTTCAAGTTTACAATTCAGAAAGAAGAAGTACGTTCAGAGAGATCACTGCACGTTACAATTAGAAATCGTTTCTCGAGAAACTCGCAGAAAATATATTCACAAGTGTGGCCTCAGCTTTTATAAGGTATGAGAATTTTGCTATGGTATGCAGTATTTTATACCTGACCATGTTGGATTTTGTAGGCTAAGGAAAAACCAGCCCCAACTGAAACTGAAAAGCAAGTGCGGTACACTTGGGGAAAATCTAAGCTTTCACGGACTTAAAAAAGATTGGCAGAGTTATTTTTAGCGACGAATCCAAATTCAAAGTGTGTGTGGGAGACAATTTAAAATTAAACCAAATATGTTGTTATATGAAGCTTTAAAATTTAAAGAATCATCATACATATTTAAGGAAAACAAGCACTTTTCTAAAAAATAACAGTCTGTCCCAACATCTGATAGTTGTTTGGGCTCGTACACTAATATACAAGCCGCTAGAAAAGGGACGAATTTTACAACTATACAGTTGTAAAATTTCCAAAATTATAGGAAATTCATAGACTTTCCAGAAATTTTACAACATTAACATACACACATTAACAACCTACTTTGCTCATCTTCATCTGAACTTTCTTTATCTAAATCATTTTGAGCATTTTCGCCCAGTTTCATACTACTCCCTGTTTCTTCATAAATTTTACTGGGACTTTTTTTCTTTATTTTTCCTAAAGACAGATTAATTTTACTCCTTCCTTCATCATCACTACTTAAATAGCACTGTTTCGGTAATTTTCTTTTATAGGACTGGTTTGGATTTAACTGGCCCACATTTTTTTCACTTTCCATATCAGGTTCGGAAGAGCTAGAACTAGTTTTTATTTCTTTTTTTTATGTAAAATCTATTTGCAGTTTCTTTTTTTATTTGTATGGTATTTTTGTTTTCATTATCCGATTCTGACTCTACCTCACTTTCAGAACTACTCGAATTGTTTTTCTTAATTTTTTGTAATGACACTGATTTAACTCCATTTTGGGATAAACTTTTTTCTTCAGAATCTGAGCTATCACTTTCACTATCTTCCGAGTCCTTTTTAATTCTTATCTTAGACCCAGTCTCATCTGCAGAAGACTTATTGCTACTGATATTTTTTTTCTTTCTTTTTCTATCTGTCACATTTATTTTATTCTCCGTAATCACCCATTTTGTAGCATTTTTGTCTTCACTGTCTGAAGTCGAGCTACTGCTATAATTTGTATCTTGAAATGAGTCCTGTTTAAATTTAGAATTATGTGATTCTGTTTTTTCATCTCTATGTTTAGTAATATTTTTATTTGGTATACTTATCTTCTTATTTAAAGTACTGTGAAGATCACTATTCTGAAGGCCCCTTTTTAATAATTGATTTTTAGAAGTCAAATTAGCAGTTTGCAAAAGCAACTGATTTATATTTCTTTTAGGGTTTTGTTCTATATTTCTCTTTCCGTCTTCTCTGTCAGAGCTACTAGACGAAACATCTCTTTTTCCCATAGTTAAGAAAACCAATTCTGAATTCAAAGAAAAAAGTTAGGTTATATAATAATTCCACTATCCACTAATTTTTTCAAGTATCAAACTACCTGAATTAATTTACTAATTTTCTTAACACTTTGCTTCTTTTTGAGGAACAAATGATGGCTAGCATTTATTCCATTTGTCGTTTCTTAAAAATTTAAAAACAAACACGCAGAAAAAATTGCAGCCACGTGACCACAGAAGACTCATAACCAATTTGGTTAGTCCATGGAGAAACCAGATAAGAGGGCTTCTTTCTGTATAATTATTTGGAACGCGCGATATTTCTTGCCATCTGTTGTTCGTCTGGCAAGAGTAAGAATCGTACACTAAAAAAAAGAAATCTGCAGGACAGCAATAGTTCTGGCACCAATAGTTTTTCTACTACTCAATAGATGACGCTGTACGAACCTGGTTGCATAAAAAGAACACGTATTTTAAATCTGATAATAAATATTGATGGATTTATGTAGCAAAAAATACTATTCACTTTGACATTTACTAGGAATGTCGACATTCAAATGGTTTTTAAATAATCTACATACCAAAAGTCACCGAATGTACTGACATTTTTAGTGTAAATGTTAAATTTAATAGTAATTTCTGACTACATTATCCAACACCTGTAATGTATACCTTGAACAGGTTGCCCTATTTTTAAAATATTGATATACTTATACCTACCTACCTTTAGCATGAGGATACAAAAGGATATTCACATTATGATATAAGCTCAAGCAAGTATTAATTTTTCAAATACTTAATCACATTTTGTATGTATATAGTCGAACAAAACAGTAATAAATATTGTGTATTAAAATGCAAAAAAATAAAAATACTTACCTACTTACGTTTTACTTTTAATGTCTCATAACTTATCGTCTAAGATTTATTGGATTCAATAAACCTTGTAACACATAAGTATAAGATCCTTTTTTACATGGGTCGACCTGACTTACGAACCACTAGATGATTTAGTCTAGTCACATTTGTTTACTCCACTATATGAATAATTCACTCAGTTGTTCAAGCCAGGTTGGCTTTTTTAAACGTACATTTAGTAGCATGTGTAATAATGAAAATAACTAAAAAATAATAATATATTTAAATCTCATACGAGATAGTTACATGTGTTTCGAACTATTTGGTTCTCATCAGTACGATGTACTACTGAAAATACGCTATTCTTTTACTTTCATGAAATGTTCTGACTTTTCGGTTCAATTGGAATATTTATATGTAGACATGTATTTTATAAAAATATAGTGTAAAAAGTATAAAACACAAACGTTCATAAAACATAAAAAATAAAAATAATTATAACAATAATAAATTAAAGAAAATGTGAAATTTACTAGGAAATTTATAGATGTGCCCAGCAGTACAATTTGCAATACTGATAAATTAAATTTAAAATTCTTTAAAAAAAATAAATGCTCTTATTGTAACATAAATAAATAACAGAAAAAACAAATAAGAAATTTCCATTTCTCTAAATAAATAAATTTAAAATAAAAACCAACAGAAATAAGATAAATTATAATTTAAAAAAAATATATTTATTTCCTTGTGGCCCAACACATACATGTAAAAATAAATAAGGTGGAAAAAAATATGCAAAATATAAATATACAATGTACCTGAGGGGCCTAGTTTCAAAGTGTACAATCTCCACATGTAGACATTTTACAGGAAACGTAAAAAAACGTATTTAAGTCGAAAGACACTTCTTTCTAGATTTTTGGATACTTATCTGCCTTACACTATCAGTCGTGTATTTTTTTACCAAATTTGAGACAAATAGTCTACATACTTGCAAAAATATTTTATATTTTTGTTTGGAGATTGCACATTTTGAAAATCAGATATGAAGATTGTACACTTTGTAACTAATTTCAGATAATAATCTGACGATTTAGTTTAATGTTCTCTATTAAAAACTTTATAAACATTAAAAATAAAAAAATTTGTCTTAAATATTTTTTAAATAAAAAAAAATTCTTATCTTTAAATACTATACTGCTACATTAGGGCCTTCGTCAAAATCTTCGCATATAGTCTTTCAACTGGATTTTCCTCAGCCTGCACTTCTGCTTCTTCCAAGACAAACTGATAGAATTTGAGATCCGGGTCGTCTTTCCAATCCACTCCATAATGTGCAAGAATTAATTCATTAACATTAGCCTTCTTCTTTTGATTGATGACATTCTGTTTAGGGATAACTGTTAGTTTTAGATCCCGTAAACTTTTCCCTCTTTTGCACACAGATTTTGCACTTCCTAGGTCCGAGTTATATGCACTTTCGCCACAAACCAATATAGTATCGTTCTTACTTTTGGTGATAATCATTCTTTTGGCTTTTGAAAATGCAAAATGCCAACTTCCAGGAAGTTTAATTATATTCATTCTGACTTCCAGTCGTAGATTTGAACATCTTCTCCAACTTTTAACACAGTTCCAAATTGTGAATATATATCAAAATATTCCGGTTTTAGTGTAATTTCCCTTTTACGGCATTCATTCTCGGTATGTCCAAAAACACGATCAGGGTGTATAAAAGAATGCCCCCGAACAGGAAAAATAACTTCGATTTTTGAGACAATATTTTGCTTAGATAGCCAGTAAGAACACATTCCTATGAGGTTCTTGTTTTTATTTTGTCCTCCACACCCGTCACATAGTGTGAATGTTAGAAAAATCTGTTGTCTGCAAGATTTGGTAAATGCAGGAAGAAATCTCATTAGAGCCTTTATCAAACTCATTTTCTGTCCAGCAAACGCATGTAGTTATAGAAGGATTTAGCTTGCCATTAGATGTTCCATTTACAACAGTGAAGTTGTAGATGTAAATTTTTCTGGAGTAATAAACTTCCTGGTCAGGTACTTTTGGCAATACTAGGTTTTTTCGCAGTCGAAGGAAAAAATTTGGACTCTCTCCTCTGTTCCCCTAAGCAATTTAAAGTAAGCTTGTGCTCTCATTTTGTATACTTTTTTTCTGTCACAAAGTTCTGTTTAAGCTTCTCATCATTGCAACGTTTAATTTTTTCTGTCAACTGTAAACACGTTGAACATACATCGGTACGAGGGGTTTCGAAACTCAGATTGTAGCAAGTATTAATAATATTTCTAAAATAACTTTCTTTCACTGGTATATTAACATTTTCTTTTATATACATTTTCCACATTTTTGTTAGTAAGAGTCGAATCTAGGTATAAGCGTTCAGATTGTCCTCTACAGTAATGTGATTCTATAGCTTTAAATTTATTAATAAATTCCATAACAGAATTTTTCTTCCACTGTACACCTCCTTCTTACTGTACACCTCCTTCTTTCTGTCCCCTCCCCGATTTTCCTTTGCTGGCACAGATGTGCGAAAAAAATTTTTGGTAACAGTATCGATTCTTCTTCTGGTTATTCCCAGTATTCCCATGAAAGCATCTTTGCAAATAGGTATAAGAGTCTTCTGAAGTCGCAAAATATAAAACTTGGTTAGGAATGATTTATTGTTATGACTTGAGTTCTCTGGTCTCCTTCGCTTTATTGTTATTGTTTTGCAAAACTGTAGAATAAAATTATCTTGCACCAATTTATTCTTTTCCGCATAAAACTTTTCATGAAATGTTCGAACCTTGAGCATTGTAAATGAGGCACACTGGAAAGCTTTAGTTTTGTGCCCACAGTTTGGATACACAGGAAGAAAGTGTGGACTATTCTAAATAAATATATTTTTGTTAGGATTAATCTAAATTAAAATTTTCATTGTTTACTAACCTTAATCTTTTTTTGTTTAGCTCTTTTCCATTCCAAAAGATTTGATTTTCTTTTTCGGGCCTTCTTCCCATCACCAACGGGTGTTACATTAACTTCCATTAAAATGGATAATATGATAACACAAAGTATAAACTTTTTCACGCACAGATATTAACTTAAAACAATAAAACCTCCAACAACTGTAATAATTCACCTAGTACTACCAAACTACACAAAAGTTAAATCACTCTTACTGGCGAAATATCATGTTTGATGGAGATTGCGCAATTTGAAATTTATTATTTAGTGGAGATTGTACACTTTGAAATTAAGTTCAATATTGAACACTGAATATGTATTGGATATTGTACGTTTTGCTATGACTCCATATTTAAATTCAGCGCCAAAAATTACACAAGAAACCGTTTTAATCTCAAATATTTTAAAAACTGGAGATTGTACACTTTGAAACTAGGCCCCTCACCTACAAGTGCTTAATAATTTTCATTCTCTTCTGAATTGCATTTTTGCGAGCTTGGTTATGAAAATTACGTGTAATATCATCAAAATATTTATTGATTATTAAAAATAAAGAAGTATTCAATAACTCAGTTTTAATCTGCTGGGAATGGTTTGAACAGGAAAACCAAGAAAAATCTATTTTACTTAATACTGGTAACATTTTACTAGTTAAATACTCAATATATCCAAAAGTCTTTAAAATTTCAATTACATTATCACAAATATTAATAACATAAATAACCAAATCCCTCGTAACATATTTAAGGCGTTGTATGTTATCAAATTCTTTAAACATTGTTAAAATATGTTGTGGCTCCAAATTGTCTGTTATTAATTGAATACAATCTGTCAATTTAATTTTTTTTAACTAAAAACCCACAAACATATGCAACAGCTTGAGTTTCAAACTGATTATCATTAATTCATTTTCAAGTATCTATTTGAATCAGGAAAAAAATGCAATTCGAAAAAATGAAAATCTTACCAAGATGTTTTACATTGATATATTAGAGACCACTCAAAAAACCAAGAGGAGGGCTTACCGGCTCTTCAATACCATGCCATAACCTCACATCGCATACTACATACTACATATTTAAAGAAACAAGAAACACGTGGAAACTACATAAAAACAAGGTTGCCAGATGAGATACATGAAAAATCTTATCTTATAAATTTACTATATAAATTCATGTAAAATCGTGATTTTTTAAATCCTAGGTGGTAGACAGCCGCAATAAAATTGATAAGTATTATAGGCATACTATAGACCATAAATGAACCTATCTGGTTCCTTTATGCCATAGATTAAATCTGGTTTCTTCATAAGGCATACAACGAGCGTACGTGCAATCGTGTAATATCCCGCTAAATAGTGAGTTCTGGCAACAGGGAATGGATAAAAATGTTTACTATTTATTACTATTTGACTGCGCCATCTCTGACATTTTAAATATATCAAATGGAAAAACTAAGGAGATATCTTTACCAAATCTTCGCTTCACAAGAGCAATTGTGCCAGACGAACACTCGATGGCGCTGCTGCATATGTTTCCCTCAGTCCGTATTTAATAAAACCGTCTTATTTGGTTAGTCTATAGTTTTAAAGGTTATCCCATAGAGAAACCAGATAAGAGGGCTTCTTTCCGTATGATTATTTGGAACGCGCGATATTCTTGCCATCTGTTGTTCGTCTGGCAAGAGTAAGAAAGAATCGTACACTAAAAAAAGAAATCTACAGGACGGCAATAGTTCTGGCACAAATAATTTTCCTACTACTCAATAGATGACGCTGTACGAACCTGGTTGCATAAAAATGGCGCGTACTTTAAATCTGATAATAAATATTGATGGATTTATGTAGCAAAAATTACTATTCACTTTAACATTTATACTAGGAATGTCGACATTCAAATGGTTTTTAAGTAATCTACATACCAAAAGTCACCGAATGTACAGACATTTTTAGTGTAAATGTTAAATTTAATAGTAATTTCTGACTACATATATCCAACACCTGTAATGTATACCTTGAACAGGTTGCCCTATTTTTAAAATATTGATATACTTATACCTACCCACCTTTAGCATGAGGATACAAAAGGATATTCACATTATGATATCAGCTCAAGCAAGTATTAATTTTTCAAATACTTAATCACATTTTGTATGTATATAGTCTAACAAAACAGTAATAAATATTGTGTATTAAAATGCAAAAAAATAAAAATACTTACCTACTTACGTTTTACTTTTAATGTCTCATAACTTATCGTCTCTTAGATTTATTGGATTCAATAAACCTTGTAACACATAAGTATAAGATCCTTTTTTACATGGGCCGACCTGACTTACGAACCACTAGATGATTTAGTCTAGTCACATTTGTTTACTCCACTATATGAATAATTCACTCAGTTGTTCAAGCCAGGTTGGCTTTTTTAAATGCACATTTAGTAGCATATGTAATAATGAAAATAACTAAAAAATAATAATATATTTAAATCTTATACGAGATAGTTACATAGTTACATTTGGTTCTCATCAGTACGATGTACTACTGAAAATACGCTATTCTTTTACTTTCATGAAATGATCTGACTTTTCGGTTCAATTGGAATATTTATATGTAGAGACATATGTATTTTATAAAAATATAGTATAAAAAAGTATAAAACATACATCTAATAAATTAAAGAAAATATGAAACTTACTAGGAAATTTATAGATGTGCCCAGCAGTACAATTTGCAATACTGATAAATTAAATTTAAAATTCTTTAAAAAAAAATAAATACTCTTATTGTAACATAAATAAATAACAAAAAACAAATAAGAAATTTCCATTTTCTAAATAAACAAATTTAAACTCTCAACAAAGAAAATAAAAAACCAACAGAAATAACAGATAAATAATAATTTAAAAAAATATATATTTCCTTGTGGCCCAACACATACATGTAAAAATAAATAAGGTGGAAAAAATATGCAAAATATAAATATACAATGTACCTACAAGTGCTTAATAATTTTCATTTTCTTCTGAATTGCATTTTTGCGAGCTTGGTTATGAAAATTACGTGTAATATCATCAAAATATTTATTGATTATTAAAAATAAAGAAGTATTCAATAACTCAGTTTTAATCTGCTGGGAATGGTTTGAACAGGAAAACCAAGAAAAATCTATTTTACTTAATACTGGTAACATTTTACTAATTAAATACTCCATATATCCAGTCTTTAAAATTTCAATTACATTATCATGAATATTAATAACATAAATAACCAAATCCCTCGTAACATATTTAAGGCGTTGTATGTTATCAAATTCTTTAAACATTGTTAAAATATGTTGTGGCTCCAAATTGTGTTATTAATGAAGATTTACATTGAATACAATCTGTCAATTTAATTTTTTTAACTAAAAACCCACAAACATGCAACAGCTTGAGTGTCAAACTGATTATCATTAATTCATTTTCAAGTATCTATTTGAATCAGGAAAAAATGCAATTAGAAAAAATGAAAATCTTACCAAGATGTTTTACATTGATATATTAGAGACCACTTAAAAAACCAAGAGGAGGGCTTACCGGCTCTTCAATACCTACGAATAAAGAATAATTCTCTTTATTCGTAGTTCAATACCATGCCATAACCTCACATCGCATACTACGTATTTAAAGAAACAAGAAACACGTGGAAACTACATAAAAGCAAAAAACCGTATACAAGGTTGCCAGATGAGATACATGAAAAATCTTATCTTATAAATTTACTATATAAATTCATGTAAAATCGTGATTTTTAAATCCTAGGTGGTAGACAGCCGCAATAAAATTGATAAGTATTATAGACATACTATAAACCATAAATGAACCTATCTGGTTCCTTTATGCCATAGATTAAATCTGGTTTCTTTAAGGCATACAACGAATGGATAAAAATGTTTACTATTTATTACTATTTGACTGCGCCATCTCTGATATTTTAAATATATCAAATGGAAAAACTAAGGAGATATCTTTACCAAATCTTCGCTTCACAAGAGCAATTGTGCCCGACGAACACTCGATGGCGCTGCTGCATATGTTTCCTTAAGTCCGTATTTAATAAAACTGTCTTATTTGGTTAGTCTATGGGTTATCCCAAAGAATTGAGAATTGATAAATAAGAGGTTATCCTAGTTTCATGTGATTTGAAAGAATTTTTAAACACGGAATTACTAGAAGATGAATTCAAAGGGTAAGAAAAATAACCATTACCAAATAGCTAACAAAAAGGATACAAGTAAGTTCGTATAATCAGCAAAGGAAAAGGAATATCAGAGTTTTTTTTTAGAATGCTTTGATGGTAGTGAGGATTCTGATGATGAAAGTGAATTATCAGACGAAAGAGTAACCTATTATGAAGAATCTTCAGAAAGTGAACCTGACATTGATTGTAGTATATGGGACTGTGATTGCAAAATCCTTCCAACAGTTATTTCGGCACCTATCACTGGTTGTAAGTTATAATTTGTTAACCTTTAATTTGAGAGGAAATATCTAGTAATTTTGGCGGAAAACTTTCTTAGAAAATTACAACTTTTACCAATATATGAGACACCATTAGTTTTATTTATCGATGTCAAGATTGGTGTCTGCGATAAAAGGATTTGTCATCATCGGTGTTATAGGCTATTAAACGAGCTATTAAACAAGTTAATTCGAGTTTCGTTAAGATATTTATTACTACACTAGTGCAGTAATGAATCCATTACCTCTAGGGATGTGAGTAGAGTTACCAACTGTACCCTCTTGGAGCTAAAAATATTAAGTACTCTTACTTTTCTGTTTTAAGCTTAAATGTACACTTTTTCGAACAAAATCATGAAATGAAAAGGTTAGACATTATCTGTGAACTAATTAATGAGTTACGTCATAAGTTTATCAAGACTTATAGTTTACATTCGGTACTTCACAGAAGAGATCTAGATAATGTAACTTTAGAGTTAGTGTACAATATTCTAATATTTAGTAACTACCTAAATATCGCGCTCTTACAGGTAAGATTATAACTTATTTTACAAATTGTTATTTAGTTTATTGGTTAGGTGCTTGGAGCTTATATAAAAACAGAGTAAGCAGAGTAGAGTGAAGAGTAGCATAGTTTTAATCAAGCAAGTCTCATCACAAATGCAATTTTACTGTAATAAAGGATGTTTACAAAAACCAAAATAAAGCCTGAATCTTGTAACATATACAGGGTGTCTTACCAGGAACTGCGTCGATCGATATAGGGAAAAGTATGCACCAGAAAATTTTGCAAATTAGGGAGCTACTAACGGCATTGTGGCCAATCCAACTAAAATAATTACAAGCATCTGGCACTTCCGGTTATACCGGAAGTCGATACCAACTTGCTTATTATAAATAGAACACCCTATATATTTTAGGGTTTTCGAAAAGAGCATAAAATTCTGAGTCAAAAACATGTAGGATACCCTATTCCTAAACCCAGCCGTTTCAGAGATATTTGACATTTTAAAAAAATTTTGACAGGGATAATGGTTTACAATAACCTTTATAACTTTCTTCCTGTAAAAGATACTCATTTGCTTTTTGGCATGCAGAAAGACCATAAGGTGAGCTACGCTCTACAGTTTAAAGAAATTCAATAATAGTATACCAAGTGTTCCGTTTTTGACATTACATTTTGTAAATTTCAAACCGCGAAAACTTGCACACCCTGTATTTTTTTACATTAAGTTATGTAAAATTAAATTCCTTTTTTTCTGATATAGGCATTGTGGGTGTTTAAGTTACAACTTTTTGAACTATTTGCGATTTGTAAAAATTTTATCAAATCAGTATGATTTGAAATTGAAATTTTCAAAATGAGTTTATATAGAAACGAATTGATGAAAAGGTTAAAAAAAATACATAATTATACTTGCTAAGTCATAATCAACAAGTATAACATACTTTTGGCTCAAACTATAATTCTAATTTTTTTACTGGATAAGAGAAATTTTCATATATTAATGATTATTAATGAATATTTTGGAGGCGCATTACGAGTTTATATAGAAACGAATTGATGAAAAGGTTAATAAAATACATAATTATACTTGCTAAGTCATAATCAACAAGTATAACATACTTTTGGCTCAAACTATAATTCTAATTTTTTTACTTGATGAGAGGAATTTTCATATTAATGATTATTAATGAATATTTTGGAGGCGCATGGTTATATTTTGAAGTACAATATGCTAATATGCACGGAAAATTGTTTGGCACATTAATTTCAACAACCGGTAACTTCTGATACTACGCAATTAAATTGAATTTATTTTTATCACCGACATTCATTTATTTTCTATCTTACTATGAATTAGGTGTCTTTTCAATTTTGTATATGACTGTCAGCAATGTTGCCACTACTTATACAGAAAAATACCAAATAAGTATAAAATTCTTCTTTTTTTTTACTAGGAGTCATTTGCCATTTGCACATATAATCGTAGATTTTACCTAAAACTAGTCAACTCGATGTTGAATTGACGTCGAAATGAAGTCAAATGTACCTAAATGCGTATTAGTAACTAAATATACTGTGCAACTACAAGGAAGATTTATATGTAATTATATATTACCACAACTGTGGTAAAAAATATGGCGTCTTACACTAATTTCACCTTAAGGTTAACTACCTTTGAAAATGTAACTAAAAGGATAATTGAGTAAATGGTTGAAGTCAGATAGATAAGCTAGGTAGAATTTATCGACATTGTCGACCTAATATTACTTTAAATGAGCGTAATAAAGGCGACCACATAGTTTTCTGTGTAGGTATAAATTATGTAGAATTTCTAACAAAATCTACCTAGTTAGAATATTCTACCATTATGACGATTTACAGTCATCAAAAAGGTAAATATTAGTGTTGTGAATGCTAATTAACCAGACTATTTCCCTCACATTATAAGAACTAATGATATAGCAAAATTTTGAAAATTTGGACTAATAACAACAGACTTTCAGTGAAAATTGCGTTCCAGGTGAAAATTTTACATAAAATTACAGCGAAAATTGCACTGGGCTTGCCAGCTTAAAACGTCAGATGAATCAATATAAAAATCGATGATTTTTTCTTTCTTTTTTATTTTTTTTGTGAAGATAGCAGGCTTATGGAAGCAAAAGGAACATAATTAATTACCTACTTTTTAAATATTTTGGGTTTTTCTATAAAAAATAATAATTTTAAAATTCGATTTTTAAATAAATCGCTTAAAAATTGTGACATGGGAATAAAAGTATACCCAGCCGTGATTGTAATAATTTGAATTGTTAATTCAGTTAATAATAAAAAATATTTCTTGTTCTATGTTCTGTTCTGGAAATAGTCTAATAAATATATTTCGTGCATTAAAAGTAATCTGAAAATTCAGTATTCAAAGCGTGTTGCCTTTAAGAAACAGCATTCATTCATTTTGATGTGATTTGACTGAAAAAGTACCCTCGACTGTGTCTTGGGATTGTTTGTTAAATCACATCAAAATGAACTCAAGCAGTTTCTAGGCAACACGTTTTCATGTGCTGAATTTTCAATAATTTTTAATGCACTTAATATATTACTACAGATAATATTTTTAGCATTTTTAGCGTTAATTAACTGGTGGTTAAATATTCGCATTTTTAACCGGTTAAAAATAAACGCGCCTTTTTTTGAAATACGTGGGTATTTTCATTTTTTTCCGTACTTGCTAACCTAAAATTCATTTGTAATTTAAAATTTTATAACATTATAACTGAAGTTACATGGATTTCAAGCATTTTCTCATCCATTCAGGTAATTACAGTTTAAGATAAAATTGAAATAATTATAATAAAACTGGTCAAATTAATTAAATTGAATGATAAATTCCAAATTCTTATTTAGAATGCCCAGATGAGAAACGGAAGTCTGGCAGAATGAAAAATCATCTGGTATTCTACTGTCCACGATGTCCAGCGGCTGTTATATACAAATTCAAAAATGCCAAGTACAACATCAGTAAACAAAAGATATTTACTATTACTAGTATTACTTCATTAGAAGTTTATTCCGAGGCTTATTCACTATTTTACTTCCAATTTTAGAAAAGCCTATCTTCTATGAAAATTGGTAGCTCATCCGCTGGTCACCAATTAGATGTAGAGGGTAATAATTTACCTTCGTTCATCTGGTTCATCATTAATTCGAATGAAGACAATATAAAGATTTTGTGACACAGTTGGTGACCATGACAAAATTGATCTTGACAAAATGTTAGCTCGCTTTTTTTATGCTACACCTCTACATCTCGTAGAGAATAAATATTTCACAGATTTCATCAAATTCATTCGTCCATCTTATGAACCACCGAGCAGGTTTAAACTGCAAAATTACTTGAGGAGTATAGTCTAATTGATCTCTTAGTTAAGGAAAAAATAGCAAAGGCAGAATCCACAACAATGATAAGGCAGAATCCATAACAATGATGTCAGATGGATGGACGGATGTGAATGGAACACCAATTATTATCATTCTCTTGGCTACTCCGAAGCCCGTTTTTTATAGCAGTATTAACAGCTGATAATTTTCATACATCTGAATATATTTCCGAGATATTTTCAAATGTCATAGATGTTGTTGGTGAAAAAAAAATCACAGCAATAGTTACAGATAATGCACGAAACATGACCAAGTCTTGGAGTATTATTCAAAATAAGTATCCCCACGTTAATGTTCTGGGTGTGCTGGGCATGGAATAAATCTCTTGGCCAAAGATATTTTATCTTCGTCAATATGTCAATGAAATGTTTATATACCTAGTATGTGTAGTGTATTATTATATTGCCAAAATATATTTTATTTTAAAATTGTTAATTTCTATTTGAAATTGATGAATCCGTTTGAGTTTATTTTTATAACTTTATTTTCATATGTTATTAATATTAAAATACTAAAATAGTGATTTGATACAGTTCAGTCACTATATCCGAAGTATAATTTTATAATTATAATTATAAATTGAGTAAGCAGTAAAACACCCTTAAAAATCTATTAATCTATTACAATGACAAGTAAAGAAAAAACGCTTTTTTAACAGTTTTTCAAATTAATTATTGAAAATATGGGTAGTATATAAGTATTTACTATCAAATTGAAGAATTTTGAGTGAACAATTTAATTCCTCGAGAAATTACTTTTTTTAACAATTAACAGATGGTAGTTATGAACGTAATTAAAATGGTTCAAAACAATTTGAAGTTCACAAGTTTATTGAATAGAAAATGTACACTTGCTAGTCTTACTTGCTAATACAGATGTTGATGTAGAACTGACTTATCTATTTAGTGGCTCTTATTTATATAAAAATGTTATCTATAATTTATTTTATGGTTGACGTCAATCAGGTCACATAACATATTATATTATGCAGAACAGGAACTAATTAACATAAAAAAATAAGGAGGCCCAGGTTGGGTTCAATGATGTAACTCCTCCCCTCTTAGAACGGAAGGTGGGTGCCAATAAATTGGGAACCACCTGGAGTTGTAGTTGTAAGGGTTGATCCATTGGGGGTTGATCCATTGGAAAGAGGTGAGTCATCGGAAGGTTCAATTGTAGCCTGCGGATGAAGGTGAGTGTTCTTGAAGCGGACGGTAAAACGCTGTAGTGGTTTTCGTCGATATATCCATTTGATGAGGATGACTAAAATTAGCACTAGTAAAATTGCTAAAATTATCCATGTATAATTGACTGATAGGTGTGCTGGAAGGTCCTTGATAGTTACGTGGTGGAGATTATTGATTTGTGAATTTGTCAAGTGAAGATCGTGTAATGATGGAATGGAAATATCCAAAAGTGGAACAGTGTCCAAGGAAATATTTGGTAAAAGAAAAGTAGTTTTTGAAGAAACTGGTGTTTCATATAGGTATGATTGATTGTTAACAAGGAATTCACAATGTGGTGTTAACGCCACTCGTGTGTTCTGGTATAAAGTCTTATACATGAATGTTTTTGGATGACAGGTATACTCGACTGTGGTAACTGCATCAATGATAATGGCGTACTCCGTTGTGGAAAGTTGTTCGACATGTGGAGTTTTCAAGTGGATTTGTGAAAGGCGACAGTAGGCATCTGCTGGTCGGCGTCTCAGGAGTTCGACGAAGCAATCTTTGGAATTTTGTAGATGGTCTTCTAAGTAGTATGAATCTTCCACTGCTACAGGTAGTTTATCAGACCATTGGTAATTGTCTTGATTGTCAATAGTTAGGAATTGTTTGGGTGGAATAATGGTATAATTTTTTATTGGAACAGGGATAACTTGTAGGATGGATAAGGATGTTTGTGGTGTTAAGATTGGTACTGCTATAGCAATATAAATGATATTCTCTTCTTGTGAAAAGGATGATTTAACAACTTGATAAAAAGAATAGGCGTGTTTGAATTTCAAAATACTTGTTTTAGGATATAATAATCGTAAATTATGCAAAATTGTGGTAATGTCCATTGTATTCAAGAGGAATGGACTTACTGTCTCTAATCGCAGGAAAGTGATAGTTTGTTGTATTTGTTGAAAGTAGTATAGAATTAATTCGAATTGATTTATTATGACTTGTCTTTGAAAATTTGTGTCTAGAGTGTTATGTAAATGTTGTAAATTTTCTTTTAATTTTTTATGATTATCTAAAATTCTGGTCATTAATTTATTTGTTTTATTTGCGAATGAAGATAGTAAAGATGTACGTAAATTTAATTCGTGAGTTAGTGTTTTCTCGTTTGTGAGAAGCACATTAAGCTTTGTTTCGAAATTGCTAATATCATCTTCTGTTGCTGTACCGAAAAGAGATTTTTCCACGGTGCCTACAAAATTGAATAACCCTCGTTTAGTCCTAGTTTGTTCTGAAAAACGTCGGGGAATTAACTTCTTGTATTCCTCGGTAATTACATGTTCTAAGTTTTCTGCTTGATTGAACAGCGACATGTCAATTTTCCGGTCTATTTTTCCGTTATTCTGGAATTTGTCTATCTGATAAGTGTCGTTTAGCATGAATATAGTGTCATAAAATGTGTTGACTAGAGGTGTTAAATCTAATTTGTGAATGAATGTGTGGTAGTGACTAATTATGTGTACGTTTGTTCCCTGTGTAACGAAAATTGTGGGGTGTGTTACGGGGTCGAAGGTTATATCGCTTGTGACTATCTTGACTAGTTGAAGGAATATTTGAAGGAATATTAGGATGAGGACTGGTACTAATATTGATGTCATTGTTGTTGTTTTTAGTGTTGTCAGTGTCAGAATTGGTGTTTTTAGTGTTGTTGTCAGTGTCAGAATTTGTGTCCTGTAACAAAGTGTCAGTGTTAATGTTTATTTTGCGCTGTCTTTGTATTTTGTTTTTATGAATTGTACCCGATGTGGTGGTGAGTGTAATGTCATTGTCTGAAATGGCGTGTGCTTTTTTGAACTTAGGTAAGTGTTTCGCTAGTCTATTTCCTGTACGGATGTAGACAGGTTGATCAAGTTGGATTGGTTCAGGGTCGTCAAGGGTAGTATTTCTGTGAGAAATAACATTGTCTTTGTTTGTTTGACTTTTATCTTTTGTTATGTTATGTAGTTTTTGCATATTTTTCTGATGTTCATCAACATATTGTGAGATTATCATTTGCGGAGTCATGTCGTATGGACTTGTTCGTGGTCCATGAATGATTTCAAAAGGTGTCATGTTTGTAACCGAATGAATGGAGTTGTTATAAAGCATTACCGCGAGTGTCATCAGATATTTGATAGGTTTTTGGTGTTCTGTTCGTAAGCATCGAACTGAGTCAGCTAGGGTTGAATGAAAACGTTCAACGGGAGAGTTAGAATTTGAATGATATGGTGTCGTAAAGTGCAGATTAATGTTATGAAGATGACAGAAATCTTTGATCAACTGATTGTTGAATTCAGTACCATTATCAGAAGTTATTTGCGTGGGGATTCCCATGTGTGAGAAGAATTGAAGTAAATTCTCCATTATGCATGTACCGTTTTTATGTTCAAGATAATACGCTTGTCCAAATTTTGAAAAAAGGATCTAAGATGGTTAGAAAGGCTTCCTGATTAATAAAAAAGGTGTCAATATGAACATTTTCAAATGGTTTAGATGGTGTATGTGTAATTTGGAATTTGATTTTCTGTGGTTTTCTGTCATATTTAGAGGTTAAACATGTGTTGCAAGTGTTGACAAAATTGGTCACATCTTTTTGGATGTTAGGCCAATAATATGTTTTTTGAATTGATTTTGTGGTTTCTTTTATTCCTCTATGACAAGTTTTACCTTGGTGATGGTATTTAATAATCTTGTTTTGTTCGTTTTCATTTGTGATATCTTCTACTAAGCGGTTTGAAATGACAATTTTATTTGTACGATGGTAAAGCAAAGAAGTTCTTAAGATTCGAGTAATCTTGCGTTCGAGAGAAGGTGTTGAAAATTTTATACAGGTATTTCCATCAATAGAGATAAATTGTTTTAAAAATTTAAGAACACCGTCGTCATCAAGTTGTGAGCGCAAAGTAATGCGATGACGGACGTTATTGAAAATTGTGTGTGAATCGCAAATTTCACTTGGTGTAGTGTTAGATTCTGTAATTAGTATTTGGTTTTTGTATGAGTTAAGTGGTTGTTCAGTGTATGGTAGAGTGAAAATAGGGTCCTCATGAGCTGTATGTTGTGTTTGAGTGTCCATGGTATGTTCATTTTCAATGTTATGTACAATTTGATCAATATCGTTGGTGGTATTTTCATTAAGGATTTCGTCTATTAACTGATCTAAGTCGTCGTCAATTTGAACTTGCGTGCTCAAATTATCGTCAACTTCGTTAATGTTACAATCTTCTATCCTAATTTGATCGGTAGCGTTGCAATAGTCTATCTTAATGCGACTTAACGCGTCAGCAACTTTGTTTTGTGAACCTTGTTTGTAACGTACTTCATAGTCAAATTCTTCTAGTTTTAATTTCCATCTGACTAGTTTCGAATTTGGTTCTTTTAATGAGAATAGCCATTGTAGTGGTTTGTGGTCTGTGTAAATAGTGAATTTAGTCCCGTATAAATATGGTCGAAATTGTTTGCATGCCCAGACAATTGAGAGTAATTCTTTCTCGATGGTGGAGTAATTTATTTCGGCTTGATTTAATGTCCGAGAGGCATAAGAAATAGGCTTGCCATGTTGCGAGAGTACTGATCCGATTGCGTAATTTGACGCATCTGTCGTAACTTCAAAAGATTTAGAAAAGTCTGGGTAACATAAAATGGGGCTGTTAATTAATAAATTTTTACAATTTTGAAAACAATCTATATAGTCTTTAGTTAATATTATTTTCGCGTTTTTCTTTAAACATTGAGTCATTGGTTTTGTGATTTTTGCAAAGTTATTAATGAATTTACGGTAATAGCCTAAAATTCCTAAAAAATGCTTTTATTTCTTTAGTCGTTTTGGGGATGGGATAATTTTGAATAGTTTTTATTTTATCAGGGTTGGGTTTTATTCCATCACTCGTGATGATATGACCAAGAAAAGCGACTTCTTTTCGTAAAAATTCGGATTTATCTAACTGAATTTTTAATTTGTTTTTTCGAAAAGTTTCAAAGACCAATTGTAAATTTTGAATGTGTTCTTGTAATCCGTTTGAAAAGACAATGACGTCATCCATGTATATCAAGCAAATTTTATTTTGCAATTCCTTAAGGACGTTGTCCATACATCGCTGAAATGTAGCTGGGGCGTTTTTTAGTCCAAAGGGCATTCGAATAAATTCGTAGTGACCGTTGTCGACTGAAAAAGCTGTTTTCTCGATTGAGTCCGGGTGCATTTCAATTTGATGAAAGCCCGATGCCAAATCGATTGTGGAAAAGTAGGAACATCTTCCCAGTTTATCCAGTATTTCTGTGATGTTTGGAATTGGGTAGCGATCTTCAATTGTTTGTTCGTTGACTTTTCGATAGTCAACCACTAATCGCCATTTTCGTTTGCCACTGGCATCCAATTTTTTTGGAACGATCCAAATGGGTGATGAAAAGGGACTATGTGAAGGACGAATAATGTTATTGGTCAACATGTCTTTAATTTGTCGTTGTACTTCATCTTTATGTACGTAAGGGTAACGGTAGCTTTTTGTGTAAATGGGTGAGCTGTCTTTAGTTTTAATTTCGTGTTTAACCGCATTTGTGAAAGTAAGATGGTCGTCTGGTTTTTGAAAAATGTCAGTGTAATTTTTGCACAGTTTAAATAATTGCGTTTTTTCCTCTTTATTTAAGTGATCTGTCCGTAGAAGAGAATCTAATTGTGATGTGACAATATTTTCGTCTGGTGTTGTTAATGAGTATTTATAAGTTTTATAATTTGCTAAATCTGAAAATCGTAAATTACTAGGATCAAAAGAAATTGGTTGTGAATTATAATTATGTACTTCAAAAGTTAAAACGTTATTCTGCACTGCACTGATCATTTCTGGAATGTAAAAATTTTTATTAGAAATTTCGTGAATAAATAATTCCGTATTATTTGGAAGATTAATTGCTGTTTTTACTTTATGTATTTCATTACCCGGAACTACTATCAAAGGTTTTTTAAATTTAATGGGTATTTGACATTGATCGTTAAATAACATATTGCTTTCAAATGAGATAATTAATTTTAATTTCTGAATATCTTCGAGGCCTAAGGCACCATCAAAATATTCATGAAAGTCGTATAAAATGACATTAAAATTCTGTTGTGACATAAAATCGGGAAATGAAGGAATGTTCGCTTGTTTATTAACTATGATTTCTCCTGTGCCGGTTTTGATTCTAACTGGGTCATGACGAATATATTGTGGGCAGAATGTTTCTATAAGTGAAGGTTTTAAAATCGTTTTTGAACTGCCTGTGTCTAGTAAAAGTTTAATAGGTGGGTATTGCAATTGTATATAAGGTAGCGAGTTTGTCGTAAAGATTGTATTACATTCGATTGTTGTGTTATACGTATCTATACCGGGTGATCGTCCGGAGGCTGTTCCGAAAAATTTTCTCGTTCGTGTCGTTCGAGGTCTAATCGTGCGAGTTCCTCTGCTATTTCTGCGTCCCAGTCTTCCTCTTCTACTTGTGGTGGAAAGGATTCTTGCAGATCTTGTCGTGCGAAATTGTCAAATGTTTCGTCGAGTCTGCTTGGTAGGGGTTGATTTGTAGTAGGGTCGATAGTGTAATACTGCGGTGTTATATCAGCTTGAGTGTGGTGCATTTCTTCGGTTCTTCGTGGAAATGTTCTAAAAGGTTGTCCTGTGGTTCTGTTAATAGATGATGTCTCCATGGGTGTAGGACGAGATGGATTCCTGAACTGTTGTTGTAATGTTCGGTTTATCGTGGAGGTTTCCATTGGTGTAGGACGTGTTGTATTTCGTGGGTAGACGATTTGTTGTCTGAATGGGTTTAGTGGTAATGGTCTAGTCATGGGAGAATTTTGTCTTTGGTTGTTGTAATGTTGGAAATAATTTGGTTGGAATGGTGTGCGTGATTGAAAAGGTGTGTGTGATTGAAACGGTGTGTGGGTGTGTGATTGAATCATATTGCGAGTCTGAGGTGGTTTAGTTATTGAACTATGAGAAGTTGAATTAACTGTTTTATTGTAAGTAGAGAATTGTTCTTCTCTGGAAACAAAAGATATGGCATCCAAAAGATTATCGATCTCTTTTGTTCGTACCATTTGTTTAAAATTCAAAGGCAAATTTCTAACATATGTATCTAGACTTAATCTTTGATACACGTGACTCATTGCTTCTTTTACCGTAAAAGGTTCAGCAGATTGTCGTAACTTAGAAATCAAGAGTGATTGATAGCCTAATATTTTATTACCGAAGGAAGTTAAAGATTCTTTTCTAGGGTCGATATTTAGATGGATTAGTTCAGTTTGTAAAGTGGGCAAATCTCTTGCGTCACCGAAAGTACTTACTAGAACTGATTTAATATCTGTCCAGTCATTTAATTCTAATCTAGCTGAAATGTTAATTTGTGCTTGACCAAATAGTTTACTACGTATAGCTCTCAAAACGAATTTGTCTTGTAAGACACTTTCTCCTGTAGCGTACGTTTCTACTAGCTCATCGCATGCAGAAATGAAATCATTTAAAACGGATGGAGTGCCATCGAATCTAGGTATGACATCTACAAACATTTTAAAGAGTTGAAAGTTAGGTGCATTTGCACTTGGAGCAATTAAATTTGGAGAAGTCATTTCGAATTAAATTCTAATTTAAAGATTTGTAATTAAAAATAATTATAATGTTTTTCAACTTGTGAAAAAATTAAATAAATTCTTAAAAGATTTGTATTAAATATAAAAGGTATTTGCAATGGTTTTCAACTTGTGAAAAAGTTAAATAAAAGTTTGTATTCAATTTGTGAATAATAAAAAAAATTGTATTCAACTTAAAATAAAATATTCTGAAATTCTTAGCCTATATAAGTTTCTGATATACAGTCAAAAACTTATAAAAATTAATTCTGATATTCGTTCAAAATTAATTAAATACTTTGATTTGCATTCAAAGGAGTTCTACACACCAATCTTAACAAAGGGAAAAGAAAAATGGAAGGACACTTACTATTGACTTGTTGTCTTCTTGTGGAGTCTTGATGGTTGAAACCAAGAGGCTGAATCTTCACCAATCTACAAATTTGTGCAAGAATTTTCTTCAACAAATTCTCCTGATTACTTTGATTGCCCGACTCACTTTATCCTACCGACTGCGCCAGTTATGAACGTAATTAAAATGGTTCAAAACAATTTGAAGTTCACAAGTTTATTGAATAGAAAATGTACACTTGCTAGTCTTACTTGCTAATACAGATGTTGATGTAGAACTGACTTATCTATTTAGTGGCTCTTATTTATATAAAAATGTTATCTATAATTTATTTTATGGTTGACGTCAATCAGGTCACATAACATATTATATTATGCAGAACAGGAACTAATTAACATAAAAAAATAAGGAGGCCCAGGTTGGGTTCAATGATGTAACTTGGTTAATTACCTGGTTGAAAACAAAAATTATAATTAACCGGTTAATTTACGATACTAGTAAATATTACCTAATTATACTACCTAGTTCGCCTTTAAGAGGAATTTACCTCTAAGGTAATTTGTGGTAGATTTTTTTAGTTGTTTTTCCCTTGCTGCTTTAGTTTAAAGTACTTTTAAGCAAAATAGTGTATAAGGTAGATTTATTTGTATTATTTATGTAAACTTAAATATAACGTAAAAACGATAGGTAAATTCTGTGGGAAGTGTATTTTTCCAGTCAATTTTATGTCATAACTACCTCAATAAGTATATTCGTCTTTTACCAAGTCAAGTTACAGCTAATTTTATGGAAAATGTTTGCTGGAGTGTACTATATCTAATACTTTAATACGCATACTGTATAATACGCCTTGTTTATGTTTTGAAAATAATTATTTAACTATTAATCATTTATAAGCACAGATCACTTGATGCCAACATGTAGTAGGAACCCAGATTTACAGCCAAAGAAGAAACAGAAAATTGTTCCTGAAATAAATCCACATTTATTAGATAAATCACTAATAGATGATTTTAAAGAAAACTGGTATAAAAATACAAGCTTGTTGAATGATAAATTGGAATTAATAATTGATCCATTTAAAGTATGTGTTGTTAAGAATTTTCTTGTAAATGAAATTTTGCTGGACAATACACGACAAGAATTTTATGATTTGGACTGGAATACAAGGAATATGGATTTATATGAATTTTTTTCAGTCGAAAGATTTAAAATATTTAAATTTTGAATATATTAGAAATATGTTTGAGTTTTTAAGGACTGACGTAATGAAATGGGTAAGTTTCTATGATAATTAAAAGTAAAGTTATTGAATAGTCAATAAAATTGTGTCCTTGAAAATAAATTTTTTTGTTGGAAATAATTGTCACGTCTCAGGGGAATAAAACAACTTTATTCTTTCTCTGATGTTTTGTTTACTATGCCCAAACGTCAAGGCAATTAAAATCTAAAATTTCTTTGAGGATAGTTGCTTATAATAACATAAACCTAGCTAGAAATGTCTTCTTATTATTATTACATTAAAGCACCAAATAATATTAATTTAAAAATAAGCAGATGTAGAAAATAAAAAGAGGGCATTTTTATCTGGGTCAAGTTAAAAGTGCATATTCACCAAGTATCCAACTTAAATCTATAAATCACTGTTAAAATTTTTCAGTTCGTAATATTAAAAAACGAAAACAAATAATTTATCCTAAATACTATATAGATCTAATATATAAAATTACATGCAATACTGAATATACATTTTTTTATTAACCCAGATATCCTTTTAAAAGGATCTTACAAAGAAACATTTTTTTCGCTAGTTTAAGCTATTCTAGGAGAGATGTCGCCTCATGCATGAGTTTAGTTATAGAATATTATAAGAAGGGGACTGTTTACCTATGTGCTAAATAATAAAATCGACGAGTTATTGAGTTTTAATTGTTCACTGTTTCTGTGGATTTTGACATGGATGTGTGGAAGTAAGTATATTTTTTATGTTATTTTTACAAAACATTCAAATCAATTGAAATACTCGTTGAAAGGGATTCACTAAATAATAATTATAAACAAAATAAGGTTATGTTGTTGTTTTTAGTTGTAATGGGGATTGAAACACGGCCATCCTTTTAAAAGGATGGCAGGCTTTCAGGCTACTGCTGAATATATTTCACATTTTCTGACCGATGCATAATTATTATTCTTTTCATTCAGTTACAGATGTCGTGCATTAACACTTCATGAAGTTCTGGAAGAATTAGAAGATCCTGAAAATATTTCAGAGCCACCTCCGGGTATAGTAATATTTCCCCCTGATAACGCCAACGATGACATAACAGATGAGGATTTCGGGGGAAGAAAATGAAGTCAATATAAACAATCTTCCTGGAAGCCAGCTACGTGCCGAAGCTGATATTGCTTCATATAGTCGGGATGATGGTTTTGAAAGCGAAGATGATTTGCCGCTCTCGCATTTCCAGAGCGAACATGATGTATGTAGCAAGCCAATAGCAAAAAAGAAAAAAAACTACAAATGGGTGAAAAGAGATATGACAAACAGTTTTTCTCCATGGTGTGATATACCTACTGTCAAAAATAACACAGCCCCACAAAAAAAAAAAAAATTCTGACCTAGCAACGAGACGAGTATATCCATATGTATTTTTGATCGCTGATTCCGAATCCGGGGTCAAAAAAAGTCGTACACCCCCAAAAAAAAATTTTAGAGCCAAAAAACACCCCCTGAATCGTTTTGTTTAATATTTTCTGGAAAAATTGAATGTGTTACGATAAAAATAAAGGTGAATTGCAGCGTTCACCCTATCGGTATGAAACGCACCCCCATAGAGGGTGAGAATCACCCTTATCTGCCATCAAACCAATTAATAACGACAATGACTGAAAAACATCTAAAAATGTTTAAGTTTCGTTAGGTTTGCAATAAACTGGCGTAGAATTCACGTAATACCCCAAAACTACCCCTATAGCGTTATGAAAAACAACCCTTAAATTCAATTACAGAAAAAAGAAAGGAGAAAACATAAAATTTGATAACGATTTCATTATATGGATGTTCTTATTTGCAGAGATCCTTATGGCTAGGATATTAGCAGTCATTTGTCACCAATCTTAACACCATTTGGGTATAAAACGCATCCCTGAAGGGGGTGAGAAGTACTCTTACGTTAGTAGCTTTTAATTCTTCTTTTTTTTAATCTTTTTTTTTATGGTATCTTTTAACTTTATTTTCAAACAATCTTCCTTTCGTGTCTCTTTTCAGAGACCAACAGTAGTCCGCTATCATGTGAAGTTAAGGGTTGTTTTTCATAACACTATAGGGGTAGTTTAGGGGTATTACGTGAATTTTACGTCAGTTTATTGCAAACCTAACGAAACTTAAACATTTTTAAATGTTTTTCATTGTCGTTTTCAATTGGTTTGGTGGCAGATGAGGGTGGTTCTCACCCTCTATGAGGGTGCGTTTCATACTGATAGGGTGAACGTTGTAATTTACCTTTATTTTTATCGTAATACATTCAAATTTTCCCGAAAATATTAAACAAAACGATTGATTAAAATGATAACATCATTTTCAGAGTGTTATCTCATATCCCTATTCAGGGAGTGTTTTTTGGCTCTAAAATTCTTTTTTGGGGGTGTATGACTTTTTTTGACCCCGGATTCGGAATCAGCGATCAAAAATACATATGGATATACTCGTCTCGTTGCTAGGTCAGAAAAATTTTTTTTTTTTGTGGGGCTGTGTAATCTTTCACCTTATCAGTTATTTTGTTGTTTCTTTGATAGCTCGATAATTATTGAAATGTTGGTAGAATATCAAATAGGTACGCTAATCAAAAAAACGAAAATCCCGATATAACTGCTGATGAAATGTATAATTTTCTTGGTATATTAATTCTTAGTGGTTATTCAACTGTACCAAGATGTAGGATGTATTGGGAAAATGCCGATGATTCGAATAATAAGCTTGTAACGTCTGCAATGTCTAGAGATGGATTTTCTACCCTGATGAAATATATTCACTGTTGGGACAACACAAATTTGGATCAAGCTGATAAGTTTGCAAAAATGAGACCATTGCTAAACAGAATCAACCAGAACTTCTTGCAGTATAGTCCTATTGAGGAATTTCACAGTATTGATGAAGCCATGGTGCCTTATTTTGGGCGTCATGGCTGCAATCAATTTATTCGTGGTAAACCCATTAGATGGGGCTATAAAATGTGGACGGGAACAACACGGCTTGGTTATGTTACCTGGATGGAACCTTATCAAGGGAAGAATGATAATTTGCCGTCAAAATATGATATGGGTCTGGGCGGTAATGTCATTCTACAATATGCAGATGTGTTAGCTTTATTGAATTACAAACTTCCATATCATTTCTTTTTCGACAACTTTTTTACATATATGCAATTGATGGAAGAATTAAAAAAATAGGGGCATCAGAGCTACAGGCACCATACGAGAAAATCGTATACCTGCACATGCACTAGCTGACTCAAAAATTATGAAAAAGCAGTCCAGAGGAACATATGATTATAGCTTTGCCGAAGATAGCGAAGTTCTTATATGTAAATGGAATGAATGTCACTTGTTTTGCAACTAATTCTGCATCCATCTTTCCACTGAATAATGTGAAGAGATTTTCTAGAAGCGAAAAGCAACATATACATGTACCACAACCTAATTTAGTGAAACTATACAATAATAATATGGGAGGTGTCGATAGGTGCGACCAAAACATATCCTTATACCGTGCATCAATTCATGGAAAAAAATGGTATTTTCCAATATTTGTACATTGTGTAGAAGTTGCTATTCAGAATGCCTGGCAGCTTCATCGCATCAATAATGGAACACTTGACCAAATTTCATTTCGGCGATCTCTTGCAACCAACATTTTGGAAAGCCATAAAAAGGATTACTAAAAGAGGTCCCTCCAAAAAAGTCAATACATTTGCATGAGCATTCTAGATATGATCGCATCGACCATCTAGTAAATTATCAAGAAAATCAAACGTTTTGTGTTTTTTGTCGGAAGAAAGCTAATTTTAAATGTACCAAATGTAATGTTACACTTCATCCTAAGTACTGTTTTTATTCATATCATACCAAACAGTAGTTAATGTTATAATGTATTCTGTAACTAATAATGAATAAAATAATTGAATATAAGTGGTTGGTAATATGAAGTCCTACCATCCTTTTAAAAGGATCGTGTTTTTTTCAAAAACTGTATGACTTTTTGACTTAATTCATTTTTCTCGTGATATATTTAGCCATATGAATGAAAAAAAAGGCCTGTTAGTTTAAAATAAATTTTAAAAAAGTTTCAGGTCTATCTGGGTTAATAGGAAATACGATTAATTAGTTTCATAAAATGGCACCAAATAAAATATATGTGTGTCCATAAAATTAAATAATGTGAAAATGATCCAAGAATAATACACCCTTATTTTGTAACAAAACCTCAAAAAAAAAGTTGTTTGTAAGGACAGGGTATGATCAAATTTATTATATCACATGGAAATATTAAAGTTCAAAATTGTAATTATTCTATTATTACCAAATTCGATTATTAATTACATACATTAAGCTGATAAGAGTGATAAGTCCCAAGAGAGACCCTATGTAGTTGCTTTAAGCAACTACTGTGTCTCTAGGGACCTATCATCATCATCAGCAGCAATTTCCAAAATATCTTTTAGGTGGCAAATTTAACCGATTTAGATTTGACAGATATTTCAGCAACATGTAGTTTATATAGTAACACAGACTATCTGTTGGTACATGACGATCAGAGGGAAGATAGACTGGTAGCCTTTGTCCTATATTTAACAGATAATTGGAATGAAAGTAAAGGGGGTGCTCTTCAACTACTCAATAAAGATGATAAAGGACAACCACTTGCAGTAGTCAGAAATATTTTTCCTGCAAATAACCAACTTGTTTTCTTTCCTGTAACAAATGACTCATATCATCAGGTAAAACAATCTTTATATTTGGTTTATTTTAATTATAATAATTAATATTACTGATGGTCCAGAGGCAACGTAGTTGGGCTCTTGCCAAAAAGTTTCTGGTTCGATTCCCGATTGTGGCAGTGGAATTAACTATGAGAGAGTTTACTTCCATTATACGCGAATATTGGGTGTGTGTCCGTTGTCTCTAAATGTGTATCCCCTCCCGCACAACGTTAGTTTAGGGATACAGGGGATTGTACTATATGTGGTATTATTATTATAATTGTTATACATGCTCTGAAAGCAGATTTTTTCTGCAGTAAAACGTTAGTCCCTTCAGATTTTAACAAATTTTTTAAACATTTTTCTTTTAGAACAAATTGAGAGATGCTGCATATTTTTAGGTAGCTGAGGTGACAAGTATGAATGACTGTAGACTCAGTATAAATGGGTGGTTTCACACAAAAATTCCACCAACTTTTGAAATGCCATTGTATACACCCTTAGAAAATGGACTATATAGTAAAAATATTATTAAAGTCAAAGAAGTAGATATAGATTTAGAATCTTGGATTAATGAGGACTACTTAGAAGTTAAAGCCATAAAAGTGATTCAGGAATATATCGAGGTAAATTCAGAAATTTCGTTAAGAGGTTTTTTCAAAAAGGAATCGTTTAACGAGATTCTACAAACTTTAAAAAGTGAAGGTAATGAGTTGTATTGTATTTGAACATATTTTACATAATAATATTTTAGATATACAATGGATAAAAGTAGGCCCTCCTAACCGATATTCATATGAGATTATAGATGTAAAAAGTTTGCCACATACTATTGAAAGATTTCTAAATCTTTTTCAGTCTACAGATATGTTTCAACTTTTGTACCAATACACAGATTTAGAGTTAACAAATATTAATGCTTCTATGAAATTTGAATTACAAAAATGGACTCCTGGTAGCTATTCAGTAAGTAAAAATTGCTTTTCCCATTTATTTTCTTGAATCTTCAATGTTACAACTTAGTGGGAAAGGGTCAATTAAAACAGAAATACCGCTTTTTTAATTTAATCGATGTTCTGCTATGTTTATTTATTAGCATTCTTGGGACTAGAAGAGGAAAATTTAGGACAGTGTAGGACAATCAAAAGAAATACAATTTTTTAAAATATGCGTTAAAGACTAATTATGTTGAAACAATAAAAATATATGTACATACACATAAATATACAGGGTGAGTCTTAAGTGTGTAGTTATATTTAAACTACTGATTTTCGACATCTGTAGAAACCCATTGGCACATTTTTTTTTAATTCCCACATGTAACTGAGATCGATTTTCAAAAAAAATACGATGAAACTGTTTTAGAACTGCTGGTTACTCGAAACATTCTCCATCTTATTTAAAATGGTGTATTGGATTGAGGCAACGTTGCCGCATTTCTTATGCAACTATATCGTCTAGGCTCGGTTTTACAATTATTGTGAGTTAACTATAAGGTGGAGGTTAACTAGCACTATATTTTCATAAAAATCTAAGAGATTCTAATATTAGTATAGGATCTAGTGTTATGAGCGTGCACTGAGTTATTTTGTCGAAATTTTCCTTGATTCAATTTAACAAAAATAAGTGCTTGGTAAATAATTATACAGGGAAGTGGTAGAATACGAAGCTTTTTAAAAATAGGTCTACATGATTCTAGTGGACCAGCAGAAAAAATTTTGCGTATTATTCTTTTTTTGTATAACAAAAATACAATTCTTTTCAGTTGTTTGGCCCTAGTAAATTACCATATAGTTTAACTGAGAATATGCCAAGGCATAATAGACATTCAGAAGATTTTTAGTATCTAAGATATTCTTTAGATTGACTATTGCGAAATATGCAGAATTTAACTTTTTGGTCACGAAATCATGTGCTTCCCAGGTTAATTGATGACGTAGATACCTAAAAACTTATCTAATCTTTCTAGCACAGAGTCAGTTAGTTTTAGATTGAATTCAGAAACTTAAGGTCTTTTTGAGAAATGTAGTGCGTTTTAGATGGATTAACAAGCTTGTTTTTACTATACCAAGTATAGAATTCAGAGAGCACCATCTGTGCATTGCAGTAAAGGTCAAATTCTGACTGGGCAGATATTCCAATGGTTGTACCATCCGCATACAAAACTAATGCATATTGACATTATTTTGTAAGTACTTTTCTACATCGTTGATGAAATTTTAAGGCAATATTTTGTATAGACGCTTCTAATAATCAGTACCTACTCACCTTAGTAAAAAAAGATTCTCATTTGAATATGTTAATCGCACAATCAACTAATTAAACTATCATTCAAATAGAAATTAAAACAAAAATCCCACTTTAGAAGATAACCTACCCTAATAGCACCAAACATTTCTCCAGTAAATTTTGTTATGTTGTATAATTATTGCTTACGAGTTTTTTTTTATATGAAACATTTTTGAAATATTTTTGATATATATATTTCGAATTATATATCTATTTTAAAGTATTAAATATTTTTGAAATAATCGGTATATTTATTTTTAATTATATGTATATTGGTTATGATATATTTCTGAAATATTTCTCAAATCTCTGCAATATTGTGGAAACATTCTATATTATATATATTTTAGAAATATTTTGTGCTACTAGAGTAGTGTGCTTTCTCTGACAGAGGGTCTGTCAATTGGGAAACACGTATCATTAGGACCAATGTAATTAGGAAAAAAATATGTGTGGCAGTTGTATGGCCCTGTGTGTCGGTGATGAAGTTGAAATAAAAAATGTTTAAAATTCTCTCCCTAATTTTCTACACAATCTCTGGCACTTTTTTGCAACAGACTGCCTAGGGATGTGAGTGGGTTTTCCTGACTGTGTCATGTCATAGTCAAATTGAAAATGACGCTCATGTTATTTATTTTTATGATATGTGACATTTATTCTTTTTCAACCTGAGTATTTATTAGTCAAAAAAACAAAAGGACGTCATAAAAATAGCTGACTGTCACGTTCACTGTTACAGACAAGTTACAACGTACATACACTCATTTCATTCAAAATAACTGAGTTTTGAGTTAATGTAGTCTGTAAGTACCGTACTAATCAACTTAAAGTCACCACTTTCCGAGTTGCTTCCTTTCTAGCACACACCTCTGCAAATAGTGTCAGAAAGAGAGCATCTCGGTAGTGGTATCTTTAAGCTGATGAGTATTGTATGTAATTAATTTATTATATTTTTGTGTTGAAGTTAATGTTCTAATTAATTGTCTCGTTTAGGTATTATAACTAGTGTTGTGAAATTTCCGGAAAGTTTCTATAAATTGCCTAAAGTTTTGGAAATTTTACTAGTATATAATACTAAAATTTATGGAAACTTTTTAGAAATTTTACAACACTAGGTATAGGTTAGGTTAGGTTATTGTGAGTGGGTCCTTGTGGACCCTCCACTGCGGCCATTAGCAGGCCTATTGTGGCTCACTCCTAATTATATTTCACCCAATAAGTTCAGTTTCTTAATGAAACTGATAACTTTATTGAGTGAGAATGTGTTCAGATCCTCTGACAGCAATTGCCCTTTGTCAAATATTGAGAATCTGATCCTCTCCACAGGGGGACAGGTGCATAAGACGTCTGCCATCTCATCATCCTCCAAGCATAAACGGCACAGCGTTTTCCGCTAGGCCGAGTTTATGCTTAGTTTTTGATTTCAACGGGTATTTTATAAATGCCTACGAATGAGCTAATCCTGGTAACTCTTGCCAATACTGGAGAGTTTTCCTTTCAGCCCAGGTTGAGATAGCCATCTTAGCAGTACTTGAAGATATGCCAAGTATCGGTTCTGATCCGATGATTCGTGATCCTGCTCCTTCTCTGTCCAAGGAGTCGGCTACTACATTACCTTCCATACCAGAGTGGCCGGGTACCTTCCATACCAGAGTCACTTTGTTGTTTTTGCTGAAATGATTTAGAGCCTTCTGATAGTTCCATACCGTTTTGGAGTTACAGCGGTAGGAGCCAAGAGCTTTTTTAGCTGCTTGGCTATCTGAAAAAATTTTAATTGATTTGCATGTAAGATGCATATATTCCAGCCTTCGTACACACAGTTCAATGGCATGAACCTTGACCTGAAAAATAGTTGCATTAATACCTAGGTTTGAGGATATCCTCACCCTTGGCCTGTAGCTATGTACTACGGCTCCTGTTCCGTCAGTAGTTTAGGAGCCGTCTGTAAACCAGCAACTGTCTGCCCTCAAGGGTCGGTTTTATTCCGATCCCACTCATCTCTTTCTGGAAAAAGGATGTTGAAGATCAGCTTGTAGTTGGTCATGGTAGGCATAGTATCCGAGGGCATTCCCAGGATGCTGTGACTCTCTATGTCATCCAGCAACCTGTTCTGTTCCATGATACTAGTCTGAGGCATATTAATGGCCGCTAACACTAGGTATAGCTAAATTAAGAAGTATACACAAAAACGAAAATGACAAAAATGACTGTAAATTACAATAAATGACATTTACTTGACTGTCACAAGTCATAACAAATAAATGATCGTCATTTTACATCTCTTAAGACTTTTTTTAAAACAATATTTTGGTAAATGCTATCTGCAGCATTTTGCACCCTGACTTGTAGTTATTCCATCATATTGTTTGGTGTTGAATAAACCAGTTGTTTCATGTGCCCGAAAAATAAAAATCGCACAGTTAGATCTGGCGATCTGATAGGCCATGCTACTGGTTCGTTTCTTCTGACCTACCTTTCTGGGAATTTCTCAGTAAGCCAGTTTCGTATGTTGCGAGCATTGTGTATGGGGGACCATCTAAGAGGAACCACATCTCAGTGTATAGCAAGAAGAACATCTTTGAGAAGTTCGAGCCAGGTGTTAATTAGAAATTGTAGGCAGTGTGCTGCAGTCATGCGTGGCCACAAAATGTGGGGTCTAATTAAATAATCATCCACTAATCCTGCCCACACATTACATGAAAACTGCTCCTGGAACCTGTGTTCTCACATAGCGAGTCAAGTAAATATAGCCTAATCAGTATACAACACGATCTGAAGGAAGTTTGGATGATCAACACTACTTTCCCACCGACGATATTCCAGGCGTCTTATGGAAATCCTCCGAATGCAGGCTTACATAGATTTAACATGACAAGGATGTAAGCCCTGCTTCCGTAATATTCGTCATACTGTGGCTTGCGATATTTGCGCCTGCAAAACCAGCCTTCTGCTGCTTACTGAGTGATTTTCTTTGACGACATTCAACATTTCTTTTTTAATTTGTTGCATTGCGCCATTACAGCGACGTTCCCGAAAATTTGCTTGAGTTGTAAATGTTCCGAAATTCTAAGATGTTGCACTATACTGCAAAATATTTTGTCATTATGGTGGCGAAGTGCAGGGAACCGCTCAGTGTATAGTCTCTGACAATATTATCTAACACTTTACCATACACCAACACCATATCCGTTTTTTCACTTAAAGAAAAAGCCATTTTATTACTTTTCATTCAAGTTTAACCCTGAATTATCAACACAAAATCAACAAACCGGTAATATCGACAATGTATCGATCAATGGGAAGAAATACACCTAATTATGCAATCGTATAATTCGGTTGTTAACGAATTAAATTAAATGGTGAACTTGATAGTGGAGGCTTTATTTAGTTATATATTTAATTTCAAAGAAAAATTCTAACCGCAATATATTTAAAAAAAATTTTAAACTTCGGCTAATTGAATGTGCCGCGAAAACAGTAGTGACATCAGTAGTTAGATATGAAGTGATATGCAGAATAGAAGAATAGGAACAAGTTGACAACAAAAAAACTAATCTCATCTCTCATCTGTCAAAAGTTAAGTGGATGTCATAGACATGTCTATTGTGGACGTTTAACATTCTGTGTCCGAACAGATGATCTGATTTTGTGCATTTATTGTACTGAGAAAGCTGCTTATAAATCAGCAGAATCACTGATTTTCTGCTTGTGATCAAGAGGTTGAGCAATAAAATCAGAGAACTCATTAGAACAACAAAATTGAATCAAATGTTGGTAATGTTACATCTGCAATTTGAAGGTAGTTGAAATTTGTAAAAGAAAATTAGGTACATTTAGTTTACATTTCTATTTTATAAATATGCATTGCCTATTGACAGTAATTTATGATTTTCTTTAAGTAACTAATGTTTTCTTTTATATCCATAGCATTTTCTCAAAATTTCAAAATAAAAATTACCTGTATAAAAAAGCACTTTTCCCCTGTTCGGTTGTGTCTGAAGACCATTGGATTTATCTGCTTGCAAGTCCTATCAACTTTTAAAAGGACCTGCTCATATATGATTTTTAAAATTAACTGATTCTAGCAACATTAATAAACAAACCTTAGCTGTATTTAGTATTTGATGTGAACGTTTTCTTATAGTTCTGTGGTTTTCTTGTTATTGTTTATTAGCGAAAATCAAATAAATAAAGAACTCAGAGATTTACCTTGAGCACCCACAAAATTCATGTGTGGCGAAAATCTCAATTTATCAAAGTTGACACTTATATATATTTTCTTTCACATATTGGTAAATTTTGAGTTGTTCATTTAAATGTTTTTCAGGGAATCGTTTTTTCTCCTTCCTTCAATGCTGGCAACGAGTTTCTAACTTCGCAGCCGTTTTTTGTTGTTTTATGATTAACTTCTCTGCAAACTGCAGATGTGATGTCATCG
The DNA here is from genome assembly GCA_029963845.1 of Rhamnusium bicolor. Taxonomy (NCBI): domain Eukaryota; kingdom Metazoa; phylum Arthropoda; class Insecta; order Coleoptera; family Cerambycidae; genus Rhamnusium; species Rhamnusium bicolor. Next base: position 886,977 of record JANEYF010005497.1, read on the forward strand.
ATGTTTCAAATGCATTTATTTTATTATTAATTCATATTGTAATACTATAAGATTTTATTTTCAACTTTTACGTTTCGTATGATTTTTTAAGATGAAATATTATTGTTTAACACAGATTCTACAACAATTTTTACTTAGTGCAACAACTGAATTACACAAATAAGACTTTTTGCGGTATAAAAAGGTTTTTTGTCATTGATTTCAATCATTTAAATTAGAACATTTTTGTTTTTATATTTTGGGAAGTCGTTAATATATTGAACCCTATTAAGGTTTTTTCTTTGGTTTATTTCTGAATCACCTTGTATATGTTATCGATATCTCTAAGCGATTGCCATTTTATATTTTTTACTATTACAAAATTAAATTATTATAACATTTCGGAATAATTCATAATTGCTGCCAGTTAAACAACCAATGCTATAGTGTGTGCTATCCTTTGGCCAACACGGTGTTATATTTCCTGTTTATTATGTTGTAAATTATATGAAAAATAATGAGATTTTTAATTATTTCGCGAATTTGTACATTTATTTTATTTTTCAAGAGTAAATCAACTTGTATACAGAATAAAACAAATACTTATATATCTTGCAACTTAACCTATGTATGTATTAGGAACTATATATAATTCTCGCGGCGCACAGTGGGGCAAACTATATCAAAAGTTGGCATAAATTCAAGGCTTCATTGGATTTTCATCAAAATGGGTGCTTTGGAATTTTTGGAGTCGCTGATGCTGAATCTGATATCAGAAATACAAAATTTAAAATGGCAGTCATAATATGACACGTAGTGAGGCTTATATACATATATGTATATCTCAAGACTGATGTTATATAACACGAGTGAGGCCCGCATAAAGAATGTATACCGTGGACACGCGTTTCGAACTTGTTGGTCCTCATCAGCACGGCGCGCCGTGGGGCAAACCACATAAAAATTTGGCATAAACTCAAGGCCACGATGTATTTCCATGGAAATGGATACTTATGGGTTTTTGGAATCGTTGATGCCGAATCTGATGTCAAAAATAAAAAAAATCAAAATGGCAGTCCTAATATGACGCGCAGTGGGGCGTATACAGTATATCTCAAGACGGATGTTATATCAAAGGTGAGACCCGCATAAAGGATGCATACCGTGAACACGTGTTTCGGACTTGTTGGTTCTCATCAGCGTGGCGTAGCAAAGTTGAAAAAATAGACACAACTTAGGCAAAACGACCCAAACAGAAAACACTGATAGAAGCCAGTCGCTCATGTATGGCTTCAATTGAGAGACCCCGTGTTTACAGGGCGACAAACAATGCCTTTTTATAGCTGGCGATAACGTTAAGTTCTTATTAGTTTTCATAAAACGGTTATTTATAGATGATACAAATGTTCCTCTCCTCAACTTAGGTTAATGCCCACGCGCAAACGTTGCACTGTAAGTAATTGGTCAATTCGCCAGTTTTCACGGACCTGGATGTTTTACCTATTAGTTGGGAATCTGGAGGCCCAAAATCGATCATGGGGTGTGAACTCAATGATACAATTTTTAAAAAAATACCATCAAGAAAGATCATACGGATTTCATTCTGGAAGGCGCAATGCCGTTCAGGATTGCAAAAAGACATAAACGACACAAACGAACACCACCGACAGGAAGCCAGTGGCTCATTTGTAGCTGCAATTGAAAACCCCGCGTTTACAGGGCGATAGACAATGTCTGTTGCCCTGTAAACATGGGGTCTCTCAATTATTGTATGTTGAATGTTTTGACGCTTTGTTCTGTCTCAGATATCTTAGAAAAACACATTTTAGGTCTCTCAATAATTCCCTTTTTTTGTTGGAGGGTAATTGGGAAAACTTATAGATGTTTCAAACCATGCATAGTTACTAAATAGAAATCTTTCCCTGTGTATATTACACCGTACCTACTTCTCAAAATCTTTTATAAAAAAGAAAAACTTTTCTACGCAAGTAAGGAATGTCTTTGTCAGAAAAAGTTCATCAGAGCTCGATCCTGAAATGAATAAATTTAAAAATATAAACTCGTATATACATAAAGAAGATTTAAAAATGACTCATATTTATCTTAAGCTAGTTCAAATTGGCGCAAACATGCGCAAGTTTCTAACCATATCCCTAAGAGATCATCTTATTAACTAACATTAATGACTAAAAGTATAATTCCGAAACATTGAGAACTAAACTAAAACGCTAAGGTTCCTAAATCATACATCTTGATTTTCGATATAAAAATAGTTTCACCAAAAAAAATCATTACTATATTCGTGTGTGAATAGAGTGTTACATATAAAAATTGTTAGACTTACCACTGGGTCATGACGTCCTGGTAAAATAAAAATTACTTTAAAATCCACCGAGAAATAAGCAAATAAAAACAAACAATATTATTAAATTCTCTATAATCCGTCTATTAATAACGCGTAGGAAGCACAAGTTTAGACCGGTGTATCGCAGGTAGTTCACAATTTCTAGTGATAATAAAATACCTATAGATACTCAGACTCATTGGGTATTACCTACACATAATAAAAATCGGATACGGCGTTTTTCGAAATTTCGAATTTCTGCCAACTTTTGACGTCCTAGGCCCCACTGTGCGACGACAGTATTAATAACTTTCTGTTATTAATTTCTAAAAGTTGTGGCTCAAAAATGCCACATCATATTTGATTATAAAACGTTAAGTTTAATGATGAAATAAATAGGCTCTAACTAGGGACACGCGAATAGGTAAATCTAGGACTGACTTTGGTTTCACTGGCTACTTGTGTTTTGGCGCGGACCTAGACGGATGATGTCACAGGACTAAAATCAAAATTTAATTTTTTCCCCTTTATTGAATTCCCAAAAAATCGGAAAAAGCCTGGTGAGGTTACATATTTTATACTGGATATAGGCTCTAGCCAAGTCTAGCCTCTTCAGTTCACGACACATTCTCGTATGCTGATGATGTCTCCTCATGCTTCAGAACTCAAAAATCCTTCTATTTGAAGTTAAATTGTCAAAGAATTAAAATCATTAAACGATAAATAAATAGGGGCTTTTACTGAATTTGTTCATTAAATATAGTTTAGTGCAAAGTTCATGGTAGTGTAAACGACATGTAAATACAACTTGACATTGTCAAAATCATGATAAAGATTTGAATGTTATACATGAAATTTTTAACATTCTGGTAGAAACCATAAGGAAACTGGAACATTCCACTTGTGTGTCGTACAGATTTTCGCAATCATCGATAATGTGCCAAGCAGCGTTTAAAAAATTGACATACATCCGGCAAGCTAGTATTTATTATTTAATCATTTATTCAATGTCGGCCTATTTCCCCTACCAAGGCCAATCACCGACACTAGGAGAAGAGCTACCCATGTAAATTTTGATAAACCTCTTCTTTGTCGAAGAGTAAGGAATCTTTTACTTGCCTAACATCTTACAGAGAAGATGATTTACATTTCAACATTTGGTATCTCGAAGACTGTTCACATTAGGACATATGTTTATTAAGCAAACTCCACGTATTTTTTGATGTACTACCGGCCCTAGAAATGTTGTTACGTTTTTTTTAAACACCCTGTTAATAGGGGTGAGATTTAAAGTGAGATAGTGTAACAGGAGATATAGCACACTTGGCTAAGTTCAAAACACCCCAAACTTGCCCTTGAATGTTAACCGTTTTTGAATATAAGGCGATTTATGATTTTTGACTAAAACTGTAGTCAGCCATATTTCTGGAACGGCTTTAAATATTTGGATAAAATTTGGTACAAATTCTTTTAGTCCAATCAAAATCATAATTTACTTTGGTAAATTTCCAGGACTGGGCTCAATTTTTATAATGTTGCTCTCAGTGCTGATAACATCACCTTGTGTGTTATTTTTTGGTAAATATTAAACGTTTCAAAAGAATCAATGGACCAGTGTATAAAATAATGTCATAATATTTGATGGTACCTTAAGATTATTACCCAATACATTTCCAAAAATATTAACTGATCAAATTTTAAATCCTACAAATAAGGCAATCAGCTAGGTAACGTCACTGTTTTATTAATTTTACTTAAATACTCTCTACTAATTAAGCCTCTTCATTCTTTTAAACAAGAAATACACATTTATTGAAAAATTGTGGTTTGTGTAACTGGACTCGCTTAAAATTCAATGATTAAGTACATTTCATTTAAGTTTGTTATTCACATTATGTAAATCATTTTTGAAATGAAATAACGAGACTAAAAAATTAATATTGATAAGAAGAGCTTGTTATTTGATTCTTTTTTTTTTACAGCGTTTCTAAACGTTTTAAAATCCCCATACACTATAACGTACATTTCATTTCTTACATGTAAAAAGAAATGTTAATAGTGAGGTTTGTTTTAACAAGCACAATTAAAATCAGTTATTAAACACCTATAGAAAATGATACTAAAATATTAAAGATGAAGGTTAGCAATTTTATTTTGACAAAATAAAGTCAAAGTTCAACATATAAACAACTTACAACACTTACAACAGCAACAAAAAAATGGATCAACAGAATGATCGTGTCGCCTCCAAGTCGCCCCTGTGTCAATACAATTTTGAGAACGCTTGTAAAGAATTTTCATTGATATATCAATCATTTCCAGGTCATTTCTAATGTTATCACATACATTAAAAAAAATTCTAGCAACTGTTTCCTTGTATAGAATTATTTGTTATTTACATCTGACTTAAAACAATAGTTCAGATGTGTAAGATCAGGCGACCTTGGCGGCCAGTTAACCAGAACTCCTCGACCAATCAATCTGTTGGGGTAAAGCTGGTTCAGATGTTCTCTGACCGGTACAGAAAAGTGGAGTCTAGCACCATCATGTGTAACAAAGTGATTTTTCCGGTAACCATTTTCGGACTTAATTGGGTCCATCTTTCACTTTGTTACACCCTGTATAACTAGTATGAATATTTCCGGTAAAACTGTTTTCAATCAGAGTTCAAGTTCTTTTAGAAGTCCAGTATGTGTAATAACAATTATTTACTAAACATAATTGTTTCAAACCAGTTTATTTTCAGGGTAATCTTAAGTTTTTTATTATCTTAATGATAAACCACTTGTGTTCTTACTAAACAGCCGCCAAGTAAGACGTTGAAAATTGAATTTAATTTAGTTTAATTCAAAGTCAAGTTGAGAATAATTGTTAGTGATAAAAGAGTACGCTTCTATTTTTGTTTAAATAATTTATAGAATAATTATGGGATTTATAGTAAATTATTAATTCTTGGCAGTTTTTAAAGATTTCTTTTTGTAAATATAATTTTAAAATTATGAGAAAGCGATTCCCGGCGTCGGAATATTTTATAAACGTTTGCTTGTGTTATGCTTAAATGCACAAATGACTAAACAAGTTATTTTTCCCACAGGGAAAGATCAAATTTTGAAAACCCTCTATATATTAAATTCTTAGGTGTACACATGAACCCTAAACTTAGCTGGACATCTCATGTAGCTCACATTTCAAATAAAATTTCAAAAAATATTTATGTATTATGTAATTTGGTTAATATTGTCTCTGATGATGTAATATTGTCTGCCTACTCACTAATAATGTCACATATGACATATGCATTAATATGTTGGTGCTAAACGAGTGTTTGGATTACAGTGTAAAGCTGTCCATTTAATAACGTCGTCTTCTTATAAAGAGCACATACGTAATAAATTTATTGAGAAACATTTCCTAGTCTGTATATATATATATATATATATATATATATATATATATATATATATATATATATATATATATATATATATATATGTATATATATTTGCCTAATTTTTACTAAAGAAAATCTTCATTTATACACACTTCAGAATTCTTTTCATTCTTATGACCCAAGAGAAAATACCAAGATCAGCCAAGCTTGCTTGGAATACATTAACGACGCGCGCAATTTATTCAGAATCCTTTGGAACACGTAGGCACGTGACTTTCGGGTGGGGGGGATCTGTGAAAAAACCGCACGCACGAGCCAAGAATATCATCTTCTGACAAGTAGTCAGATACTCCAACCGTGCCATACAAGCAGCTCCTGAACTCTAGTGTGCTCCGACGAATCTTCCAGTGGTAAGAATTATTTTTCACAATTTTATTGCTTTGTTGTTGATTTTGGTGCATTTCCGTCATTTACCGGTTGTGTCCGCATTTCTGCTATATTCTCATATCCGTTAAATGTCTACAAATATCGTACGACCCGAGATATCCGGAAAATATCGTTGTTCATCAAGTAAATCCGGGTTACCTATTTAACTACGAGCATATTGAGATTTCATTAGTAGATACTGCACGAGATTTTTCTCTAGAATTGTGAAAGGAATCTCACCATGCCCCGGGAAGTAATTCATAAACCATTCTGTTCAGCGCGTGTAAGGTTTTTCTCTAGAATTGTGAAAGGAACCTTACCGCGCCCCGCGATAGAATTGCCAATCCGTAGCCATTACATGTGAGTGGTGAAACAAGAAGGCTCGCAGATAAATGTGATACCCCTCGTTTTATCGATACCTAGTGAGAAAATACTCTAACTCCGCCCACATATCTCTGGTCTAGTCGACGCGAATTAGTAAATTGGAGCCTAGTGCTATATCATGAGGTCAGCATCAAGCATATCCGGATTTCATTAGTAGATCTCGGCAGATAAGGTGAAGTTGTCCGTTGCTACGCAAACGACAACCACACACACAGACCGCCTAGCATTCTGTTTCTTCACTGAGTTACCCTAGCTTCTATCATACCTCTGATAGAATAAAGTGGTGTTCCTACACTTTAAAACAGGAACTGGCGCTCGAGACTTACCGAAATAAAAAAGTTCAAAAGTACAGCTACTGTACGGAAAGGTGCCAAAGTGACGCGACACCCACGCAAAATAAGCATTTTGGTGGTGGTAGTACTCACACATGCTGAAACCACAATGCTCCTGATGCCTTATAATAAATCTGGGAAAACGTCTAAGAAAATTTAAATAAATGTCTAACTTCCCTCATAACCCATTAAGTGATTAAGAATGTTAAGATAATATTTTTGTGTATGGTTTTTGCAATGGAAATGGGAGTGCTGCAAAAAGAATGTAGACATTTTCAAAGCTATTCCAATTTAGTAATGAACATGGAAAATGTTATTAAATTTTAAAATGATGTACATAGTCTGAATAACAAATTTAAATAAAATGTACTTAATCATGGAATTTTAAGTGAGTATATTTCTTGTCCAAAAGAATGAAGATATTTAATTAGCATAGGATATTTAAGTAATATTAATAAAATAGTGACATTAGCTAGTTGACTGCTTTATTTGTAGAATTTAAAATTTATCAATCAATGTTTTTCCAAATTTATTAGAGAATAACTATAAACATGCCATCAACTATTATGACATTATTTTATTTACTGGTCCATTGATTCTTTAAACGTTTACTAATATTTACCAAAAAAATGATACACAGGGTGATGTTAGTGGCATTGAGAGCAATATTATGAAAATTGAGTCCGTTTGTGGAAATTTTCCAAAGTAAATTATGCTTTTGATTGGAATAAAAAAGTATAATATTTGGACCGCATTTAATCCAAATATTTAAAGCCGTTCCAGTAATATGGCCAACTATAGTTGTAGTCAGAAACCGTAAAACGCCCTGTATCTCAGAAACGTTTTACATTTAAGGATAAGTTTGGGGGTGTTTTAAACTCAGTGTGATATACCTCCCATAACACTACGTCACTTTAAATCTGACACACCCTGTATAATAAAATATGAGAATTAACTTGGTAAAAAGGAAAACTATGTCACAGTTAAATTTAAATTAATTCAAAATTTATTTTCAGTTGCTAACAGATTATAACTGGCAAGAAAAGAATGAATTAGATTTAATAATGTACTTTGGTTGTACCAAAAGCTCAGATGTAATTGGAGCCCGAACTCAATATGTAACAATAAATGATGAAATACAAAATGCCCTTATTACTTTGGAGCCAGAAGAAAATAATTTAAATATTGTTTATAGGGATTCTGCTAGGTTTACTAAGTACTTTAGTAAACAAAGTAAGTGTAAGTGTTTTTATACCTTAGTCTGTTCATATTCTGAATAAAATATGGTATAATTACAAGTCTTTTTTTTTTTAAGGAATTAATTTGTTAAATTTTTATTATATTAATATTATTCATCAAGCCTTCCAAAGGCTGCACCATTTTCTTAAACTTAAAACCATTTTAATTTCATTTATAAACAAGATCTTTTATTCCTTTAAATAAGTTGACTCCATAATTGTTTGCTGTTTAATATCTAGACAAACGTAACCTTTTTTTTCAGTTTATTAATTCTTGATACATACTCTTGGCCATTTTACTTTAGAATTGCAAATAATTCATTAAATTTTCTGAAACTTTTGAAAATGTTTGTTAATGATAAGCATACTTTTAAATTCTGTAGGAAGGGAAACACATATCAGCTGATTCAAATCATCCTCTTCATGGCGAAATGGCAACATTTAATTGTTTTATTCAAGGATTAATGAGTATTTCTTTTTTGACACAGGAAAAATTCAAAAGTACCCATTATTAAACAAATTGCTACATACTAGGTCCATTCTTTTCGTTTACACTTTTTACACAGTTCTGTAATTCTCATTTGTGATTGGTTTAGATAAATTAATGTAATTTTCTAAACCAGTCATACATGAGAATTACAATACTGTGCACAAAGTGTGAACGAAAAGAACGGACCTATTGAAATCGGTCATATTCAAAATTGATTTGATGAAACTAAACCACTTAGAAGTTTTGTTTTGGTACATATTCTATTAACATTGACTCGAATTTTTACTATGTATGTTAAACTATTTCTGATATTTTTCATATACTCTTGTAAATATTTAAAAAAATATTTAATTGCTCTCAATACTCCATTTGATTTTAAATCGGATATTCATAAGAAATTTCTTTGTCGTGTCCTTATGGACTTGGAGTATATATCTTAAGTGTGAAAATTGTAATGGTTGTTATATAAGGCAATAATAGCAGACAATTCAACTTCCGAATTAATGAGCATGTAAAGTTCAGTTTAAACTTATTTGCAACATAAAAAACGGCGACCTTGATCCCTTTACTGCCGTCAAAGATACCGACGTTCTTTATGTTACAAATAAGTTTGAAATAAATTAAGTATTAATTGCTTAATAATAGAAAATTCTAATTATTTAAAAAATGTTTGATATCGTTCTGATATTGAGCTCGTTTTTTTTATATCTGGTTTCATTGAGAGAGGCAAACAAAAAAGTCTAATACGAATTTTTTGTCTGCTGAATAATTTTGGAGAAAAAAATTGTGTACTTCAGTAATTCTAAGAAAAAGGGGCATATGCGAGGGCATGACAACGTCGCATCATAGAGTTACCAAGGGTTAGCTTGAGAAATGCGTGTTCAGTTACTATAAGATGGACTATTGTGCTGTAAACCGCATAATCGATTTTTTGTGCGTTACCTATTTGCCGTCGTATTTTAATGTTGGCGATAACTAATTTATAAAATGGAAGGTTTTACAGCTTGAGAACTTATTACGTGACAACTGGATTTGAAGATACGCTTGTATAATCGGTGGACGTTTTGTTGTGAACATTTTTATAACTTTTACTGCTAATTTGTTTTTTTTTTTATTAAAGTTGGCAAGTAAATGTTTGATTGGATGTTGTGCATTAGTAACTAATATGTATTTAGTATTTTATATTGTAAATATTCAGATTTGATATTAATAATGCTATTTAAAAATTGTATTATTTATCAACAAGATACATTAAATCATCAAAGCAGTCTTGGTGGCAGGTAGGTTAGGTAATGAATAAGTTCAGTGCTCTTTTGTCTTAGGTTAGGTACTCTGCAGCTCGTAGCACAGTGTTGCCAGATGCCCTATATGACACAGGTCTACAAAAAAAAAAAAAAACTTTTTATAGAGACCTGACCCTACTATTCTTTAGTAAAATTTCCCGCTGAAGCCGAAAATGGAAAAAAAATATCGTATGGGTTCTCCCCCCACACACCCCAATTCCCCCAAAAATTAAAAAAATGCAAACTGGGCGAAAAAACCTACCTATCTTTAGTAACATTTTCCGCTGAAGCCGAAAATGAAAAAAAAAATTATCGTGTGAGTTCCCCCCACACACCCCAATTCCCCCAAAAATTAAAAAAAAATGCAATCTGGGCGAAAACACCTACCAGTAAAATTTCCCGCTGAAGCCGAAAATGAAAAAAAATGCATCGTGTGGGTAAACCTGCAGGAGGCATAATTTTTTTTTCCTTTTCGGCTTCAGTGAAAAATTTTACTAAAGATAGGTAGGTTTTTTATTTAATTATTTGGTAATGATATGAGGGTGCCAAGCAATTGTTGAGAATTTTTTGTTCCTTTTGGCCCAATATATCACCTGTTAAAATAATGGCACTCATATTTTTAACACTGTACAGCTAAATGAAATGTTATGGTAGAATCTTCTCTACTGCATGCCGAGAATAAATGACCTCTTAGCAGATCTCTGTATGCAGATTGGCACCATGGGATGCAAGATTACTTTTCTTACTTCTAATGGGGAAAAAATAAATAAATAATAGGTCATATTTTCTTTATTTATAAAACTAAATAACAGAAGTACTTTATAAGTTGATTTACAAGAATAGTATATACAAGTCTATGGTAATAATGTTATGTTAATACTTTTAGTGGTGTGACAAGGAAAATGAAAATACAGGAATATTATAGTTGCCAAACATTTTCAGGAGAAAGATAGTGACCGAAAGTTTTAAGTGCTCATATTTTACTGATATTTACTAGATCGTTTGTTTAATTAAATTGCAAAAAAAACTGAAAATTTAAAATATGAATATGGTCATGAAACATTGTATAGAAAAGAATAAGAATATAACAGTGAAATGCAGAGAAACGCTACAGATAGTAAATTAGGTAAGGATAATATAGGTTGGATAAATCCTCATCTTCAATAGTATCCTCTCACTGCAGGAGCTGCCATTACTTCTGTTTTTGTTCTACAGGTTTTATTTTTTTCTCATTATTAAAGCGTATACTTATCTTTAGGATATTCCAGTGACAACCTCGTTCTTATATATTTTAATATAATTAAAGATAACTTTATTGTGGATAATGACATACTCTTTTGGACAATTTTAACTGGATACAAAGTCAAATTCCTTTGCAAATATTTTAATTAAAATTACAACCAAGTTCAAAAAGTCCGATTCATTCAAATGACAGATGTTGATTATCACTACAGGTTCACAGTTGATGGATTTTAATCAAGTATCAGCTGAATATGTAGTAGTAGGCTCATAATGCGTGCGCTTCGACTCTCCCCACTTTACGCCTCTCAGAATGGCTAGGCTATCGACTCGAGGATCTTCAGACAAGTGATTAAGGTGAACTGAGTTCCTCCGCTGAACATCAATGCTGTTTGTCCTAAGATTAAATGCATGCCACTGTCTCTTGTCACTCTTTAGGCCATATTCAAAAGTAGCTGATACGTGTATGTGACTACCACAATCGTTTTATTTTTTGCCCCTCCCACTTCGCGCTAGCTGCTATATGAATGGTCCCCAAGAGACCTCCATGCTGGTAACCTTCTCGACTCCTGGACCTTGTAGCTCCGTCTGTGTCAAACCGTATCATGTAGAATTCAGTAGAATTCATTTCATATAAGATATAATCATCGAAATTTTGATTATCTAAAATTCTTTTAATTGTTTACATACTGTCGATACAAAATTTCGAATTTGAATGTTGGACATTTTCCAAAAGGAGCCAGAAAATTTTCTCGTGGAAATGTTTAAAGTGAAAAATTTCTTATTTTCAAAAGAAATACTAATCAGAATTACTGATGTGAGATTTCATGAAATTTAAAATTTCAATGAAACTTTCATGACAGTTTAGAAACCCATCTGAAACATGAAAAATCTGAAATTTCAAAAAATTTACAATGAATATTTCAACAAAAACTTTTGAGAAAATTTCAAAATTTTAGGGAAATGAAAAAATTTCAATGAAACTTTCATTAAAGATAAACGAAAACGTATGAAATTTATGATGACGATGAAAATTTCAACAGAAACTTGAGAAAATTTCAAAAATTTCATGATAGAAGTCATTCCATATGAAATCGTCTAAAAAAAATTTTTTTTTTTGCTCCACTGTTTTAGATTTTGCTTAAACTTTGTGAGAATCTTTTAAGGTTCCAAAGAAGGAAATCCCCTGTCATTTAATTTTCGCATGTGGCAGTTCCCGCCAGCCCGAATTAAAGCATTTAAAAAACGTCATTTTTGTGCTTTAATATTTTTAGTTGTAAAAATTTTTCTATTAGAATGGTTTTTGTGCAAAGAATATAAATTCACACAATAATACCTCCGAAAAATAACACGGGGCTGAAAATATGTGTATTTTACTGATTTTTCGTGATTTTTAACTGACTCCAGTGTCTTGACTGTTGAATGCAAACAGCTAATATTTCTCAGTGCACATATTGTGGAATAAATAAAACCTACAATTGACTCGTTCGGCCTACTCTTTATAAAAAAAATCTCTGCTTGAAATTTTGATATTTTAAAAAATCGCAATATTTAGGCTATAATATAAATGTATTAGCTCCGAGATAAAAATATGAAACTTACAAGACATTTAGTTCTTATCATGAACTTCAAGAGCCTGTAATGCTCGTTTTGTTATTTTCATCCTTTGTGCTTGTACAGGTGGTTTAAAGAAGCAAAAATATCAGTCATTTGTTTATTTTTAAAATAAATTTAAACTATGTACTTTTTTGAAAAGTAACGCTGTTAATAAATATTACTACTAGCAGCAAAGCGCCCATACCCTACGATTTTTGTAACAATGACAATATATATATATATATATATATATATATATATATATATATATATATATATATATATATATATATATATATATATATATATATATATATATATATATATATATATATATATATATATATATATATATATATATATATATATATATATATATATATATATATATATATATATATATATATATATATATATATATATGTTGTTTTTCAGGTTTTCGCGGGTGGTGAATGTTAAATTCGTTTTCCGGGTATACTCCCGCGTAGGTGATAGGCCCCGAGAGGGACCGTGGTTGTCTGAACGACGTTTCGGCAGAATCTCATCTGCCATCTTCAGGTTCTAACAGATAACTGCTTACTACGGCTTCTGGTTACTCGAACTGAAAAAAAAAAAAAAAAAAAAATATATATATATATATATATATATATATATATATATATATATATATATATATATATGTATATAAATTATACATTATCATACTTATTTGCTCGTTAATAGATCATTTGCCGGTGTCGAATTACAAGGATGACCTTGTTCTAAAGCTATTCTTTGTTATAAAAATCGTAGGGTATGGACGCTTTGCTGCTAGTAGTAATATTTATTAACAGTGTTACTTTTCAAAAAGTACATAGTTTAGTTTATTTTAAAAATAAACAAATGACTGATATTTTTGCTTCTTTTAAACCACCTGTACACGCACAAAGGATGAAAATAACAAAACGAGCATTACAGGCTCTTGAAGTTCAAGGTTGAGAACTAAATATCCTGTAAGTTTCATATTCTTATCTCGTAGCCGACACATTCATATAATGCGCCTAAATAATGCGATTTTTTAAAATTTCAAAATTTCAAGCAGCGATTTTTTTTTATAGAGTAAGCCGAACGAGTCAATTGTAGGTTTTATTTCTTCCACGATATGTGCACTTGATCTCTGAGAAATATTAGCTGTTTGCATTCAACAGTCGAGACACTGGAGTTGGTTAAAAATCACGAAAAATCAGTAAAATACACGTATTTTCAGCACCGTGTTATTTTCCGGGTGTATTGATTGCGTGCATTTATATTCTTTGCACAAAAACTACTATCTGTCAGCTTTGAAATGCCTAATTGAATGTGTAGATATCTTTAATAGAAAAAAATTTTTACAGCTAAAAATATTAAAGCATAAAAATGACGTTTTAATTGCTTTAATTCGGGAAGACGGGAACTGACGCATGCGAAAATTAAATGACGGTGGATTTCCTTCTTTGGAACCCTAAAGAAGATTCTCACAAAGTTCGAGTAAAATTTAAAATAAGTTGGCTTTACCGATTAGACGATTTCATATGGAATGACTCGATAGTGAAAAATTTCAATGAACTTTCCATGAAAGTTGAAGGAAAAGTCTGAAATGTTTAATCAACCACTATTCAAAACTTTGTACTAGAAACGTTTATTTTACATTTCGTCTTTCAAACTGTTGTGTAGTGGTAAAAGAAAAGAAACCCAAATTTTAAATGGTCGATGTTTCGTCTTTATTTAAAGACATCCTCAGGACTATTTAATTTAGGTTTTCCTTGTAAATAGTAATAATTTTAACATGTATAAAGAAAAAGTATAAACAAGTAAATAAACAGGAACACAGAACAAACTGATACATGGACTAGACTAGTTAGAGTTCTTTTTTTTAATATATACCCAAAAATTTGAAAAGCAAAATATATAAATAAGGGTCACAAACAATTTCTAGAGTTTATTTTACAACCCGAAATAAGCAATCGTAAGTTTATATGGTGGAAAAAAATGAACATTTTAAAAAATTGTGATTATAAAAAAAAGTATAATTTTGTCCATGAGTGTATCACAATTATTATACTATTATAATATATTATAATAGTTAACTATTTTGCACTGGAGTAATCAGCTGCATGCTCATTCTTAGAACAATGTACTTTTTACGGGTTGTCTATTTGCTTTCTAAAACATTTGGTGTAAATTTGTCATGCGCATGCGCGTCAAATTGTACGCATTCTTAAAGATGAAGAATTCATGGAAACTTTAAAAAAATTTGAAATTACGGAAAATTTCAGATCGATCTGAAACTTTTAATGTCCTAAACGTCAGATTACTTCAAGGTGCTTGTGAAACTTTTGAATTGAAATTTTGCAACTTACATCAGTAATGAGAATATAACTATATTACATACAGTCGGGCCGATGTAAAATTTAAGATTTCAACTTTCATTCTAAAGAGTCGAAGCCATAAATATTTTTATTCAGTTCAGTTGTCAGTGGTACTCAGCTAGTATGATACAATTTATATTAGTCTTCGAAATAAAAACAAATTCCACTGTTCTTTGTTGTTGGCGGCCCACCATTTCCTTTTTGCAGGTGAAATAATTTTCCACCTTTAGTATAAACTGACTTATATCAAGTTAAATGTTTTCCTTTTGATTGATTCATAATTGTTTTAATATTAATATTTTCGAATAAATAAATTCACGGTTAGCATACATGTTACCACTTCGGTTATTCTAAGTAATCTTGTAAGAAAAATGTAAAATGAAGAATTAATTTATAAGTTTTTTAGCAAGAATATGTTATTTTCCTAGAACTTTTAGGTCTTGTCCAGTTTACATAGATTATCAAAGGACGCAAAATTTTATCTGCTCAAAGTCTTTTCTACGTAGTTAAAAATAGGTAATTTTAATAATATCGATTCTAATTTGTAATGTTAATTTTAGGAATAGAAAACACAAAATAAATAGTTGAACAAATTTCAACATATTAATTTAAGATTCATTGTTCGTTCACCAATCCTACGCTACAATCATCCAACAAAGTAATTGTAAATAAGTCACCTATGTATAACTGGTCTGCTTATTTATGACTATGACTTTCAAGGAGAAAGTTGCAAACTTATCCAATCAATCAGAAAATACTCTTGAATGTAGAAATCTAAACTGTAGTCATAGTAATCTGGCCGAATTTTTATCAGTCATTCCAGAAGATGCTTGTTAATGCATTTCTTGTTTAAATGTAAATTAAAATTTTAACGAACCACATTGTGAAATCAGCTTTTTTAATCATGTCATTAGATAAATATAATATAATGAAAATTTACTAACTCGGATGGTGTTAAATCTTATTAAATATTACTAACAATAGTACTTTAATAGTTTCTGCAACGATATGGCGGTTTTAATTTTAAGTGGTCTGTTCTACAATCAACATAATTTTGACTATGTTATGTCAAACTGGCCTAATAGGGCTGAACTTGCCTCATATTAAATTTGCCCAAAGAAGTCATAATTATCTAACGATAGATAATAGATATATCATGAAGAATTTTCACTTTATATACTCATATTCATATACACAGGCAGTCTATTAATTGTTTGATATAATATGGAGAAATATCACATTTATTTTCTTAGTAACATAAATATAGAAAATGCACAAAAGAAAATTTAGGATCTTTTACACACATATTCATATACACACTATCGTTCTCTTGATTTTTAAGTAGATCAATAAAAAAATACTGTTGACTGTACAGGTCTGTATAATTTACAATATAGGAAGTCTTATAAAAAAACTCTAATTATACATCTGTCTGATTAACCTCTATACCATAAAAATTAATAAGTTTTGTTAAAGGTAAGTAATTATGTATGATAAAAATTGTTGTGTTTATACCCTTATTAAAATGAAAAGGCAATCTATATAATAGACTTTTAACTACCCTTATAGTTTACAAAATGTATTTATAAAAATAACATATTTTAACATCATTAACAACATTAAATATTCTTACAGAAACATTTACAGGCTAAAATTTGTGTTATTTTAACATGCATTTAACATTCATAAGTCACTGAGTTACATATAACAATAAATAAATTATATGTAAAACAAAATGTTTCAATTGCACTTATTGATTTTTTTGTTGTGTTTTTTCTGCGGAGCTAACTGATAATAATTACCAAAGCACTCAAACAATATAAAACTAAGGCAAATATTTCTATATCACACACATTGTGATGATTTGTAGTCTTTATACCTTTAATGGAAGTAAAATTTCAATTTCAGTAGTTGTGGGTGTTTAAAGTAATGAATTGGCAGCAAATATGGAAACTAACCAGTAAACACAACATCGGACTTATTGCAATTTAATATTGGAACTGATAGGCAAATGGAGATATATTTTATCAATATTAAAACAGTTGAGACAAATGGGTACTCGTGGACAAGTTTTTGATCAATGTCATTGATATTTAAGCAGCAGATTATCTTTGAAAACAAATATGTAGGATTAATAGCGTTTATTGGCATTTAACACACAGTAGATTTATCTTTTTACAGATTTCTCTTACAAGTCACTCAATTATCTCAGCTCAAGTTTAACAAGCAAGTATCACTTATTCGGCAGTGTAAACTTACCTGTTCCATACCAATAATGGCAAGCAGACAGACAGTGCAATGTACCTATCATACATGAAGCTCCTTTGCCTGGATAAATCTTTGAAGTGGTTTGTCTCAATAAAATTCACATTTTGAAACAAGTTTTAATTATCAAAAGCACTGCTGAAACTGCTTTATTACAGATCTACATTATTTAAATGTCACCGCACATTCAATTTTGGGAATTTTCCAACCTTGCTGTGGGCTGAATCAGGAACCACAGAAAAGCAAATTGTACCCTATCAGGTAGCCCTATTATTAGTTAACATAATCCATTTGACAGATTGGATTTATCTCTCTTAATTGTGAAAATATGAATTTTTTTTTTGTAGTGCATTTTTAATAAAATAAAACAGAATTTGTTATTTTGCAATCAGATAAATTTTTAAATGAAACATTAATTTTGTTTTACAATTAAAGACAAACCACATAAACAGAATATTTCATACAAAATAAGGCTAATATCATGTCGGGTCGCCTCTTGCCTGACATCTGCGAAGCATACCTCTCACAAGATTATTGATCAGATTCTGTGGAATTCGATTCAATTCTTCTCAATCACCCAGTATTCTTTTGGCAGGAATGGTCTCTCATTCACTGTATCTTTCACCTCTTTTTCCGGCATACCTGAATTCTGTAATTATCCGGATACATTGAGAATTTTGACTCATCTGTAAAATAGTATTTTGCCTATTTAACGATATCCCAATTTCTATAGTCTCTTGCCCTCTGAAGGCGGTTTCTTCTGTGCTTCTGGTAAAACGGGGGCTTGTAGCAGGTCATCTTGATAATAGATTACCTTCACCAATTCTTAATATATTAGACAATACAACCATATTGTGAACTCTGAAGCGAATTTTTTAATTTAGTGCAATTTATGAATCAATTTCGTCTAGCCTGAATCCTCAAAAATCTATCTATTGCTAGAGTTGTAACCCTACGCTGAGGTCTAACTTCATTATGGATGTAATGAGAAGATCCGCTATTTTGGAATCTATTCCAAGCGCGACTTGCATGTGCGTCGCCAAGAAGGCAAAGGGGCGCCCTCCGGCTTTTGGTAGTTAATGAAAATTTTTTATTATATGGATAGGTAAGTAAATGAAAATTAATCAATTACAATGTTAAATAATTTAAAAAAAAGGCTAAATTAACATTCACATATGAATTTTTCAGTCATCTTATGAACTATTCAAGATATTGAGATGCAGTGTTCACCAGTCATTTTTTTTAATGACGTATACTGGTTATACAGTAGACATAACCATTTTCAGGTATAGGACAACTTTGTTATTTCAAATGGGACACTTTGTATATTTTTGTAGTAGACATGCCCATTTTCAGGTATAGGACAACTTTGTTATTTCAAATGGTGTATATTTTTGCATATTCAGAAAGTTTGGTCTCTCAACTTTCCAAAAACCTATCACGTAACCATTTCCTTTAAAAATGCTAAAGTTATAAGCTTTTGAATCAGCTACTGAATTTCGTAAACAATGTTTTTTAGCTGATTTGAACCATTTTGAGCCCTCATATCTCCGTTATAGAATGAGATACTACGGTTTGCGCCATTCGATTTGTCTCTATCCTACGCATTTAGATTTTTCATAAAAATCGACATGGTATGATTTCTTTCTTCAGTTTTTATAAAAATATTTTGGTTAATCAATTCATTTTAACTATTTTTTTAAATAATAGTTTTAACTCGAATGTACTTTTCATTCATTTCCATATCCGACTTAGATTTTTAAGTATATTGTTTATGAAATGCAGTAATTGATTTAGAGGCTTACAACTTTAACATATTTAAAGGAAATGGTCACGTGATAGGTTTTTGGAATGGGGACAGACCAAGCTTTCTGAATATGCAATATGATGTCTTATTTGAAATAACAAAGTTGTCCTATACCTGAAAATGGGCATGTTTACTTCCGGTATAACCAGAAGTTGAAAGGAAAAGGTAATTAAAAAAAAAAACCTTGTAAAAAAAAAGAAAATTACTGGTGAAACCGCATCTCAATATTTTGAAGTAGTTCTGGAGTAGTTGAAAAACGGGTCAAAATACAGGTGGACACCCTGTACTACAAATTCTTTATTTTAGTAACAGTTCAGTGCCTTTAATTTTCTTTTATCAGGATCGCCACCAGTTATAAAAAAGGTGCCAGAACAGCGCCTCATAAGGTTTTGTCAAAAATTATTATCCAGGGACGCCCCTTAATATATACCTTTCATATCCCTACATTGCCGTACTATTTAATGTTATCATAATTAAAAATTGATACAGATATAAACAATAAAACTGGCAAAAATAAAATAAATGTGTTATTAAAAACTTAATTAGGTAGATAAGTACTTTACAATATATAGGTGGAAAAAGTGTTTGTAGAGTAGTTGAATAAAATAAGTTTTTAAAATTTAAGACTATTAAAACTCTAGTCTTTGTGCATTAGTTTCGAAGTTTTTTAAATCCAATTTGTTAAAAGAGCACTTTTCGTGCATTGGTTTAAAAAAAGTTTTTAAATGATTGCTCAAATTAATCGCTTTCACATTTCATGTTCTATAGATAGAGTAGTTAGAGCTGATAGTCTTTCTTGACTCATGGAAAACCGTAGACAGTCCTAAGTTTCTCGTGGCTCAAAACAACGTAGTCACAATATATTATTATTAGGTATTAAAAGCACCGATAAAGGAATAGATGGACGTGCACAAAGGATAGGCACTAAAACAATTATCTTATATCTATTGGGTACACTATACAAGTGTTGTTCTTCTGTATAAACAAAAACATTATCTATATGCTTTGTTGACAATTAAATCAAATGCTAATGTCGATACACTTCAGCAATGCTGACAAAACAAATATTTTTATATTAAATATTTTCCAAATTGGTTTTTTATTATGCAAAAACAAAAATATTTTCTAGTATTCACTGTGAAAAAACGTTCAGATGCATTTTTAAAAAATTTTGCTCCGCCCCTCCCTGGAAATTTTGGAAGCGACGCCCATGGCGACATGACACGGATTGAAATTAACGTCGTTAGCAACCAGTCTTTGGAACATACCACCCTGTATCATTCCTATGTTTCTATCCAACTCTGCGTTACTCAATCTACGTAACCAGTATTTAATTGTTTACACTGACATATACTGGCAAAGATATCAAAGAATTCTATTCCAAAGCCCTCTTTTTCACAAATCCTGTTTAATTTTATTGAAAATGCACTACAAAAGAAAAAAGTTGTGTTCATAAATAAGAGAGATAAATGCAATCTGTCAGATGAATCATTTAACTAATAATAGGGCTACCTGATAGGGCACAATTAGCTTTTTTGCGAATTCTGGTTTACCCCACGTTGAGGTTGTAAAATTATCAAAAAAAACACTCCAAATTCCACCCCGTATACACCACCTCTCCACATTATTGGAGTTATTGAATAATATTTTCAACAGTACAAGAAATTGAGAAAAAAAACAAAACAATAAGCTACACTAAATACCTTGATATTCACAATTAACCTTCAGCAACATATGTATGATCCACTTGTAACTTCATCACAACTGCATTGACAAAAATGATAGAATATCATCTCCAAAACCCTAAATTAACTAGGCAAATACAGAGGTTAAATCACTTTCATTTGTTAAAATTTTTTTTCTTCACTACTTCACTGACTGATTTATCGTGTAATGTAAATCAGATAATACTTCAATAACTATTATACATTATACTGCACCTTAGGACTACAATACCTGTTTCTTAGATAGGTAAAGGTATTTGTATGTGTGTGTCTATTAACTCCGAGAAAGAGCACAACATATGATAATAAATCTTATCTGTTTTTAACTGACAAACGTTTTACATAAAGTATTACATATTACATTTAAAAAAATAAAAAAAGTTACCTGGTTTTGACAGACTATATAAGCTTCATATCAGTCTTAAAAGTCCCCTGACCATCACAGCCTTTAAGTTTATAATTCCACATAACTAATGCCAGTTATTTGCATATTCCGATTTATACTTGTCACTAGTTATATCACGATTATAATTTGGTAAAAAATTGACATTAATTGTCACTGGATGTAACACATGAATTGTAGGCATAACTTCCAATAGGTCATAATTTTGCAAAAATGGTAATAATGTTTTATAGTCAATTGTTAAGGGTACATAATAAGAGCCTTTTGCATGTAGAACAAATATAGGGACATTAAAATTATGTTTTAAGTCGTTTTGAAGTGGGTTTTTCATATTTGGTGAATATCTTTGTAGAATGTCATTTCTTGGTGGTTCTAATTTTAAGTGATTATTATTCATTGATAATGTGCTATCCGATGGAGACCTCCTGTGTGTGTTGTCACTATCTGAGATTCTAGTACAGAGCTCACTACTTGGAGGGGAACTATGACTCGAACTAAAAAAAAATAAATAAATAAATAAATGAAACAATTAAAAAGCTCATAATCTGAAAGTAATAAAAATACATTTGACATTGGATATGTGAAAAAAGATCGGACGATACAAACAATTATATGGTACCGATTAAAATTACTTAGAAAACAAAAATAGATACCAAAAATACTGTTACGTGTTTGCTATCCACACAAACACCTATACTCGTAGATTCGTTGATTGAAAATCCAGGTAACACTTATTCACTACTTTATTTATTAATTAACAATTAACAACAATAGACTAATTACTGTCTTAACTATAATAATTACACTTGAACACTTTTAAGTCTCTTTCTTATTACTTCTTTACTCGCTCACGTTCAACTTAAGATTAAATCTCAGCTCACCGTGCGTCTTATTTATACATGCATTCTCCCGGTCTAGAGCACTCCAGAATATTCCCGGCAGTTCGTGTACAATCCCAGCCTAATCTAACCAGTCTGCATAGTCCAGTGGCGTAACACTGCCCCCTCCTTAAGCCTGAACGTCCCGATCAGGCAATTCATTGTTCCCTGCATACTTGGCTAGTCTCTCTATATGCACCACCTTCATCTTGGATTTTGGGCTTTGCTGAATTCTATATACAACGTCGTTTAGTCTGGTGACGACAGTGTAAGGACCTTCCCAGGGCGGGTGAAACTTCGGGGACCTGCCTTTCTTTCGTTGTGGGTTATATAGCCAAACCAAATCTCCAGCCTGGAACCCTCCTGAATTTGCCTTAAGATCATAACGAGCCTTCATGCGATCACTTGCTATGGCAATTCGGTCTCGTACCAGCTCATGAATATTCCTTAGCCGTTCACCTACTTCATCGGCGTAGTCATTTATGGAAAGTCGCTCCTCATCTGGTGTGCCAAATACCAAGTCACATGGCAGTCTAATCTCACGTCCAAACATCACGCGAGCCGGCGTTTGTTTTGTTGTTTCATGAATGGAGGCCCTGTAGGCCATAAGGAAAAGAGGTAAGTGACGGTCCCAATCTCTCTGATGTTTCTCAACCACTTTAGATAGGTGCTCCTCCATAGTTTTATTATATCTCTCCACCATTCCGTCTGATTGTGGATGTAGGGCTGTTGTTCTTGTCTTATGAATTCCCAGTAAGCGACACATCTTCTGAAACACCCCTGATTCAAAGTTTCTTCCTTGATCCGAATGCAATTCTAGGGGCACGCCAAATCGACATACTAGATTATCTACCAGAGCTTGAGCGACAGTGGCTGCTTCTTGGTTAGGTATGGCATAAGCTTCAGGCCACTTACTGAAATAGTCCATGGCAACTAAGATGTATTTGTTCCCATCATCCGTCACGGGGAATGGACCAGCTACGTCGATCGCAATTCGCTCAAAAGGAGCCCCTACGTTATATTGTTTCATTTGACCCTTACTTCTTGTCTGTGGTCCCTTACTTGCCGCACAAACTTCACATTTGCGGCAC
Organism: Rhamnusium bicolor; assembly: GCA_029963845.1. Taxonomy (NCBI): domain Eukaryota; kingdom Metazoa; phylum Arthropoda; class Insecta; order Coleoptera; family Cerambycidae; genus Rhamnusium; species Rhamnusium bicolor. Next base: position 910,234 of record JANEYF010005497.1, read on the forward strand.
CAAGCCTCCACATCTTGGCGACTGTTCACCCAGTAGAATCGTTCGCGTACTTTAGTGAGAGTTTTGTTGATGCCAAAATGTCCGCCAGATGTTCCATTATGCACTTCCTGGAGTACTTTTGGTATGCGACACCTGGGAATTACCAATCTCAAAGAAATTTCCTTCCCGTCTGGACTTTCCCAAGCTCTTTTCAACAGTCCATCCTCTACTCTAAGGGAATCCCATTGTGCCCACAAAGCCTTCAGTCCCACTGCCTTGTCTGAAATGTCCTTCCAGCCAGGTCGGGCTCCTCTTTCTTTCCATTCCAGAATAGGACCAGTTTCTTGATCTTTTAACTGCTCTTCTCTTAATGTCTCTTTTGTCCAATCGTCAGGAACATCAATTTTAACGGTGTTTACAATTATTATCCCTTGTTGTTTTTCCACCCTGTGGCAGTGCTTGCAGTCTTCCCGACAGGGTCTTCTGGAGAGAGCGTCTGCATTTCTATGGGATTTTCCAGGACGATGTTCGATTTTAAAATCGTACTGCTGCAGTTTTTCTATCCAGCGTGCTAGTTGGCCTTCCGGAGTCTTCAATTGCAATAACCACTTTAATGCAGCATGGTCGGTCCGAACTTTAAAATGTTGTCCATATAGGTACTTGTGAAAATGGTCTATGGACTTGACAATGGCCAATAGTTCCTTCCGTGTCACACAATAGTTACGTTCTGGCTTCGACAACGTCTTGCTGAAGTACTCAATTACTTTTTCCTGTCCATTTTGAATTTGGGAAAGAACACATCCAAGTCCAGAATTACTGGCATCTGTGTCTAATACGTAGAGGCCTTTCCGTTCTGGGTATGAAAGAACCGGACTCGAACACAGTGCTGATTTTAGTGTTCTGAATGATGTTTCGCACTCTTGTGTCCATTGGTACTGAACCTTCTCTTCTGTAAGCCGATGTAGTGGCTTCGCAATATCAGCAAATCGTTCCACAAATCGTCTGTAGTAAGTGCATAGGCCAAGGAAGCTTCTTACTTCGTGAACATTTGAAGGCCTCGGCCAATCTCGTACTGAAGAAATCTTATCTGGGTCTGTTCTTATCCCCTCCGAGGACACGACATGTCCTAGGAATTTGACCTCTTTCTGGAACATTAGGCACTTTTTGGGATTCAATTTCAGGTGTGCATTTTTAATTCTTCCAAACACTTCTTGAAGGTTCTTCAAATGCTCCTTAAAATCCCTTCCCATAACCATCACATCATCAAGATAAACTAGACATGTCTTCCAAGTTAGTCCTCGTAGTACCAGTTCCATCAGTCTTTCAAAAGTCGCTGGCGCATTGCACAGGCCGAAAGGCATCACAGTGAATTGATAAAGGCCACTTCCTGTCGAAAAGGCTGTCTTGTCTTTGTCATCTGGATGAAGTCCCACTTGCCAATATCCACTTCGAAGATCTAGAGTGGAGAACCACTGTGAACCTGCCAGCGTACTTAGTGTGTCATCAATTCGGGGTAGCGGATAGCTGTCTTTTCTTGTGACGTCATTCAGCTTCCTGTAGTCGACACAGAATCTTAAAGTTCCATCTTTCTTAGCAACCAAAACTACTGGCGACGACCAAGGACTGGTTGATTCCTCAATAACTCCGTCTTTAAGCATCTTCTGTATCATTGCAGAAGCCTCTTCTTGTTTTGATAATGGGAGCCTCCTAGGTGGTTGACGAATAGGAGTTGATTCGCCAGTATTTATCCGATGTTGCACTATGTTGGTCTTTGTAAGAGCTTCTGTGTCCTTTGCAAATACTGTACTTTCCTTCTTCAAGAATTTTAAAGCTTCTCTATGTTCATCTGGAGTTAAATGTTCTAACTGGGCATTTAACATCCTTACAACTTCTTGGTCCATATCTGTAGATCAGATATCAGATTTTGTGTTGTGTTGTCTGGCTTGTCTTCCTCCACACTCACAGCTCGTACTCTCTGATTTGATTGTGTGGTATCCTTATAGGCAGCCTCAATCTCCAGTGCATGTACTAAAGCCTCACTACTAAGCTTATGCCTGGCCAACTTAAGAATTCGCCTAACTTCCTGGTCCCTTACTCCATCAATAAATGTACCAACTGCTAACTGTTGTTGAAATTCCATTGGTGCATCAGGATAGGCTAGATGGGCTAATCTTTCTACCGCAGCTTCGAACTCCTGGAGGCTTTCTCCACCTCGTTGTCTGCGTGATTTGAGCTGAGCCTGATATACTTGGGCGAGATGTTGGTCGCCATATCTTAGTTCTAATGCTGCCTCCAAGATGTTAAAGTTTTGTTGCTGTGCGGCAGGAATTGTTTGGAGCAGGTCTAATGCTTGGCCCCTTAGTGCTAATACCAATGCTGTTGCCTTTTCCTCATCGTTCCAGTTATTTGAACGCGCAGCTGCCTCAAATTGTCTCTTATAAGTTGACCATGAACTTTGACCGTCGAATGAAGGTGGTTGTAACCTAGCACCAGACGACAGTACTAATTGGCCACCCTTCTCTCTTAATTGTTGTTTGAGTCGGGCTACTTCTCCTCTGACTTCGGTTATTTCCCCTTCAACTTGGCTGACTTTTTCTTTAACTTCACTGACTTGTTCTTCCACTTCACCGACTTTTCCTATAACATCGACTTTAAATTTTTCAGTGAGAGAGAAAATGGCTGCCTGCTGTTCCTCTAGGCTTCTTTTTATATCTTCGTTTTCCTCCAATCGTCTTATTTCCAAGCTCTCCATCATTTTTTCTTAAGTCTTCTTTTTCTTCCTGGCGTTTTTTCTCTTGAGCTTCCATAATTTTTCTCTGTTCATCCTTCTCGTCTTGTCGTATTCTTTCCTGTTCTTCTTTTTCTTCCTGGCGTTTTCTCTCTTGAGCTTCCATAATTTTTCTCTGTTCTTCTTTCTCTTCTTGTCGTATTCTTTCTTGGTCTTCTTTTTCTTCTTGTCGTCTTTTCGCTTGTTCTTCTTTTTCTTCCTGTCTTTTTCTTTCTTGATCTTCCATAATTTTCCTTTGTTCTTCTTTTTCTTCCTGTCGTCTTCTCTCTTGATCTTCCATAATCTTTCTTAATTCTTCCTGGCGTTCTCTTTTCTGTTCTTCCATTTGTTGCACCAATGCTGCAAGTAAGTCTTGTGTTTGTTTCTCCGCCATGCTTCTTGTTGTTGGCATTAACTCACGACACGTAAATCAGTTCAAAATAAAGTTTATTACACTATAAAGTCCGTAAAATGTTGATATCACGTCTATTTTAATAATGAAATGTTCCAGAAAAATCTCGAAACAGCACTAGAAAGTCTTATTTAGAGTCTATACTTCTTTTGTGTTGACAAAATTCACTTATCTCCACTAGTTCTCCAATGGACTGTTCGAGAATTTCCACGAAATATCACTAATAAGTCTTATTTTGAGTCTATAACACGTTTCCGTTAACACAGTCTACGTATCTGCTGTGATTTCCAAATCGAATGTTCTAGAATTGTCACTAAAAGTCACTTATAGTCTTGTTTTTAAGTCTACAACACGTTCCCGTCGACACAATTCACGTATCTCCTGTAATTTCCAAATAGAATGTTCTAGAATTTTCCCGAAATTGCACTAGTAGTCCTTTTTCTCAGTCTACAACACGTTATTACTAGCGGCACGCGCGTATTTGCAACTATTTCTAAATCGAATGTTCTAGAAACTTCTCGAAAATCCACTTTAAAGTCACTATTCAGTCCCGAAATAGTCCTCCAAACACTGTCCAGTAGTTTAATTCTTCGTGTCACCCCTAATTCCTGAGAAGAACACTGTAGAATCTTTTCGAATATTCCAGAAATTTCTCTTCCAATCCACTTCCGACACCAAATTGTTACGTGTTTGCTATCCACACAAACACCTATACTCGTAGATTCGTTGATTGAAAATCCAGGTAACACTTATTCACTACTTTATTTATTAATTAACAATTAACAACAATAGACTAATTACTGTCTTAACTATAATAATTACACTTGAACACTTTTAAGTCTCTTTCTTATTACTTCTTTACTCGCTCACGTTCAACTTAAGATTAAATCTCAGCTCACCGTGCGTCTTATTTATACATGCATTCTCCCGGTCTAGAGCACTCCAGAATATTCCCGGCAGTTCGTGTACAATCCCAGCCTAATCTAACCAGTCTGCATAGTCCAGTGGCGTAACAATACAATTAACAAATGAAAATAACTACAATTTAACTACAAAGATAGAAGATAAAATTATATTGATATTTAGTATGGAGAAAATCTTAATGATTTTTTATAAGTATGATAACAACTCTACAATAATTCAAAAACATCAATCTAAAAATTTTCGAAAAAAAAATTATTTGTTTGACTAATACATGTTAAACAATAGCGGGGCTCATTTTCACAATTAATACAGTAACTGGTAACCTTTCTTAAATTGTTTTTAAGTTTTTTTGTTAAGAATGAGTCACTTTTTTCTCATAGCATCCTCTACAATATTTTTATGTTTTAACTGCCGGCCCATCTCTTCACAAAAGTATGAGTATCCATTGATTTTTTGTGTTGGTGACCATCTCGATGACCGCTGTCTAATAAGTAGCCACTCATATCCTACTGTACCGAAAAGGTCACTTGTTAAAAAAATTGAAAAAAAAAACTCAAGGATACTTCAAGATATACAGGGTGGGGCAATCGTGTGTCCGATATCTCAAGTTCTATGATAGCTAGAAACTTAATTTAAAAACATAAATAAACTAGACAAAGAAGTCTATAACCGGAAATTGTTTTCGAATATACAGGGTGAGTCAAGACGATTCTACAGGGTCAAGTAAATTTTTTTTAAATGAAATGCCATGTATATCAGAATATTTTTTTTGAAACCTCTTTATGGCCTCCTTTCGCTCCTGTATTATTATTGATTTTCTCATAACCACTTGGATGCAATGATTTTTTTGTGTTGAAATTATACCATTTGCACATGTATCTTAAAAATATCACTACAATCATAACTATCGATTTTTAGAAAAAATATGTTAGTATCATTTATGAGATATCTGTGTGATGACACTCGGCCATTTTCACTTCCTAAAAGTATACAGGGTGGCCAAAAAAGAATTTTTAAATTTTTAACTTTTTAAACTGAATTTTCTCAATTTTTTTCAAATGTATATTTTGGATGATGTGATGTAGGATTGAAAAACAAAATTTTTTTGTATGTACACTCCTATGGCTATTTGTGACCATTTTCAATTTATTGAACAATAACTGTAAAATTCAGCAATAAAAATGAAAAATGAGGGTTTTTTTCAAATAATTCAAGAGAAGGTATTGTAATAAGCGTGTTCCTTGATGCATTTAAAAACATCACATCAACAACAATCCAAAATTTGGAGGAAAGTGATACTTCTAAAAGCATATTTTATGCTTTTAGAAGTATCACTCCGGCAATTTTATGAACAGTAGAAACCTCTTTCCAAGGACGCATAGAAATGTGTGTCAATCAAAATGGGCAACATGTGGAGCACTTTTTATAATATCTTGAATTACAAAAAAATATATTTTAATTTTTATTGAATTTTGTAGTTATTATTCAATAAATCGAAAATGGTTACAAATAGCCGTAGAGATGCACATACAAGAAACGTTCGTTTTTCAATTTTACATCACATTGTCCAAAAATATACAGGGTGTTCCATTTGAAAAAATTGAGAAAATTCAGTTCACATAGTTGTAAATTTAAAAATTACTTTTGGCCACTCTGTATACTTTTAGGAAGTGAAAATGGCTGAGTATCATCACATAACTGGTACTAACAATTTTTTTCTTAAAATCGATAGTTGTGACTGTAATGATTTTTTTAATATACACTTGTAAATGGCATAATATCAACAAAAAAAATCATTACATCCAAGTGATTGGGAGACAGTCCATAATAATACAGTGGTGTAAAGAGGCAACAAATAGGTTTCAAAAAATGTTCTAATATACATGGCATTCCATTTAAAAAAGTGTTAGTTGACCCTGTAGAATCGTCTTGGGTCACCCTGTATATTCAAAAATAATTTCCGGTTATAGACTTTTTTGTCTAGTTTATTTATGTTTCTAAATCAAGTTTCTAGCTATCATAGAACTCGACATATCGAAATAGGACGCACTATTGTCCCACCCTGTATATTAGATACAGAAATACAAAAAAAACAGCTTTGGCAGGGAGGACGTTTTTTTGAAAAGTGCTCTGACATTGAATATGTTAAAAACAGTGTGTAACAAAAATCAGGAAAAAATTCATTTTCTCTGTTGTAGTTTTCTTTTTTTTAGTTGCCTAACTATTGCGCTCTGCATTTTTTTTTTCTGTATAACTTCCTTTAAATCTTATTGACATATAGCATATGGTCCGAAAAGAGAATTTTAGACTATTAAAAACATAAAAAAAAAATTGTTCCATTTAAAATGAAACATTGATGACATCAAGCAAACTGTGATGTCATTTTTAAATTTTCTATACCAAACGATTTGACACTGCCATTTTTTTGACATTTGACAAAAGACAGTTGAAGGTAAAAATCGACGTGCCAAATAACCTTGTATTAACCATTAAAAAAATATAATTCATATTTCTGTTACACATTGCTTAAGTAGATCATTTACATTTAACGAAAACAACACAGGGCCAGGAACAGACTTTTGAGGTATACCTCATTCTAGTTTTAGCCTGTCTGATTTGATTCTGTTTATTTCTATCAGTTGTTCTTTATTGATTATGAAATAATCAGTCCAAGTTTGCATTGTTCACCTCTAAAGACATAAAGGTTCCACTTTTATAAGAAATTGATTTTTGGTAATTTCTCATGATATTGTTATTATTGCTAACTAAAATACTAGTTATTTTTTATAGCTATGTATATAAACAATAATGACCAAAATAAGTGAATCTGAGCTTCTTACCTGTGATTTTCAATACTTGTAAATGAATTCCTACGTCCATTTTGAATCTTTTGCCTCTTAGGTGAAGTTTCGTGGCTCCCACCATTAATATCCTGAGTAAACCTAAGTTTAATATTAGTTTTATATTTATATGAAACCCCATTATTTTCTGGATGTTTTTCATAATCGGATTCTGAAGATGCAGGCTGACTGGGTCTAATAATAAATGAACCATTATTGTTATTAGGTTCTGGTTCGTTTTTGGACATAGGATATTCAGTCACTTTCAACTGTATGTTGTCCATGATCGTTTCATGAGAATTTGACATCGGCAAATTGTGATCAGTGAGAGTTACAGGGTTTCTGTTTTGATTAACATGTGGAGCTCTTGAAATTGACTCACAATGCTTCTGTAGGTGGTTTAATAGTCGTACGCAAATGGCTTCACGAGGGAAATGCCCTTCAACCTCTACCATGAATCTCATGGCTTCGGACATGCATTCTTGATACCCTAACCTACAACCCAATAAAATATATGTGGTATGTCCTAGATAAAAATGAACAGAATGAGAACCACACTTAAAAGATACAATATTTGTGAAATGAGAGAAAAGATACACTATCAGGGATCACTAAGCATATTTTACTGATAAAATCTTCATATAAACATACAATCATACATGGTTTAACAGTTTTTTTTATTGGTTCTTACTATCAATTATATGTCACTTTTTCCCACGGCACCTGTTTATGACTTACAAGTTCTAGAATGATTCGTGTTGCCAAGTTTGTATATAGGACATGACCAAATAGGTTAGGTTAGGTTAGGCTTTTGTGAGTAGGTCCCCGTGGACCCCCCACTGCGGTCATCAGCAGGCCTATTGTGGCTCACTCCTAATTATATTTCACCCAATAAGTTCAGTCGCTTAATGAAACTGATCTTTATTGGGTGAGAGTGTGTCCAGATCTCCTTTGCCAAATATTGAAAATTGGATCCATCCTGTGGATGCACCTATCCACAGCGGGATAGGTGCATAAGATGTGGTCTACCTTCTCATCATCCTCCAGGCACAGGCGATACTCGGCGTTTTCTGCCTTGTTTAGTTTCTTAGCCCTTGATTTCAAAGGGTATTTTATAAACGCCTTTGAATTAACTAATCCTGGTAACTTGCCAATGCTGGTGAGTTTTCCTTTCAGCCCAGGTTAAGATAGCTGTTTTGGCAATACTTGAGGATATGCCAAGTATTGATTCAGGTCCGATAATTCGTGATCCGGCTCCTTCTCCTAGCCAAGGAATCGGCAATTTCGTTACCTTTCAGACCAGAGTGTCCAGGTATACAGATCAGAGTCTAACTCCTGTTCCCTCTGGAATTTTGGAGCCATCTGTAACCCAGCAACTGTCTGCCCTCAGTAAGTCGGCTTTATTCCGAGCTCCCTCATCTTTTTCTGGAAAAAGGATGTTGAAGGTTAGTTCTTAGTTGGTCATGGTAGGAATAATATCTGAGGGCATTCCCAAGATTTCTATGTCATCTAGCAACCTGTTCCACACCATGATACTATTCTGCTGCATATTAATGACCGCTTGTTGGCCAGGGGCGGTCATATATCTTCTTCAAGGGGGTAGCCACATCAACACTTACTAAACAAAGTTTGATTTTATTAAAATATACAGGGTGTATACAGGGTATTTTCGATCGCACCAGTTCAACTCTTAAGCGGCGGTGAATCCACCCCTAAAATTTTAAAAGGCAAGGGGGGTCAAGTAGCACACCGTTTTAAAGCTCGTTAAATTCTCTTTACAATGGTACTTACTTTTTTAAGTTTGGGCTAATGGTTTGTGAGAAATTGCGTTCTAATATTAGAGAATTACTTTTTGGTGTTTTTGCTTTGTTTTCTTTTGTTCACACTGAAGGTAAAAAACGGCAAAACAGTTAGATGATATTATTAAAGCAACTAGTCTAACTTTATCAGCAAGTAATTCATCAAATTTATTTAGTATTAGAACGCAATTTATTGCAAACTATTAGCCCAAATTTAAATTTTTAAAATGATGTGGCCCCCTTGAAAATGAAAAATCGACGGGTCCGAGCTTTTCGAGAAAATGAATTTAAATGTAAAAAACGCTTGTTTTGTTTTGCAACTACCTCATTAAATTCCTCCCTCCCCTCATGACCGCGCCTGCTTGGTGCAGTTTATATGTTGCCCACTTGGCCTCTCTCCAAATATATATGAAGAGAGGGTAAGTCTAGGAGGATCTCCATTTCAGTGTGGTACTAATTTGCTCCGTTATGGTCAAGCATTCTAACTTTTGCACTCCAGAGAGTTTGGCATTGGCCATCCATTGGCATCCTTTCATCAACCAAACGATGGATCCGTATGTTATCATTGGTCTGATGACCGTGACACAGATCCAGTAAATTCCTGTGGCACCCATGCCACAGGATTTACCGCAAATACGATGACATGTCCATAAGGACATTTTTGCTTTGTGGATTACCTTTTCCAGAGGAAAGTTCCAATTAAGTGATTTATCTAGAATGATTTCTAGATATTTCACTTCTCTCCGCAAATGGAATAGTTTCATCCATTAAAGAAAGCAGCTTTAAGTCCTAAGGCGGGTGAATGGTACTATTACTGTATTTTGAGGGTTCACAGACACCTGTTGCCTGTCACACCAGTTACCCACTGCATCCAGTGTCTCTTGAAGGGTATTTGATATTACTCCTTCAGAGTTTCCTCTGACTAGTATGACTAGATCATCTGCATATGCCAAAACCTCGATCTCAAACAGTGTGAGAATAGCCAGTAAGTCGTTCACAAGAAGTGACGACATAGTGCGCAGAATTCCAATATCTTAAAAGATAATTGGATTTTTTTTTGATGTACCTGGTTTCTCAAACCACAAAATCAAAATAATGCCAATTATACGGGGTATTCCATTTCTTCTGGTTAGAGAGCAACTTTGTTTTTCTTAATAGCAACCTATATTTTTATAATTTTTTGAGAGTACGTTTCTTACAAAAAGTATCCAATTTAAGTATAGGGAAAGCTGTAACAAAGTTGTAGAATATTCAATGGACCGATTTGAATTAATGAAGATTTTTCAATGTTTTCTTTATCACGTTTGCAAGATTTTTTTCGCAAACCTGTATATCACAGTCTCTGACATAGTGTTTTAAAAAGCCATTTAGCCAACAAATATTTTTACTGATGATTAGTATAACCATAAAACATCAGATAATATGGGTGATGACATTTAAGAAAAAAAACGTCAAGCTAAATATCTCAAGAACTGTGGATATTGTCATGAGTATTATACATAAAATACCTTTTATTTTTCATGTAGATTTCGAAAAAATTATAAAAAATATAGGTTGCCATTAAAAAAACAAATTTGCTCTCTTACCAGAGGAAATTGGACTCCCTGTTTTTTGATTCTGTGGAGCTTGAGAAACTAGGCACAACCAAATTATTCGACTTCCGCGCACTAGGTGGACAAGCTGTATATGATATTAATAAGAATTTCATAGACTAAAATGACAAGTAAAAATCCGTGGTTGCAAATATAATGTTGTGTAATACATGATGATGACTCAAAACAAATGAATTTGTCAGTTAATGCGAATAAAACAAAGCTAGGTAGAGAATTTAAGAAACATTTTTTTCCCTTGGCAGAATGTTTGCGAGGAGAAATACTGCTTTATTATTACTAATAATCGAAATGTTTTTTGTGTGCATATCATATACAACTGTAAATTATTTTATTTTCTAATCTTTACTAAATAAGTATGATTTAGGGATTATGATATATTTTTTTTTTTGTAAATGATTGTAGTATAAATATTATTTTTTTTATTTATATTCCAAACAAGAATATATTTATTTTTATGCCAAATAAGAATATTTCAGTTTTATTTTCTTAAATTAGTTTAATATAATTTTCAGTGTGAGTGTATATATATATATATATATATATATATATATATATATATATATATATATATATATATATATATATATATATATATATATATATATATATATATATATATATATATATATATATATATATATATATATATATATATATATATATATATATATATATATATATATATATATATATATATATATATATATATATATATATATATATATATATATATATATATATATATATATATATATATATATATATATATATATATATATATATATATATATATATATATATATATATATATATATATATATATATATATATATATATATATACATATATATGTGTGTATTTGTGAATATATGCATAGACTATGTAGGTAGATGATTTCATAAACAATATTTCTTTAGAAATATCATATACATATAAGTACTAAATTTGTTAATTTTTGATTTAGCGAATACAAGTTACATAGTACCTCGAAATAATAAAAAAGACACTAACAAGGCATAGTTATACAGTCTGCGACACTTGGATAACCTCACCCAAGAATTACTACATTTATAGGGAAATATATATTATTTGTAAATAATACTGCTAGCATTTTCTTAAATGCACTTCTTTAATAACAGCAGTACTACTACTTTCTTTTTATAGTTTTTATTACTTAAGAAAAACTAGAAATTTACAAAAAAATAGCCTTTTACAGTATGCCAATAGGATAACCCCATGTATAAAAAAAATTTATCAACACAAGTAAGCTAATTTAAATAATGTGTTAATATTTAGTATTTCCTCCTTTTACACTTATGACATTAAATATTCTTTGCGGTAATGATTCATATAAATTTGCAATTAAATTAATGGGAATTTCGTTCCAACACTTTCTAATAGCATTTTTTAAGTCTTCCTTATTTAGAAACTGCCATCCCCACAAGTTTTCTATAATATTTAAGTCCGGAGATAAAGCTGGCCACTCAAGAACTCGAATGTTATGATTGTTAAACCAACGTTTCACAATTTTCGCCGTACTTAAGGAAAAGCAACGTGATGCTCGTCAAGTGTTTGCAAAGAACCACATGGGTTGGACACACGAATGGAAAAAGTGATTTTTTTCGGACGAAAAAAAAATTCAATTTAGATGGCCCTAATGGTTTTAGGTATTACTTTCATGACCTTAGAAAAGATGAAGTAATCTTGGCACGCAGACATGCTGCACTTGGTAGTGTTATGACTGGGGTGCAATAAGTAGTAAGGGAACTGTTGATCTTGTATTCTTAGAGGGAAAGCAAAATGCACAAAAATACGTGGATCTGTTGGAAAATGAAAAGAATAACATAGACAGAATTATGGAAGGAGAAGAATGGATTTACCAACAGGATAATGCAGGAATCCATACGGCAAAAATTGTGAAACGTTGGTTTAACAATCATAACATTCGAGTTCTTGAGTGGCCAGCTTTATCTCCGGACTTAAATATTATAGAAAACTTGTGGGGATGGCTTACTCGAAAAGTGTATGCTAATGGAAAACCAAAAAAATGCTATTAGAAAGTGTTGGAACGAAATTCCCATTAATTTAATTGAAAATTTGTACGAATCATTACCGCAAAGAATATTTAACGTCATAAGTGTAAAAGGAGGACATACTAAATATTAACACATTATTTAAATTAGCTTACATTGTGTTGATAAATTTTTTTATACATGGGGTTATCCTATTGGCATACTATAAAAGGCTATTTTTTTGTAAATTTCTAGTTTTTCTTAAGTAATAAAAACTATAAAAGAACGTAGTAGTATTGCTGTTATTAAAGAAGTGCATTTAAGAAAATGCTAGCAGTATTATTTACAAATAATATATATTTCCCTATAAATGCAGTAATTCTTGGGTGAGGTTATCCAAGTGTCGCAGACTGTATAATAATAATAAAATAATAGTCTTACTAAATTATAATTACCGATAATGTTCAGTGGGATTTCCATGTTCCTGTTGCAAATATTTCATATGCTTAATGGCCATTTCGATAATTTCAGTTTTTTCAATTCTTCCTCTTCCTTTTTTCAAATATTCTGTTGGTATTAAACGGGACAAATCAGCAAGACAGTTATTCATTCTATCTCTCCTCCTCTTTTCTATAATACGATGTGACATTGGATCTTGCTAGCAAAAAAATATACCTTCAAAGTGTCTTTATTTTAAGGGCCACCTCAAAAACTTTTGGCTAAAATCATTCGCTAATAAAAACCTCAACCAAGAAAGCATATTAAACACACACACAAAAATAAAACAGGTTCTTGATTTTTCAATTACCTGATACTAAATATATACAGGATGTTGGCTTTAATTAGTTCTCTCAAAATATCTTCGTTAATTGAGAAATTGAGAATGTTTGGATTTTTTCCATTGTAGATTTTGAAATACATTGAAACTTTGTTGCTACACAAAGATACTGCTTCTTTATCAACACTTTTTTCATGTTACTATTAATCTATAGCAATTTTTTAGGTCTAAATAGTTATAAAAAAATTTATGGGTGTTTCTTTGGATATGAAGTCTTTATTTAAAGAAAATTAGTTTATTAGCGTGCCGACGTTTTTGTAAAATTTTATTAGCATCCTTAGGGCATTAGAATAACATAGATATTTCAGTGAGCTATTTAAAAATAACACACTGTATATACAGGGTGCTCGATTTTTATTTTCCACAATACTGAGATCACTTATTTATCTTTAGGAGTGTAGTTTAAGTGAGGATGGACATGCATAATTTGGTGCTTGCTAACAATCTCTAAGAAATTTTTTTTTCATTTGCAATACTTACAATACTTAATACAAAAAATAAGCTTAAAAAAAATTGGGGTTTGAAATTTTCCGATAAATTTTTTTATTTCCAAAAATTTTTAATTTTGAAAAACATTACTTATGCATTTAAGTCGGCTTTAAATCAAAAATATTTCAGTTTTCTTATACTCGTGATTGTTTGAGGAAATCGAAGCTTTTTTTTAAAAAATTTTGTCTCAAGATTATTTTTAGAGAACTGAAAAATTGTAATAAACAATTTTTATTTTATTCCCTTTTTTTTTTGTTTTAGTTATTAACAGTAAAATAAAATTTCTTGATGATGATTTAAGTCACTTTTAAGATAAACACGTTACCAATAGTAGGAAATGAAAATTGGGCATCCTAGATATAAATAATTTACTATTTTATTTAATTTACGTTTAATGCTGTCTTTGGAGGAAATTTTAGGAAATGGGGTAATATTTTGAGTTGTTAAAAATGTTTAAAAATATTGTTTTCATAATTTGTATTAGAGGCAAACATTACTCGTCGTCTAAAAATATGGATTTTCATAATGTTTAAAAACATTATGAAAAACGATTAAAATGACACATAGGTAGTTACTTTCCCAAAATACATTTTTTTAATGAAATTTGTAATCTATCTGTGATATAATACAAAAAACACAATTTTACGAACATTTATACCCACTGTATAAAAATATACCCTGAGCAGTATCCATTTCTTAAAATTTGGTTTGTGTCCCATGCTCCAAAAATGAAATCTGGCATACATCAAATAGCAGGTGCCACTGTTGAAATAAAAAAAATATGTTTTTCTTCTAACAAATAAGAATTAATATAATTTCATAATCATAATGTAATTTATTGTCAATAATTTGTAAAATAAGGGAGCTCATCCTATGTAATACAAACCCATATAAATATAATTAAACACCACAGGTAATACAACTCCCTGAAGGTACCTCAAGGTACCTTCTGTGGGAGAGGGCTAGATGTTTAGAGACAATGGACACACACTCAATGTTCGAGTAAGCTAGGATTAATTTCTGGTTTTAGAAAAAAAATCCTAGCTCCTCGACCTGGAATCGAACTCGGGACTCCAGGGTGAGAGGCAAGTGTCCTTACCACTCGACCACGAAGCCAACAATAATATACAAAAACACTGTGTACATTTTTGATTTCTTATTAGTTAGCTGTTAAAAGTATGGAAATTTTTGCTTAATATGTAAAGAATGTTTCCTCTAAACTTATTTTTCATTATTACTAATATATCATTTTCCATTATATAATACCATTTTTCTTAACTATTTGAAATATTACTCAAAAAATTCTATTAGGGAAAAAAACTGCTGATGATAAGGAAAAATAATGTGAAATAAAATGTGCTTTTTATCTTATCATATTTAGCGAAAAATCTGTCTTAAAATTAGACGAATAATAATAAAAATCTCATAATAAATTCCTAGAATCCTTATCTAGAGATTTAGATTCTAATAATTTAAAATAATTATTATATTACATAAAAATTTCAAATGTCACCTGATAAAAAAATTTAATAAGTATACTACTGATAACCTCTGGAATCTCCGAAATCTCTAAAAATATCAGGGAGTAGTATACAATATTGAATATTATCCGTCTGAAAATGAAAATATCCTCAAAAGTAAAATCGCCAGATAACCATTCCATAACAGATTGAAATTTTGTAAGTATCTACCTAGAATTAGATGGTTACAGTGCAATTTACCTCTATCGTAATACACCTGGTGTCACTAAGACATGATTCACGTAAAGGATCACCGGGATAAGATAAGGGAACACTAAATCAGTTTGATATTCTTATTAAGCCTTCTCAGAGTTCTGAACCACAATTTAATAAAAATCCAATGTTAGGAACATCGATCATATAGCTTTAAATATGATTTATAACATTAACAAACGTCAACTGGGCTCGTCCCTAGGTGGCGGATAGAGGAATGTCCCCAGCGGCACGTTGGTGCCGACAAGTAGGTGTGAAATAAAATAACACCCGTGGACTAACAGGCTAGCACAGAAGGAAATAACCTCTTTAACAAAAAAAAGTTCTCTGGTGCCCAGTGGCGCGGACCCAGGACAGTAGTCAGAAACTTGAAATAAAGAGAATTAAGACAAAGTTTACGGAGTAGGGGAGGGATACTCCAGTTTTGGTAAGGGAAGGGAGTGAGAGCGACTGATCAGTACACACAGTGGGAGGTCAGGCTGTGAAAGGCACTACAGCAACTGACAACCAAAAAAACTAAAGAGCCAATGGCAATTGGGATCAACCCTACTCCATCAGATAACCTAATATCATCAAACCAGGAGCGTGAGATGTTGAGGTCCCTGTCTCCAAGGGCTGGAAAATTGGGAACATCTTACATCGGGTGTCTATAGGTGAATTTAAAAAAACCAGGGCTGCCACATATGTCCTTGACAGAAGAGCAAATTGATATCGCTCCCTCCAGGAACCTTGGATAAGTAACACAGTCGGGGTAGTCGGCCTGGGAAATACTTCTGGCAAGGTAATAGAAGTCGGCTCTGACACAGAGCCTGTGTCTTGATCAGAAATAAAATTAACTATTTTGTACTTACAGATTGTTGCACCCAAGACTTTGTAGCCGTCCAGGTATCAACCTTGGAGAAGAGGAAGAAAGATGGAGATAATCGTCTGTTTGGCCTACTTGCCAGGTGATAGGGCTACGGATCAACCTTCTCCAGCTGTAGTGCAGAACTTAATTAAAAGGAACATCATCCACCTGTTTATTGGATGTGATGCGATTGTCCACTATACAGCGTGGAAAAGCACGGACATTAACTAAAGAGGTGAGTCAATTTTTAAATACCTATTAGGTGAAGGACTAACTGTGAATAACATTGGTTCCGAACCAACCTTTGTCACTAGAAATAGAAACCTAGGTGGAACAAAAATTTGGACATAATGTGGAAAGAAGTTCAATACCTTTTTAATCGAGCTAAAGCTTCAGGCGACTGGGACCAATATAGATCCGTTCTAACGGACTATGGCAAATAAATTAGGAAAGCAAAAGGGGGATCTTGGAGCCCTAAATCGCTTAGACCAATTAGCCTTTTCTGTTGAAAGGCCTGGAGAAGGTGCTGGACGGATATATCGAGGAACATCCTGGGCTGTCACCCCTTAATGCTCACCAGTATACTTTAGTTGGAAAATCACCCAACCCCTTTAAATGAAGGAAATTGCAGTGGGAGCTTTTCTCGACATTGAGGGAGCATTTAACAATGCATTACCCGACTCCTTATATGCAGCAGTGGCTGCCAGAGGAATTGAGTCAACTATAGGCAACTGGATTCATGTTGTGCTATTAAAAATGACCATAACATCGTCTACAAGAGGATGCCCGCAAAATGGGGTTCTTTCCCCCTTTGTGGCCACTTCTTGTGGACCACTTACTGGCTATTCTCACACTGTAGGAGGTTGAGGTTTTAGCATATGCAGATGATCTAATCATATTAATTAGAGGAAACTCTGAAGGAGTAATATCTAATACCCTTCAAGAGATTCTGGACGCAGTGAGTAACTGGTGTGACAAGGAGCAGATGTCTGTGAACCCTCAAAAAACAGTAATAGTACCATTGCCTGGAAAAAGAAGCTGGAGGACTTAAGACCGCCTTCCTTAAAGGGTGAAACTTCCATTTGCGGAGGTGAAATATCTAGGAATGACTCTAGGTAAATCACGTAATTGGAACTCCCATCGGAAAGACAAAATGTCCTTATGACATGTCGTATTTGTGATAAATCCTAGAGCATATGGGTCTGCATCAAATTTACTGAATCCATGAGATCAATGAGAACATACAAATCTATCGTTTGATGGCCGAAAGGATCACAACGGACGGCCAAAGGTAAACTTCTGGTTTGCAGATATTAGCATTCTTGACCATTATGGAGACAGTTAGCACCACACCGTCAGCTGCAATGGAAATCCTCCTGGACTTACCTCCTCTTCATATACAGGGTGATTCGTGAGCTATGTGCCATAGCCTAATGACAGATAGAGCACTTCAAGGCAAGACTAGATATACAAGGAAAACATTTTTTGGCCACTGGTTAAGAAGATACAGGGTTGTATGCATTTAGTCTGACAATTCAAAGAGCTATTCTTCGCAAAATCCAGGCCCGAACTCGGTAAAAATATGCCCTCCTCGTTTTTGACAAAAAAAGTACATTTTTCTATCGCATTTCTGGAAAACTATTAGCGGATTCGGAAAGTTCAGAAAAAATGCTATGAGAATAGTGAATTAATTTTGACAGCACACCTAAACCATTTCGGACAAAAAAATCACAAAACAATTTAGCGCATCACAACTAACACTTTGACCGGGCATTAATTATGGAACATTTTGATAGAGTCTATACAAATGCTCAGATCCATATCACTTCTGAGACATAGCAAAAAACCTTTTTACCTAGTCGATAGGAAGAAGCAAAAACAATACTATAAGAAAGATACATACATATTTTGAAATTGAAAACAATAGCAACCTATGTATTTGTCAATACCTTGACAACAGTATATAATTAGAGACCTAATCTCATGTAGTCATTCTAGTTATGGACTTATACCTACGTACAACTAATAAAATGAGATTATGATTACTCGGTAATTAGTAATCATTTTTAAGATTAATTTTTGATTACTGTATAGCAGTAATCAAAATCTCGCCTCAAACCTATAGTTAAGCTCCCTTTACAGTTTATTAACGTACTGAAGAATTATTTCGGTTAGTAGACAAAAGACATGGTAACAAAACATGTAAAAATAAAAATGTTGCTTACAGCTTATACAGCCAAAATAAAATTAGACTTTTTGTTATCATTAACACAAAATAAACTATTTAATTAAGGTATAAATAATAAAAATTATTATAATACCCTCTCTGTTGGAATACTTTGGGTATTCCAACAGAGAGGGTAAAGTTAATTTACAAATAGTAACAAGTACTAACATAACACCTAAGGCACCAAAGTCGAAAGCGTCTAAATTTATTTAACTGAAGATTAAATAAATTTGTCACCACACTTCTTAACGATTTCTAAATTTGTATCATACTACGAGAACTGTACTCATTTCTTCTCGGTGTTCAAGAAGAGACTTATGATTTGAAATGCCCTTTGATGACGTATACACCTACTTCGCACTGATGAAGGCAATAACCAGAAACCGGTCTGCGATGGTGTGCACGACGACCTCAAGAGGGATTTCCATTTATTTGGTAAAAATCTTTTCTATTGAGCAATTGCAATAAAGCTGATTAAGCTGAATCACTGCTCGTAGTATGACACAAATTTATAAATCATTAAGAAGTGTGGTGGCAAATTTATTTTATCTTCAATTAAATAAATTGAAAGGATTTCGACTTTGTTACCTTAGGTATTATGTTATACTTGTTACTATTTGTAAATTAACAAAATAACTATACACAACACACAACGTGGTCCAAAAAGTTTGAAATAAACGAAACACTTTTTTCATTAAGAATTTCAGAGCCAATGAAATCTCTTGTGAAACAAAAACGATGCCCATTTTCTCCAAAAAATTTATTTGAGCAAATAATAACTCCTAATATTGTAACAAAGTAAACTGTTGCAGGTTTTTTTTGGTAGATGTTGTTAAATCGAAAATATTTCTCTCAAGAGAATGATAGACATCAATTTAGTTTGGTAGCAGAAAGCAAAAAAAGCCGAAATTTTAATTTTTTCGAATTGGCCAACCAAATTTTATATTTAGACATAAAATGGAAATAGAAATAATTTTTTAAAATTACATTTTTTGGTATCGTAAATAACAAGAGTAGTTTACTCTTGTCAATTTCAAATAAATGGATTTTCTGACATAAGCACCCCGACTAATAGAAATTTGTGTATCCTTAATTTAAGACCAACTTTTTTTTGAAGAATAAAATTTTCTAAGAAATCATTAATGAAAAGATTTTCCGTTTGTTTGAAACTTTTTGGACCACGTTATATACAGGGGGTTCCAAAGTTATGTAGCCAAACTGTTACAGTAAGTAGATTGGCTCAATACAAAACGAAAATTCTTATGAATATTTGGTCAATAATACATATTAAAGAAGTTACACCCTTTCAAAGATGGAGGAAAAAAAATTTTGTTTGTGCTTTAACTCAGAAACCATAACATATACGTTGTTGAGAATCTTAAGAGGGCTAATCGAACCAGTGTTTGTATTTTCAAAATTTATCTCTTCCATACGGTTTTGTCAAATTACACCAAATTTGGAGGATCAGTAGTTGAAAGTGTACTAGAGGGTACATGTAAGGCAAGGTTGGTTAACTGGGACCTAGTTTTACAACATGGTACTTTCTTTTTACTGTAACTTCAACATGTCTTACAATTTCCCACAATGACTTCAGGATTAAATGCATCAACTAATGTACTCTTGATTAGATATATCATGTCTTTTAAATTTTGAAAAACTTGATAAAAAAAATATATTTTTTAAAACAGTGTCTGTGGGCCCATTTACCCTATTCATACGGGGTAACTGGACCACTCTACCTTATTTTGTATGGAGGCTGCATGTTAACAATTCCAGGATAATTGGGCCACACTATGGTATGTACTGTATTTTGTACCACAAGTTCACAAACATCTCAATAACGATTGTGGAGTTATGGGGATTTGAAAATTATGAATGAGGTGAACACATAAAGTGATTGTTTAAATTTTATTGAAAAAATAAGTATAATGGTAGCATTTTCTGGTTTCTTAGTCCAAATACTTTTCCATATCCTTAACACTGTAATGGCCCCTGTTGTTGACTGCAACTGGAGGAGAAATAATTTTTAAAATATCATTCTGAGAGTACCAAAGTATGTCTTCTTTTTCTGGCCACTTCCAATTTCCATAATTTCCTGCTTTTTGCATACATTTTATTTTCATATTAGAATCTTTTTGTTCAATTATTTGCCCCGGATATTTCTCCAGTCCATAAGAAATTATCACAAAATCTCCGTCTCCTGCTCCCAAGTAATATGGCTCTTCATCATCTTCTGATGACGGTTCAATGACAATGGAACTTTCTTCAGAGTCCGATGATTCTGGTATAGGTTTGGATTTACCCTTGGTTAAGTTTGGCTTCTTTCGTGGATTTTTAACGACTTTACCTTTCTTAATTTTGGTTTCATTGTCTCTGAGAAGCTTTTCAACATATTCTTGTTTTGTAATAATTTCTACACCGTTGCATACACGCTTTCTAGTTTTCTTTATTGGAATTTCGCCATTAGGCTTTTGCTCATTGACCAAAGATAAATGAAGATTCTGGAAGAAGTTAACGCTAGGAATACCAGTGGTTTCTGAGAATGTACCTCTAGAAGTAGATGGTCTATCTTCATCAATTTGACAGACAGAAGTTTCATCATTTTTTAAACTTTCATGGTCATTTTGGGAAATGGTTTCAGCTTCCGCTTCCACCGGTTCTACATCTTGATTTTCGTTGAGATCATTTCTTGCCAACTTCCACTCTTCATATTTTTTCACGTCTTGTGGGGCAAAATGTTTTTTGTCAAAAACTTCCCGACTTACGGGATATATCCCTGTAATTGCAAACCCCTTTGTGATGTTGGTTACATGCAAATCTCTGTAAACTTTGTTGAGAATAATAACAAAGTCAGGCTTGGGAATTCTCTTTCTAGGATTAAGGCGCTGCCAACGGACTAGTTCTTTATCCCATGCCGTCTTGAAAGGTCCAAAAATACAGACATCAAGGGGCTGTAGATGATGCGTTGTATGCGGGGGCAATTTGAGAATATGGATATTATTTTCTTGCGCCTTTTGTATGACTTTCACAGTAACATGTGTGGCATGACCATCAAAGATTAGAAGTACAGGTCTTGCTTTTGGTATATTAGGAAAAAAAAACCTTAACAAACCAGTTATAAAAAATATCACTCTCCATCCACCCGCGTTTACTTGCAGCGTATGCTGTTTCATCATGGTCAGCCCCATTGAACCATGAATCTATGTTTTGGCCTTTAAAGATGCACAAAGGAGGTAGCTTCTGTCCAGATGCAGAACAGCAAAGCAGTATTGACGTATTTTCCCGTCCACAGCTGGCAGTCATTCTTATGCTTCTGGCCCCTACAGCTCCAACAACTCTAGTTTTCTTAGGGTCATGGCACACAGAAGACTCGTCACAGTTGAAAATCAAGTCAGGGTTTTGTTCCAGTTGAAGTTCTCTGAATGTATTCTCAAGCAAGTCATAAGAGCCATATATTACAAATGGATTAATTTGTTTCATTCTGGCCGTCTCAACGGCCTGGGGTTTTTTGACGGACAATTTATTACGTTTGCGAAAGTTGATAAACCATTCAGTGCCAGGTCTACCATTTTTGAATCTGGTTTTATGTTTTTCATTGTAACAAAGCATTCAACAACATCTAATACCTCATCCTTGCTTAGTCCAAATCCCCATCTCTCCATTACTTTGAGTCCTTCAGCTAGTTCCTTTTCATCTTCCTCCTTTAGTGCGAGTTTACCTCCTCCACCTCGTCCTCCTTCTGCAACTCGCCCATTACCCCTGGTTCCATTAACATAGTGCCTCAAAGTGGATCTTGGTATTTTGAAATCTTTAGCAGCACCTCTCATCGTTTTTTTATGATCCCTAACAGCCTCTACGGCTTGCCGCAACGTTTCAGTGGAATATCGCCCACCATCTGCTCCTCTGGCTGTCTTCCTTACATAAATTCGTGTCATTCTGCAACAAAAATACGAGTGAGGTAACTGGACCACCCCGGACCCAGTTACCAGTTTAGAGGGGGCCCATTTAACCAAAGTGGATTTTTTTCTGGGACAACTGGGACCTAACCCTAATTTCTATTTTCAATCAAAACAAGTAATTTCAATGTTTACATATGAAATATAACATATATTAACTTACCTTAAACAATGGTATTGCTGGTTCAATGCACAGTATTCACAATCCAATAAATTTCCAGAAAAGTCGTTGCCTGACTTCGTTGGCGCCAAATCACAACAGCTGTTATGAATTGACTGTCAGTGCTGCCAATATTGTTTTTTTGGTTACCTTGTGGTTGCGGTAGTTCAAATGACTGAAAATGTCACTGATTCACCAAGGTCAACTTCATGGCGCTAAATCTGAAGTTTTTAATGGGGGTGGTTCCATTTGCCTCGTGAGCCCAATTAACCAACCTTGCCTTATATCTATTTTAATTAACTTTCACTTTATGTAGGGAAAATTTATACTGTAAATATAAGTGAAATTTGAACGTGATTAGCTCCTGAATTATGATATCAATCGGTAAAATTCGAGGTAAAATTCATACATGTCTTCTAGAATGAATCTTCATAATTATGCTCAACAAGTTTCAAACTTTTTTTCCGTACTATTTGGTTAAAATGAATTTTCTAAATAAGTATCTTTGTCACTACAAATAGAGCAAGGAGGTGTTACCTCTATCGGGAATCGCACCTTAATGAAGTCGGTGAATAAAACGTCCAGTGAAGGTATAGTCAAGAGCAAAATTATTCAGCGGCGCATATATAAAAACTTACTAGAGAATGACACAGCTATCCGAAGCTTTTTCCCGACTAGGCCCCTTAACAGTGTCCTGCATTTACTTTTCAAGAAAGTGGTCAGGGGTAGTGCATATGGGACTTAGGTTACGTGAATTACCATCTTTGGAAGGGTGTAACTCCTTTAATATATGTTATTGACCAAATATTTATAAGTTTTCATTTTATATCAAGCCCATCTACTTACTGCGAGAGTTTGGCTACATAATTTTGGAACATCCTGTATATAATACCAGAGACTGTACATATAGTCTCTGATAATACCTATTAGTAGAGTAGGTATATACCTATCTCTATACAAACTACTCAGTAATCAGGATTATTAGGTAATCTTCAATACTGTGAAAGTACTTTGATTACTCACACATGGTAATCATTACTGATTACCCAACATAAAATGTAATGTTTATATTACGATTACTTAATTTCTTGAAGTAATCTGATTATTCTGATTACATTACTTTTTGGAAAAAAGTAATGTGAGTAGTAATATGATTACTCCCCATGAGCGCCAACCAACATCACAATTTTATTTAATTAATGCAATGAATGTTGTGTACGATTTACGCCAATTTATTTTTCAGTTGTCAAGATTTCAAGACCCCCTGCGGACCATGTGAAACAAAAATTTCAAACTGTTTTGAATAATAGGCCGGGATTTAAAACTAGTGTCATATAGTCATATAGTGGACCTTTTTACAGGCAAAGAAGTGGACTTTTATGATCCTAATGTAAATGTAACTTCTTTAAGAAACTTTCAGTATTTTTAATACGCTCCAGTTACGTCTGTAGACGTGGAACGATTGTTTTCAGATTACAAATAGATTTTTAATGACAGGCGCTGGAATCTAACTCCAGTTCATTTAGAATAATAATTAATAATATACTTTCATTTCAGTGCAATAATATTTTGCTAAATGTTCAGCGTTCACCTGTTAAAAGTATATGTATTTTGTATTGTATATCATTTTTGCACATGAAAATATTGAAGTGTTCGCACATGAGCTGATTTCGCCCCTGATATTCGCGAAATGATTACCAGCAAAAAATCGTTTTGAAGTTTTAATAGCATTTGTACTCCAGGTGTGTATACAATGTTATGTTACATGGTTACATTAATAAAACGAATGCATACAAATTTGCCAGTAATGAAAATCCATCCATCCAAATGTGGATGGTATGGTATACAGTTAATTTTTCTAAGATTACATTTTTGAGATACGATTTTCTGTCATAGCAGGGCAGTATATACCTTGGCTTTAGTGATTTTTGAAATATCAGTTCCGGTAGTCAAATATGCTTTGAGTTTAACACGCTTTAATAACCGTTTGATAGTCAAAAATATTTTACAGTTATGCTGAATGACTAATTATTGATAAAATACAGTTATAAAACTGAATATATGTGAAAGACAATCCAGATTATAGGATGTGTGGTGAAGAAGAAGAAACTCCCCACCACATCTTATGCGAATGCCCAACCCTAACGGCAATGAGACTAACACACTTCGAGGGACCACTTTTAACCCCGGAAGAGATAGCCATAGCTCCCATAAACTGTATACTCGCCTTCTGGAATAGAACGGGTCTTATGGAGTAATGAGACTATGGGGTACAATAAGCTTAGGCTACAGCGGGTAGTCAAAACTGCAACCCGTAAGGAAAAAAAAAATGTTTGCAACTTTTTATTAAAAATGACAATTAAAACAATAGAAAGTAAGGTAGGTACTTGATTAATAAAACAATAAACTTACAAACAACTTGATGACGCGACTACTAGAATGGATATCTCAAGAACCACTAAAGTCAGGTACATATAAAATTATCTGTCTAATTATTGCAAAATATGGTGTTCAGTGCCTCATTTAAAAAAATTGAAGTTGTATTCATATCTCATTAATTTGATGCTCAATGATTTTATGATTACATTTGAAAACTTTAGAAAAGATCACACAAATTT
The DNA here is from genome assembly GCA_029963845.1 of Rhamnusium bicolor. Classification (NCBI taxonomy): domain Eukaryota; kingdom Metazoa; phylum Arthropoda; class Insecta; order Coleoptera; family Cerambycidae; genus Rhamnusium; species Rhamnusium bicolor. The sequence goes on from JANEYF010005497.1 coordinate 935,448, forward strand.
GATATACATATTTTTTGTATCTGTAAAAATAAGGGAGATAGCAAGGGTGGGAAATTTCGGAGGAATATCCTGTACAATATTTCTTCTCATTTATCCAATTTTTATTATCTTTAGGTACATAAAATAAACTTGAAAGCTAGTCAATTATCGTCTAGCAAATTATTTGATAAAGCTGTGGTGCAATGTACCGAAGTTAATTTTAAAAACTAACATATATTTCATCAGTCTGGTTTCCAAACTATTAATTCTCAAAATCTGTACATTGGATAGATCATTTTCTTTAAGAGGATATTTTCATTGGGTGCCCATCATAAATCTGTAAATTGTTCCAAAATTATTTCTATTCATGACAACCAATAACGAAGACCTTATTTCATATGCAGATTTAATAGGCGGAATTACAGATAAAATTAATGTTGTTGCTTTTATAAGTTCAAAATACGAATTTTGAGATTTAGTATTGTTTTATAAAGAGTAGGGGAGAGCGAGGTACAGTGGCCTCCTCTTCACTCGAACTCTTTCTTTTTTTGTGGAAAATATAAAAGATAACCAACTTTTGCATGCACAACACAGTAAAACACATTACTTTAGGTATTCCGATGTTATATTGAAAATAAAACTATGAAAATAACAAAAATACATCAGTTTTTCTCAAGTGCTCTAAGTGGCCACAGTACCCCATTTGTTGGGTTGAGTGGCCACCTTAGGTAGGGTAGTGTGGTCACTGCTCGTTAGGTAAGTGGGGTACAATGGCAATTTTGTATATCTACATTACATTATAAACTGAGCTTGAAAGCATATAATTTACATAAAACAATTTTTTCATGGAGCAGAGGATCAGTGGCCATAACTTACTTGCATGTGAAAGATCGTTAAGCAAAATATGTATATTTTAAGGCTTGTTATACAGACCAAATTAACAAGAAAGCAAATTAATGTTATTTACTGAAAATAATTGGTACAAAATCATTTTTTATTGAACCTAAACACTGTTCTTACATATGGCCACTGTATCCTAATGTATATTGCATTAAAATAGGTGGTGACCAGTGTACTCCACTATGAGGTGGCCACTGTAGATAATTTAACCTCTGCTAAAACATTATCTAAAATGATTCAAATTATAAGCTACATTATGTACTCATCGTTTGTTACTTGCACCACTGTACTATATTTATACAGAAAAGAAGGTTCTACAGTGTGACCCATTTCAAATCTGAACACTGTACTTTTGGATAAAACGTCAGATTTTATTTTTTATAATCATGGCCTACCGCGATTTTTGTAGGGGCTAAAATTCAAGAAATCGTATTAGCGATTTTTTATGTAACATCTGAATACATCCCTGTACTCAGCACCCTCCTAAATGGGTATATACCAAATTTCAAAAAAAAATACGAATTAATAAAATTTGTGCAGATAAATTTAACAATGAAAATATTAGTATGTATTTATTATTGCAGACATAGTAAGTCATGGAATAAACATCAAAAACAGATAACAAAATTAATTATATTACTGATTAGTTAAAATTAATAAGATTGATATCAACGACGTACGGTAATCCCCCATTATGTTTAATTTGAGGTTCAATTTTCGTGAATGATGAATACTGTCTTTCACCCTTTATAACCCTTTCAGCGATTTTAGAAAATATTTTTTTTTGAGCTTTATCACGAAACCGGTAAATAATTACAATGACTTCAGTATCAAATAATGCTTTCTTTAAAAAGTACGTTCTGTTGACTTGTTTTTGTAGGCTTGCAAGCGAAGTTATTTTTTCTTTTCCTGCCTATAAGTTAGCCATGAAAAGGCAATTGTTGAAACAATCAAACAATATTGTTAACCGTCATTTAGAGTGTGAATGTTTTGTGCTAAATATTTGTAAAAATAAGTGATATTTGTTATGGAACAACTAAATTTGAGGAACAAAATTGAAATAGTTCGTCTGATTGGTGATAATGCTTGTTCGGTAAGAGAAGCAGCTAAGGAATTTAATACCAAACATCCCAGTGGACCAAGATTCAGTAATACCACTGTATACAATATAAATAAAGTTTTCAATGACACAGGTTCCGTATCAAAACATATTATCAGAAGCATAAATCACGCACATTTTGTAGCTAGACATAATGATAAAATTTTGCAATATTTTCGTAATAGTCCTAATTCCATTTTACGAGGTGCCAGTCTAGATTTAAATATTCCAAGAGAAACTATTAGAAGATGTCTTGTAAAGAACCATTTGAAACCATACAAACCAAAGTTTTTGAATACTTTAGAGCCCGGAGATGAAGATAGAAGATTGGAATTTTGTTTATGGGCTCAAGGAGAATACCTCAATAATACTATAACTTCATTAAAAAAAATTTATACACCGACGAAGCCACTTTCACCACCAACGGTACGGTTACATCCCAAAATTCTCGCTACTGGTCAGTAAAAAACCCAGAATGGGTTATCAATTGTAAAAAGACAATATTCACTAAAAGTAAATGTGTGTGGGATACCTCATCATATAATTATTGGACCGTTCTTCCTTGAAGGCAATTTAAATAGATTTCAATTTTTGGATTTTTTGAGGAATGCATTTTCGGAAGCACTAGACAGTTTACCCATTCGTGACCGCGTTAATTTAAAATCCCAGTTAGAGGGGTGTCCTGTACATAATGCAGTGATAGTGAGACAGTGGTTAAATAATAATTTTCGAAATCAGTGGATAGGTCCCAACAGTCCTCTAGTTGAATTTCCGCCTAGGTCACCGGATTTAACACCAATGGATTTTTTCTTTGGGGTACTATTAAGGAAAAGGTATATAAATCAAGACCCCAGACGATTGAAGACCTCCGAGCTAGAATAAGGAATGCATGCCTAGAAATTATTCCTACACAATTAAGAAGAGTGTCAAATAATATTAAAAAAAAGATATGACAAATGTATTACAATAAACGGTAGTTTGGTGGAAGCTTCAAAAAATTTAGTTTTTCCTTTATAATCTTTATTACATTACATTTATTGTTAAGAAAATTATTTTAGAGTTTAAATGTACTTTCTTGTTACGATTACTTGCCATTATTATTGGTTCCATGTTATTTCTGCGGCGTGATAAGCGTCATTATATTTTCATTGTTTATTAGAATTAATTTTATTATCTGTTTTTTATGTTTATTCCATGACTTACTATGTCTGCAATAATAAATACATACTAATATTTTCATTGTTAAATTTATCCGCAAAAATTTTATTAATTCCTATTTTTTTTGTGAAATTTGATACATACCCATTTAGGAGGGTGTATTCAGATGTCACATAAAAAAAATCGCTCATACGATTTCTTGAATTTTAGCCCCCTACAAAAATCGCGGTAGGCCATGATTATTAAAAATAAAATATGATGTCTTGTCCAAAAGTACAGTTTTTGGTGTTGTATACCTTTAAAAAAAAACGGTCAAAATCGATTAATAACTTTTATGAGGGTGTTCAGATTTGAAATGGGTCACACTGTATATGTTTAATTTTGTCACACGATTTTATTTAAATGTTATACTTTCCAGTAATTTACTTTCACCGGTCAGAACGGCCACCACTTCACTAAAAATAGAATCGTCGAAAACGGCGCCTGCAAACTTCTGACGGTCTTCTGTTATAAGTTTTAAGCTCTCACACCAGATGGCTGTACTAGAATACGCATTTATATACCAATAATCAAAAGTGACCATTGTACACGAGAGTCCACTGTACCCCGCCATCCTCTACTTTTCAATGTATATATATCTAAGAGATATACATTAAAATCACAATTTAACATATTCTTGTATGTCTATAAAGATTTAAGATATAATGAAAAATTTTGATAACAAAAGTAAATTTTTTTGATTTCATTATTTGGATTAATAAAATAACAAATATCATTATTATCAATGACATAAACATAACAGTAATTATCTACAGGGAGATGCTTTTAATCTACAACAGCAATAAATAATATGAAATCTGATTATATTGGTACTGTAACAAAAATATATGATTTTGATTTGTTTGCAAACTTTTCACTGTTGCCAAAGTGTTTCGTGACGTAACGGTTTTACGGGTCCATTGTTTTTGCTTTTGATTATCTAGACAAAAGATAATTCCAGGGACCAGCCTCCCGATCGGCCTGTCTTTCCCATAGGAAAGGAGAGTAGCTGTGTGCGTGCGCAGCGAGATCTAGACCGTATTCCCTATTCAGTAAGATTTAGTGTGTCTACAAACGTCGCAGTGCACGTATAGCTGGCGCGAGGTTAAAAATAAATAGTAACAACTGCAGACCTTGGGAGGGTGCGAAACTTAGCGTCTGTGACGCCAAGGATGTACCCAAACCCATCAGGGCAATGGTGTGGATTCCGGGGCCGGCACAGCAACCGGAAAAAACATTCAAGCGCCTGAGGGTACAAAATCCAGGGCTCCATACGGAGACCTGGACAGTCGTCGATAGAAAGCCCGATCCAAAGGGACAGCAATTAATTCTTCTGATGGATGAAACATCTTGGAAGAAGGTAGAGGCACTCCATTGCAAACCCTACTTCAACTTGACCAGGATCCTTTTTAAGGCCTTGGGCAAAAAGAAGGAAGGGGAGCAAATGGAGGTTGACGACCCGAGGCCGCAAGAAGAACTCGGAGCGGAACCGGCGAAAGAGGAGGACCAGCTGCAACTCCCAACAGCGCAGGAACATTCAACTCAATAATGCAGGTAAATATACATCACTGTAAAGCAGCTTCGGCAGCATTGCAGCGATACATATTGAAATACAATATAGACATAGTACTGATACAAGAAACTTGGGTTTACAGGGGGAAGATCAGAGGATTGAAGGTGGGACCAGACTGGGAACTAATCAGCCCAGGAGGGGACCACCCAAGAGCTTGCATTATAGCAAAGAAAAATAGTAATCTGCTACCAATGTGGGGACTCTGTACGAGAGACCTAATGGTGGCACGAACTAATGTCGAAATGGAAGGGTTAATGAAAGAGCTGGTAATAGGATCTGCATACCTTCCTTACGACCAAGCAGGCCTGCCTCCAACGCAGGAAGTCAAGGAACTGGTACAACAATGCGAGGCCAGTAATGTACAACTCATTCTATGCTGCGACGCCAACGCACACCACATTATGTGGGGAGCACAGGAAACAACATAAGAGGTGAGTCACTCCTAGAATTTATAATTAGCAATAAACTAGAGGTAGCAAATCGCGGAAATGAACCGACCTTTGTAACAGAAACAAGGAGGGAGGTAATCGATATTACTATCGTAACACAAGGTGCGGGACGAGTGATTAACGAGTGGAACGTGTCCCAGGAACCATCACTTTCAGACCACAGGTACGTAAGATTTAAGTTAGAAACACCGCCTGAAGGAGTTAAGATGAGCAGAAACCCAAGAACCTGCGACTGGGAGCTCTTCAACGAAATCCTAGAGCAGGGGTTGAAGGACTGCCCATCGAAACCTAATACACCGGCGGAAGTAGAATTGCTGAACGACTTCATAACATCAGCAATAAAATCAGCCTTTGAAGAAAGCTGCCCCCTGAAAGAGAGAAGAACAAAACGTGAGACCCCTTGGTGGAATCACGAACTCTCATCCAGGAGGACAGAAGTTCGAAGGCTATTTAACCAGGCGAAAAGAACTGGAAGATGGGAGGCATACAAAGCCGCCAATCTGAAATACGTATATGCCATAAGAGATGCTAAAACAAAAACATGGAGGAAGCAATGCGAGGAGATCGAAAGTACTCCAGAAGCAGCTAGACTCCAGAAGATCCTGCAGAGAGACAATCAAGGTAAGATTGGATCACTGCAGAAACAACAGGGAGGCTACACAAACACTGAGAAGGAGACTCTAGATTTACTTCTAGAGACACACTTCCCGGGCAGTGTGGCCATTCCACAACACAACAACGGTCCAACAGAAGACATACCAATGAGAAGGGCGTCAAAGGAGGACTGGAAACTAGCCAAAGAAGTTATAAATATAACAAGGCTTGAATGGGCGATTAACACTTTCGAACCATACAAGTCACCAGGAGTGGATGGAATATTTCCAGCACTACTTAAACAAGGAATGAAAAAATTAGCAACACCCTTGTGCACACTATTCAGGGCTAGCCTAGCACTCGGATATGTGCCAACTGGTTGGCGGAAGGTGAACGTGGTATTCATACCAAAACCAGGGCGTGATACCTATGCCCAGGCGAAATCCTTCCGGCCAATCAGCCTTACATCATTTCTCCTCAAAACCTTGGAGAAACTGGTTGATAGACATATAAGGGACGATGTGATGGGCCAAAAACCCTTACATCGAAACCAATATGCCTACCAAGCAGGGAAATCGTGTGAGCTAGCGATACACGAGCTTACTCACAGAATAGAAAAGGCACTAGACAGCAAAGAAACTGCCATAGGAGCCTTCTTAGATATAGAGGGAGCATTTGACAATACCTCATTCAACTCAATAAGCGAGGCAGTGAAGAGGCGCGGAGTCGGTCTTTCAATAACAAGATGGATCGACTCAGCACTCAGAACAAGAAAAAATCCAATCCACGCTGGGAAACATGTTGGAGGAGGTGTCTGTAACTAGAGGATGCCCGCAAGGAGGGGTTCTATCACCCCTCCTGTGGTGCCTGGTTATGGATGAGCTCCTAGCACAATTGGAACAGCGAGGAATATATGCGCAAGGATATGCAGACGACGTCACAATCCTAGCAGTGGGAAAATTTGAGAGCGTTGCCTCAGAAATGATGCAAAGAGCTCTCAATACGGTAGATCGATGGTGCACACAGGAAGGGCTTTCTGTTAATCCAGGAAAGACCACGGTGGTGACTTTCACAAGGAAAAGAAAACTCCAAAACCTGAGGAAACTATATCTTCGGGGAAAAGAACTACAGGTGAGCAATGAAGTCAAATATTTGGGACTAACCTTAGATACCAAGCTTAACTTCAAAGCTCACATAGACAAAGTGACAATCAAAGCCACGCGGGCCTTATGGACCTGCAGAAGCATGGTGGGCAAGAGCTGGGGACTTCAACCAAAAATGGTGCACTGGTTGTACCAAAGGGTCGTCGTACCAATAATAACCTACGCCTCCCTGATCTGGTGGCACAAGGCCGGAAAAGGAGAGGCGATGAGAAAACTAGGCAAGTTGCAAAGACTTGCATGTCTAGGAATCACGGGAGCAATGTCAACAACGCCGACCGCAGCCTTGGAAATACTGCTAGGCCTACCTCCACTACACCTAGTGGTGGAGAATGAGGCACTAATGGCAGCATACAGGCTGAAAACAACTGGATATGGGACCATCTCAAGGAAAGGATACCATACTGAAGTATTCCAATATGTAGGAAAAAAATCGGCTACTCGATATGCAGTCAGACAGAATCAGCACAACCTACAACTTCACAAAAACTTTCAGGGTAAAAATACCTGAAAGGGATGAAGAAGGAGGTAGGATGCAGAGACAACAAAATGACACCATCTGGTATACTGACGGATCAAAAACGTCAAGCAGTACCGGAGCAGGAGTTGCGGGAGAACAACCAGGGACAGACATCAGCCTGAACCTCGGAAGTATCGCAACAGTGTTCCAAGCCGAAATCACAGCAATAGACGTCTGTGCACAAGAAATGATACGGAGGGCATACAAAAATAAGAGAATCCGCATCATCACTGACAGCCAAGCAGCCCTCAGAGCTCTGGAAGCAGTAGAAATACGATCTAAAACAGTAAAAGACTGCCTAGAGTCCCTGGAGAAACTTAGGGAACACAACAGTGTACAACTGGAGTGGACACGAGGACACCAGGGAAATACGGGAAACGAAAAAGCAGACATGCTAGCCAGAAAAGGCGCTAAATCAATTCTAACAGGTCCCGAACCGACCTGCGGGGTATCTTATAGTACCGCAAAAGGATCGGTAAAGGAACTATTAAGACAGAAACACTACTCGCACTGGATAGAGATACCGGGAATGAGACAGTCACGCTTGTTCATCGGAGAAATATCTAGAGCAAGGACCAACGAAATGCTAAAGCTGAGCAGAAAACAGCTGAGGTGTGCAGTGGGAATATTAACAGGACACTGCACACTAAACAAACACCTAACCAATATAAGGGTGAAAGACAATCCAGATTGCAGGATGTGTGGTGAAGAGGAAGAAACTCCCCACCACATCTTATGTGAATGCCCAGCCCTAACGGCAATGAGACTAACACACTTCGAGGGACCACTTTTAACCCCGGAAGAGATAGCCAGAGCTCCCATAAACTGTATACTCGCCTTCTGGAATAGAACGGGTCTTATGGAGTAATGAGACTATGGGGTACAATAAGCTTAAGCTTCAGTACAGCGGGTAGTTTAAACCGCAACCCGTAAGGAAAAAAAAAAAACAACTGTAGACAATATTACGGAGGACGCGAAAAATCAGTACGTGTGAATCTGTGTTGACGAAGCTAAGGAATATGAAATTATTAATATTATGTGTATTTTAAGTGCTATTCAGAGTATACATCCAATGTTTATATGTAGTAAACGAGTGTTGACTCGTTTACTACATATTAACAGTGGATGTATTGCAAGCCAATGTGCGAACAGTTGAGGAAATAGTGGTAAATGATTTGTGTAATATTAGTGTTTGAAGTGAAAATGTTTTACTGCTTGTATCCAAAACCACGGCATATACACTGTGTCCCAGGAGAGATGTAACAGGAGTGTAATGGACAAAAAAAATTTGAATTTTGAATGGTACTTCGGGAATCAGTTCTGCTGGATGTCAAACTATGATATATCAAATGTGAATTGAATGTTGAATCGGTGTTATACAGGGTGTTTTATAGGTCAATTTATAAAATTCGTCACTAAACTACCTCTATTTTCTAATAGGTGAAAAAAATTCTATTAAAGAAAAAAGTTGATAGAATGCAATTTGTGTCTACTTACCAAATTTTAGGAGTATAAATTTGCTTTGTTGGAACTGCCACTTTTTTCATTAGTAGGCAGTTTTTTGTTGAAAATAAGGTAAGATGTTAAGAACAAAAGTTATTCATAATACTAATTTATTTCAGAAAAGATTTATAATAGCACTGTCAACTTGAAAAAAATGATTTTTAAAAATCCAAAATAATATACCAATAATTTATTGAAAAAAAGGGGCAGTTCCAACGAAGTAAATTTATATTTCGGAAATTTAGTAAGGAGGCATAGATTGCATTCTAAACAACTCTTTCTGTTGGAAGTTTTTCCTATCTTGAAAAATAAAAAGTAGTTTATAAGTGACGATTTTTATAAACTGATTTATAAAACACCCTGTATAATACCGATCAACTCATTTTTGATGTATCTTAGTTTTACATCAAGCAGTACTGAATCCCCAAGTGCCAATCCAAAATTAGACAATTTGTTGTACACAGAGCTGTCAATATTTAAAGTGAAATACTTGAAATTGTACTTCAAGTATTTATTAATACTTGAAGTACATTACTTTAAATAGTTATCTGAGTAGATATTTGTACTTGTATTTCAATTATTCACATAAAAAAAACTTGAATTTTTACTTGATTTTTGTCAAGTACTTAAGTTACTTTAAGTATTCTTAACAATACTTGAAGTATTACATCATAATTCTAGTAATAAATTATACTTGAAGTATTCTAGGACTATTTGTGTAACACTTGCACTCTGAAACAATTACTTCAAATAAAATTCCTTTTTCAATTATATTTTGTTTGTCAAAACTCGCATAAAGAAGACCATACAAGAAATCCTTCGGACTTGCTAGAATTCTTAAAGTTTATTTAATTTAGTTCGATGCTGCAACGCCTCAAGGTAAGGTGCTTTTAAAGAGACATTTCTAAAATTTTATCTTGTGTATAGTGTACAGTTAGTAGCACAATGCATTCTGTGATTAGTGATTTACAAAATTAAAAAGGTAGGTATGTAGATAGCATGTATAACTGCGTCAAACATCACTGGGTAAATTAAGGTATACCTATTTGCACGTAAATCAGTAAACCATTTATATCAAATATTATTTTCACATCACGTCACGTGAGGGGAAGCATTGTATCGGCAGAGGGCCGTTTCACTGATAGCAACCGGTGTAAATTTTTTCGGAAATAGAACGGCTATAGAACTGCTAGCAGACGATTTATCGTCTTATGTTTTTAGTTTGGTTAGTTGATATTATAGTTCTACATATAGATATACCACAACTATCTTTGCTACTAAAAACCACAAAGAAATATCGCCACCCTTTTGGCAGAGAATAATTTGTGTTTTCGGCGTTGTTTTAACTGTTTCCGCTAGCACGCTTCATACACTTTTTCGTTTCGCGGTAGGAAATACGTGTGGTGGTCGCTTTGAGAAAAAGATTTATAAGTTTTTTTTAAAATCAAGATGACTATGTTATATCGGTGTGTTTAAGTATACTTACAGCTTACAGCTCTTTTGTCTTCTCATATTCTTTGCCATTTCGGTAATCGACATTGTCGTAATTATAATATTCATAATATATGGTTTGGCCAGTGGTTAGGGTTATTGTGCATTAAAGTGCCAAGAATATTAAGCCAGTTTCCGAATTAACTATAATTATTATAGGTACATTATTTTTTACTTATTTTTGTAAATAATTAACAGTAGAAAATAAGAAAGAAAAGAAATTATGCAAAACATAATATTATCATCATTACGTAATTATTGTTACAATAAGGTTACTTGTTATCCTTTTTCCGCCGAAACAATTAAAATGATCTCCATCTTAAAGGTTTAGAATAAGATTTTTTTGGTGTAGACTTTGCTAATTTAAAACTGATTTCAGATATACCGGGTCCATTGTAGGGGGACACAACAAAGTAACCTTTTTAAAACGCGACATCTACATACCTATAACAAATTTATTTTTATAGTCACTAATTTTCACCATGTGATTTACACGCATAAGTTTATAGTTAAGGTGCCCGTCGGGAAAAATTTTGCTGATACATACTCTCTCCAAACTTCGTGTATGGCTTCATTGGACCTAGTCTGTTTTTGGGGCGTTTTCCCGCTAGATTTTCCGAAACATGTCATTTTGACGGCATATAAAAAATGTATAGATACTGTTATTTTTCCAAGTAGAGTAGCTTAAAAACGTGAATTGAAACGTGAAAAAATAATTGTCTGACAATAAATGTGGGTCATTGGGCGTGTCCGCTATCTCGAACATGTCGGAAAAACGACTATAAGAAAATTTATTAATAACCAGCTGATTTTCGCTGTATTAATTTATTAAAACATACAAAAACAAGTTTTCATATTGTCTGACGAAAATTATTTTCCGATTTCCCAGTCTGACGCGTCAAAGTTGTCGGTTTCATGACAGCAAAAAAATGTATTCATAACATTTTTTTTACAAATTTTTTTGATTTTTAAATAAAATTTATAATACGATTAAAAAATTGTCTGACAGTGAAATAAAGCCTTTTAGCTGGAAATGTTAAATAAAAGGTTTTTCTATGTGGTTGTCAAGCTACGCTTGGATGTTACATTCATATGTATATATTGAGACTATATTTATAAATAACAAGCTGATTTTTTCAATATAGCTTAATAAAAATAAATCAAATCCAATTTTTTAACTGTCTGACAAAAGGCGTTTTCCAGTTTTTCAATCTGACGCCTGGAAAATACAATTTTTTAATGTTGTAATTTCCTTCAAATTGTCATGATTATCTCATACTAATCATTGAAAAATCATTTTTACAGTGTCAAAAATCATAAATAAATTGCTTTTTGGTGCATAATGTTTATTTTTTTTTATTCCCTGCATACTTCATATATTTTTGATGCAAAATTGCACACTTAAATTGAAGTCATATATTTACCGAAAATGAATTAATTGTTTTTTCATTTATAAAGGTACTTTGTTATAACTAATATTGTAAAGTGTTAGCTTGTTTCAAGACCTTTAATTTGGGCCCTGGATGAAAATTTTCGGACTAGTAGTACCGGAGATATAGCGATTTTAAACGTACTAAAAGACAATTTTTCGCTACTTTTTTCTATAAAAAGTTTTACGTATTTTTCAATATTATCGAACTTAAAACTTGGGTAAGTCGAATTCAGATAGTCTAACAGAGTTCAAAAAATTCAAAATAAAGGTTATAAAATAAGTAAATTGAAATGCCGTGTCTTTTTTAACCGTCTTCTCGACTAAACGAAATTTCATTTTTTTATCGCCCTAATTTCGACGGCAGCTATTGGAAAATTATGTTTTTTTGTCAGACTCTCGTTATGCCCCTAAAACAAAAAAAATGATAGAGGAAAATGCTGTCAGACTAGGTCCAATGAAGCCATACACGAAGTTTGGAGAGAGTATGTATCGGCAAAATTTTTCCCGACGGGCACTTTAACTATTAGCATATAACTAAATATGTCAAATTATATTTTTTACACAACTCTAATCTGAATCTGAAACCATTAAACCATTTATCAATTCCAAAAATACAAATTGTATTTAAATCGAAAGTTACTGATGTTTATTTAGTTTTTTATGAATTTTTTGTAATACTTCAAGTAATTTTATATACTTTAAGTATTCTGTATACTTAAATTACGAAGTATATTTCAAATACTGTTGTTTTACTTCAAGTAAATTACTTGGCGATAAATCAAGTAATTTTCAAGAGGACTTGATAATTGAAGTATGTTTTAAGAAAAATTGTACTTGATACTTCAAGTAATTTTTTGATATTTGAATACTTGATATTTATACTTCAAGTACTTTATAAGAGTACAAGTGACAGCTGACAGCTCTGGTGGTTCATGACATCTCTTGTTACATCTATCCTGGAACACAGTGTATGTGTAAAGTTGCCAAGCTTTTACGAACCACGTATTCCAATATGATTTATGTAACTTCTTCTGGCCCACGCCTTGCAATCTATACTAATGCCTTGAACAGAGTACAGGAGATTTCATGAAATGTTAAGACAGTCGAGGTATGTATGTATTTTAATTGCCCGTACAAATGATTGTTATTACCTCTTAACCCATGTGCTGGCCCTACACGCACGAAAATTTTCCGCTGTCTAGTTATCATGAACAGAAAATATGCAAGAGCAATTTACAAGTTTATGTTCGTCACCTGATGAAAACGCCTTAATACCATACAGTTTTCAGTTAATTTCTCTCTAAATTATCCAATCGTTGCTACACTGCGTGATGTTAATGAGTTTAATTTTTTTTTACTATTTAAACATTTGGCACATATCATCTGATATTTTGATCCACGTTAACCAACTTATAGAGTAATTGCCACCATAGCACCGTAGACATAATTTGAAAACAAATTATTATTAAGGCCTGCAACACAGTAAGCCTACAATACTGAATAATGTTATCTTAGAAGTATGTGATTGTATTATTTGAAATGTAGGTACCTATAGTATAAATCTTTAGACCTACCCTCGTCATTTTAGAACACATTGTATATTGGCAGAAGGAAACCCAAAATATATTTTAAAATACTCTCAACTCACAATTTTTGTAAAATAAAGGAATTTAAAATTCCTATTAAACACATCTAAAAGACAAAATAAACACAGAAAAAGTAAATGAAGTACATACCCTTGCCACTTTATTTTTCTTATACGGCCCATATTCACAGTCATCTTCACTACAGGTGGCAGTAGAAAAATTTAAGTTTCTGAAATAATAAAAAAATGATTTTCTACATTTTTTTGTATGATTAGATATTGGATGTTAGGCTTTCTAGACACTTTTGAGAACGTACACTGCCTTCTTTACGTCCGAAGGCTGTAGAAAGTACTTCAAGAGTGCGAGCTTTGCCCAGTTCTGCTGCAATCATTTGATATCCTTTTCAAAATACTCACGTATCACAACAGGAATACACTGCTCTTTCGTCCTTCATCCTAGTAGCCTCATCATGAGAGTTACAACTGAAATTAAAAAATGCATTTTAGGTATAGTATAGTATAATAATAGTCAATTAATTATAACTTATAAACTTATAAGTGGGAACTGGACTTTCTTAGATATTCCGGGACCGATCTTAAACTTACGATATACAATCGAATATTATTGGAAATAATTCGTTCAATATAAAATAAACATTTTTGATTGGTTCTAATATTGTGTTTCGGCTGATTGGATATAAGCCTGTGTTTTTGTTTTTGTATTTCACTTTGTAATTGGCAGTTTTATTCAATATTGAACGGCACTACGGCTGTGATCTTGTCTCCATAGTTGGCAAAGGCAAATTAATACCACAATACATATATTAACTGAAAAAAAGGAATTAAATTTAGATGATATTACATTTAATAATAATTGTAACAATTATTGTACGTTTAATATTAACATTTACAATAAATTATTTAAATGGTTTGAACGTAATTTAATTTTTTCTTTCAAGAAATAATCTTAACAAATACAATCCGTTTAATTAAGGATTATCGTAAATTCGTTTTCTTTTTCGAAACAAAATATGTTGCTTTTAGGAAACCACACTCACGATAAATTATTCGTGTGGTTTCCAAGCAACATATTTTGTTTTTCATAATATCTGATAGTTTTTTTGGGGATTTCGGTCAGATATAACTAATTTTATTATTTTTTTCTAACGTTTGGGTTTATTACACCATCATCGGAGAACTACAATTAATATAATATTTTAAAAACATAGTTATGGTTATTTTAAATTACATTATTTACTTTATTAATTATTAGGTATTTGTTTTTAAATTTTGTTACATGTTTGGTGTTAAATGTTACGTGTTCGTAGAATGATGTTCATAAATTGCCTCAAGAATATTAATAAGCTTTTTAAAAAATACGTTTTTACATTTTGGTATTTTTTTTTTTGGCTATACTAAAACCTATAAGGTATAGGTAAAAATCTCTGAAGAAATTAAAGAATTTTAACAAACAAAAGTAGCACTGGTCAGACTTTGTCGGCATATTTGTTTTTTTGCCCCAATCGCCGGAGGGTCCTACCGTGGCCTTCGGGGTTAGTGGCTGCAGACCCCAGAATCATATACCCTAAACAGACGACAGGAGCCAAAAATGACGGCCTTCTGCATTTAGCCTACCAACCACTCAGCAGATCTTTGGCAGTACGGTCTTCAGCTCCGAATAGCAGCGTAGGTTTTATCCCTCCAAGTACATCGATTATTAGGACGATCATCATAACCGAGTAGCCAAAATATAGCACTTGGAGTTCTCTTTCTCAACAACGGAGTCGGTATCATCGACAACATCAGAGAAGCACTGTCTACCCCGTACGAGTGTCTCATGAAAATAGAGCATTCGTAATGCTGCGTTATATCGATGGATATAGACCAAAATAACATATATGGGGAATGCAGCAAGTAAATTGTATGAAAAATTTAGGCATGTGGCAGCAGATCCTGCAGTTGGTATCAGAAACCTCTATACCTATCATGTGACCACGGTAGGCCAAGGTGTTGAAGACATTGTCTCGATAAATTCCTCGGTCTCCGACTTAAGCCCGACTAAACTTAAAATCTACATCTAAGTTGTTATAGAAGATACCGACGTTTTGATGAAACAAATTACCCTATTCGGCTGCCCTGATTCGTGCTTTCAGGCGATTTGGCTGAAGCTTCTACATCGGTATCTCACAAGCCTCCTCGCCTGGTGTCGATTAGGAAACCGAATTCATCTGCGGCTCATTTTGCTGAACAATTCTACGCCCACTCCTGCAATATTATGATTTTTAAGAACTCCAAGAGAGGATTTGAGCCCTGGAGGATGCCATACTCAGTATTATTCTGCCAACATACACTTCAAGAGTCCACGCCACTGCTTGCTTTGACGTGGGTGGTACACACGAGAAACGGACGATCTAGGATGAATGTTTCTGTGAATATGATCAAGTGGGTACCTCTGTCAAATTGGCGCAGCTCAGCTACCACCCTCTTCACTACTCCAAACGAGTAATGCAGCACATTAGTCGCAGTTGGAAGAGCAAATCGTTTAGAATAGTTTATTGTTCTTGCCGTGAGGATAATCTTTTGTCTTACAACCTGAATGTGCTTTTGTTGCACACCAAGATGTGTATAGTCCTCTCCATTATTCAGGTGTCATACAATGCTTCTGTCTGCGAGTTGCGCATCTTCAAAAATTTTCTCTTGAGATGAACGAATTCACATTTGTTCAACCCGAAATCCACACCATTAGCGTATGTGAAATCATGGACCACTGTAAGAGCATTTTGTAGTTCTTGTTCATAATTCAAGATCATCCATGTTAAATAGATAGGTGAATTTTTTACTCCATAGGCCTCAGCCGCTATAAGTGCTGAGGCTAAGCAAATTCTGTTTGTTACCTTCATGTATCATCAGGGCCCGCTTTAGAGGCGGACAACCCGGACCCCTGTCCGTGGCAGGGGTCCGGGTTGTATATGTTCGTTGTGGTGGTTCGCCAATTTGTCCATTTTGTTGGGATCCACCACACCTAAAAAAATCTTTGAAAAAATCCTAATTAATAAATTATAATTTTCTGTAATAATAAGCCAATGCGTTGCCTAAAAAAGATAAAATAAGAAAAATCGTCAAATACGTTTAATCGCTGACGATGGCTTAGTCTATCCTACAGTTTAAAAAAATAGTTTTAATTACTAAAATTATTAACTATTTTTTCCAAAAGGGGGTTGAAAATTAGCCCGAAACGTTAAGAAATTCGTTTTTATATTTAAAAATATTTTAAGTAGGTAACTAAAACTAGGCATTTTATTTTTCAAAACTGTAAGACAGACTAAGTCACTGACTAATTGGATTTGAGGATTTTTCCAATTTTTGTTTTTAACAACGCCGTGGCTTATTTTAACTATCGTATTTTGCATTGTTTAATTATGTTGTTTTAGAATGTCTGACGCGCAAAGAAAATTGTCCGGCCATCAGTACAAAAAGCGAAGCCACAGAATAACCAACAATCAGAAGAGAATGTTTCAGTTGGCGCCAAGGTTTGCGCATTTCTAATCGCGCATCGAATTCGCCATGTTTTTGGAATAGAATGAAGCATTGCCAGACGTACAATAATTAACGATTTGTACAATAATTTAATGTCACGCACTAAAGCGTAGAAAATTCAGTCAACGACATTTTCAGAGAACTATTGAAAATAGTTAAATGTATATAACTAATATTCATAATCAATAACCCTATTGCGAAAAGTGGACTTCATTCAAATTGTAGTGTGTGCTTGGGCTGGTTGGAACATTAATTTCAAAGCTCACATTTGGCAACGTTTCGTATTGTTTATAATCCTTAAGTTCACAACATACAATTTAGCCTTAAATTAATTATCAATTAATGTGAAAATAAAATGAAAAGTTCTGTTTAAGGTGTTGTGTATTAGTTTATTGTGTACTGTTTAAAATTGAGTGTGAATTGTGACATTAATATAAGTCAGTGTTTGGTTAAGTTTTTAGTAATAAGAGTGCATTAACGCTATACCTATATGGGTACATATTTTTAAACTGTTAATTAAAAGTATTATTATTGGGATTAAATGGATATCTCCAAGAAATCTTCAGGAAGCGTGTGTTCCGCATACAACTGCAAAAACAAGCAGTATAATTGCAAGGGGACCTTCCTCGATTTCCCAACGATGTTGGAAGGTAAGTTTGGATCACAAAAATTTGTAGAGAAATTAAAACAGGAAACGATTATAATTTTATGTATAATAGGTAGGAGAGTTAGTTTTAGGATAAAATAAGTAATATGACATCACATAATGCACATGTTAATATTATGCTTACACCCACAAAGTATTTCTTAGGCGCATTGTTGAAGTACATATTTATATATTACCGAGGCTATTATACTTTAAAACCTAAATATATCTTAGTAGGTGCTCTAAGTGCTAATAGGTAAAAGTAATGTGGTAGAAAGTTTCGAAAGACTATTGTTATTGTGGCTTATGATTGGTTCAATTTAATATTCTTTTTTCAGGGCAAGGATATGGGCTATAGTTTGCCATAGGGAAGACCTGTTAGAACAAGTAGATCATTTACACAAAAGTTACAGGTTGTGTAGTGCCCATATCTCAACCGAAATGTTTTTAAATAATAATCGACTTCTGCATAATGCAACAACAACAATTTTTCCATCATTAGAGGGATGTTCAAGAAATACAGACCACTGGTATACTGCATTTGCTACATCTATAGTTGAAAGCAGTACAGGTATGACCATTATAATTTGAATATTTTACAAAATGCGAATAGATCTATTTAAAAAAATCTATGATTAAGAAGTGTAATATGTATTCAGGATTTTTTTTATTATACATTTTTCCGTTATTACTTATTATAAACGTAATTTTAAATATGAGTGAGGTATCTTAATTAATTATGTTTACAGAAAAAAGGAAAATTTCGGAGAAACAAATGGAAATTGATGCTACAGGAAATGACGATACCTTGGAGGAAGTACCCAATAAAATTCTAGTGCTAGAGGATCGTGTAATAGTTCCAGGTACCTACCTCTTTATTTAGTAATCGTACAGTTTCATTTTTTTTTTAATAAAAAAGATACAAATGAAATAGTAAGTATTAATATTAATAATTGGCCTTTTTTCTCAAAATATATGAAAAAGTTTTCATATATACATTTGAGTCAGTCAGTATCGTGAAGTGAAAAACATGATAGCTTCTAATACAGTCTAGAATATTAAAAGCATATATTCATACAGATTGTCTTAATGCTCTTTTTATATTTCTAGGTCCAACAAGAGATGTACTTTCATCACTAGATGTGAATATTCCAATGGTACCATCTGACACATCCACAAATCGCACAGATATTCTGTTCTTTGATAACCTAAAAGTTTACAATGATGCAGGAGATGATATTACAAACAAAATTAAATTTATAAAGTGTTTTAAAATTACAATACGTGGCCTGATTCTTTTATATGACAATCTAAAAAATTATAATTATGAATATCCCCTTACAAGGAGATTACACCAAGACAGTTTAGAAAACTTTTTTGATTCAATATGGCAACAGAATGGGAATTGTGTAAATCCAACTTCCTTACAATTTGAGAAATTTAGGAAGTTGCCATTATAAATTTTACGTGTAAAACAGTACCATTTCAACATCCATGTGATTATTTCCCTAAAGAATTCATAATTAGATTGTATATTAGACTAAGGGTATTTTATACATTGAAAAATGTTAATCAAAATTTTAAAAGCCGCAATAATAAAAATAAAATGATAATATGGAAACATCAGTAATAAACTTTAAGAGTGCCTTTCATATACTAAAGTTTTTTGAAACTAGTGAGAACGGTTGTAGACAAAAATGTTGTACACAGTACACCCTGAAAGTGTCTTTACTGGGCTCGCCGACTTGGAAACTGCCAGCTCGCCCAGTAAGGAATCACTTTCCGGTCTTATTACATAAATAACTATTGTTTTTGACGTTTCAGTTTTATTTCGGTGGCTAAATATATCCAATCGAAGAAAAAATTTCATACATTAATGTTCAAAATATATTTTCCATTTTTCTTTTTATTAGAACAAAATATTTGTATTTTATTTCATACTGTTTTGTATTTTCTTAATCTAAAAATGTAACTGAATAAACATTGTTTTTATATACCATTTTGTTTTATTTTATCCATATTTTACCAAACCCCTTTAAAAAGTAATTAAACATTAATTAGGGCTGGGGAAAAAGGATTGATTAGTCAATTAATTGAATAAACATTGAATTTATTGAATTTTTCCTAACAATGCTAGTTTTTTTTTATGTTTACTACATGAATCTCTGAAAGTAAATGGAGAAACATTAAAATAGTTTTTTTTTAAACTAAGTTGTTTACTGGATACCTACTTGTTGAGAATTGAAGATTTGAAATATCTCTTAAATTCATCTAGCACTCATTGGGTTTAGAAAAACAGTTTAATGTAAAAATTATATGTATGAGGTATAGGGTAGGTACTAAATTTTATGATTCAGATAAAGTTCATTCACTTTCTATACTTCTAACTAAAGGTAGATTTTTGCGTTATTAAGTTGGACATATTTTTTTTGGGTTAAGTAATGTCATTAAT
Organism: Rhamnusium bicolor; assembly: GCA_029963845.1. Classification (NCBI taxonomy): domain Eukaryota; kingdom Metazoa; phylum Arthropoda; class Insecta; order Coleoptera; family Cerambycidae; genus Rhamnusium; species Rhamnusium bicolor. The sequence continues at coordinate 955,565 of JANEYF010005497.1, forward strand.
GGCATAGAGAAATAGGATCATCTTTAAATACATTTTTGGTTTTAAGTGTAAGACTCTCCATCCTGTCTCCACATATTTATACATCTATATGTATTTGAAAGTTGAAAACATTTATGCATGAAAAATTAGTGATTTATAAAATTTTCGTACAATTTAAAGTTATATGTACCTATACAGACTTATATTAAAAAGTTGCATGTGATATTTGTATACTGGAGTAGTGACTCTGGAGAATATAAAATACATTTCACCCTCATCGCACATCTTTACCATACTACAATATTTTCTTGATGTTCTAGAAGCCTAATATTCTCAATATTCATAATATTATGGTTCATGATTTTTCAGAGGCATCAGTTTTTCTCATAAATCTCTATTTCTAGTTTTGATTGTAAGTATCATATAAGGTGACAAAAATAACACAATTACTTTGATACAGTTTAAAACTTGAAAAGTAATTTCATGAAATCGCAAGATTACAAATACCTAAGTACAGATCTGACCACAACATTACAAAATAATACGCCCCTGACTTCTATTCCAAAAAGATGGCCGATTCTGGAGCTAAATGGTCCCACGCTATGCGATACGAGATTCCCTTCTGATTGTTGGTTATTCTGTGGCGAAGCTAGAGAAGGAAACCCAAAAGAAAAAACAAGCTGGTGCTCTGCACAATTATTTACAGGGCAGGTCCGGTAGTACCATTAGTACCAAAACAAATATCTCCAAAAATTCAGATAGAAAGGAAAACACGGAATCATCAGAGAGTGTTGGTGACCAAGACCAATCAATACACGATATTTCTAACCAATTTGTCACCAAATGAAAGCAGCCTACCAACTGACACCTCCTTGGCACTTACAGAAGGCACCCTAGTACTAGTAGCACTCTACCTCTACAAACTGACCCCACCCTACCACCCACGGAATGCACAGTACAAACTATAGGTACAGATCCAGCCTTGTGGTCCAGAATTTTAGGAGATGCCGAAAGATGTACTCCACTTCAAAAAACTGCATATATTGCTTTTGCTGCAAAATTTACGACCGTGTGTCAAGTTCCTTTTCAAAAAGAAGGTTTTAAAAGCGGGAAGCACATCGTTGAAATTTTTAAAGGATCACGAAATTTCTAAAAATCATATTCAGGCTCAAAGATCCTGGCTCTAGAACTCAGTCAAAGGTTAAAGTGTTGTACAACTATAGATGCAGCTGTCCAAACAGTTATTAACGCTGAAACGAATCACTGATACGAGGTGCTTCTAAGAATTGTAGCAATTAGTAAAATGCTCGGTAAAAGTTGTTTGCAAACAAAAGATTTTAATTTCCAAAAGCACTTGATCTACTAGAGAACTGCAAACATTTCTTTAAAAATCTTCGATCAGAGAAGTCTTTCAATGAAATTATTGTTGACGCAAGAGAATTGGCTGATGAAATTAACATTGAAGCCAATTTTGAATCAACAACGCCGCGACACCGCGTAAAAAGAAAAAATGCCAGCTTTTCTTATAAGGCAAGAGACGAACCAATCGAAGATCACAAAGAAAATACAAAACAGAATTTTTTCTGCTATACTATCGATCAAGCATTAAACGCACTAGATTGCCGATTTGAACAACTGAATCACCATAGTAACCATTTTCAATCTCTATATAATATACATAATATGATTTAAAAACCATGCCTAAAGAGACACTGATAAAGTTTTGCAAAGATTTGGAAAATATTTTGTCTGATGGTGAATCAGCTGACATTAACAGTCTGGAATTAGTAGAGGAAATTTCTGCAGTTTGTGCACTTTTGGGCAAAAAAAGAAAGTCCAAGTGATGTTCTTAAAATAATAACAATGCCAAATTTGGCTCCAAATCTTAGTATTGCCTTAAGAATACTACCGACTTTCCAATATCAGTAGCAAGTGGAGAAAGAAGTTTTTCCAAATTAAAATTAATCAAAACTTTTTTTACGCTCAACTACTACGCAAAATCGACTAACCGTCTTGGCCATTTTCGTAATTGAACATGAAATTGCTGATCAAATAAACTTAAGAGGTAATAAAAAAATTTGCAGAATTAAAAGTGAGAAAAAAAATATTCTTCTGATTATAACTCAAACAAAAAAATCTAAATCGTAATAGTGGTAAAATTGCACCATGTATGTTTAAAACTAAGTAAATATTTTTAAAATATAACAACTAGGTATCTATAGGTAGGTACTGCAACTTTATTTTATATTAATTTATACTGTTTTGTACCAAATGTTAAGTTCTAATACTTGTTTCTTTTTAAATATACGTTTTTGTTGCAAATTAAAACCATCTTTTATTAAGAAAAAAATAACTTTAAAAGGGGCGGCAATTTGTTTTTTGTTCAGGGCGGCGTAAACGCCAGAGCGGTCTCTGCTATCATTGTGAGCGTAAGTCGGAAAATCCAGACTAATTGATGCCACATCAAAAGTTATGATATGACCTATTACTTCTATCCATAAAATTTATTTACTACTATTTTCGTATTTTATAAACTTTTTCTTGTATTTCTTTTCAAACTAACTGCGTTTATATAAAAAATCACATTCTGGCTGTTAAATTGTATAGTTTTATTTATCATGGAAAGCTGTGAATTTTCATGAATATGTTTATTTCCGTAGCCTATGTACAACCTAACTGTTTATATTCGTTGCGTTTGTACTCGTTTCGTTTGTACTAACACATTGTTACATTTACATTCTCAAGATTAAATTATGTATTTTCTCGAGAGGTGACAATCTAAAGTGAAATGCATTTATATTTTAATTTACGTTCCGAGTTCATCGCAAAGTCTCGTCATTCATACCCACACTTTTAGGTATTATTTTTTTTGCGTCAAGGTAAATACTCGGCAAAATATGAAAACATCAAAACGAAGTGCGGTCTATAAACTTAAAATTCTGATATATTAATCCAAGACTAACAACAATAAAGGAACACAGTTAAATATTGACAAACTAATGGCTGAAATCAACAACAATTGCGTAGATTGTATTCAGATACGTTTTCATGTAAGGTTTAATTCAATAAAACATAAAACACGTTAGAATTGTGAATTTTATTTACTTATACAATGCTATGATTTATTACAGAGCTGGGTAAGATACTTTTAACAAGTTACTTACATATACTTTTAAAAAATAACTCAAAACAAATAGTTACAAGATTGAAAATTAACCAAATAGAAGTTACTATGTGTCTAAGGTACTTTTTTAGAAAAATATAGTTTTGGAAGCATCTTAGTTATATATCTTTATAATCCATTGGAAAGTAGAATATGTATTAATGGTAACGAATAATAAAAAAAGTATCCAAATTATTAGGTAGATTGGAAGCAGGAAATAGGAAAGAAACAGTAAATAATTGTTTACGCTCGTGCAGAAAGGATGGAATTAAGTTTACTTCAAAATATGTCACAATTTGCTAAAAAGGCATGTCGACTCAATTTTATTGCTTTGGCGGAACTTAACAAGATATGATACACTTGGATACAATAGGTGCGTTTTTCTAACTGAGATCTCAGTTAATCTAAGTAGTTTTACGGTTACGGAGGCTATATCAAATGAAATTGTGCTTTTACTTATGCAATGTAACTGTAAAACAATTTAAATTAGCTGAGATCTCAGAAAGAACGCACCTAAAGTCTATTCACATAAGCTTTGCAGCGTTAGACAGGATAGGGAACAAAATGCGCGCTGATGATTGGTGCAGACGGCAGGCAGATACACACATGTGCAAAGTTCCGAAAGCGGTTAATTCAACTTTCATTGTGTATTTTATTTCATAGGCATCAGTAGTAGTTGGACGTTTGTTATATAATTTTACTTTTACAATAATTTAACTTATGTGTTGTGTAATGTTTATATTAAATTATTTACCTTTACTGATATTGCTTATTGGCTGATTTTATAATAATAATCGGTAAGGTATTGATGTTTTAATGATTTACTGGTTTTTAAATTGTTTTTTAATCAGTTTTAATAGCGAAAATTTTAACAGTCGACAGATCTCAACGAAATGAGGATTTTTGTTGTAGATATAAACTTATTTCATCTTAACTTAGCACATAAAAAATTCAAGCACAGGAGCGCGGTATTATATAAATACATTTTGTGCATTTGTAATGCACCGCGCGCCTATGCTAGAGAACTACGCAAGACTGACGGTCGACAAAGGGTCGCTCTGCGAGCCCAGGTAAACAGTTTTTTATGTGCTCATATGAATGAACGGAGTATAATATGGTGTATATTTTAATCACTTTTTTACACAGGTCAGTAGTACTAAATGCTCAAAATGCAGCATATTGTTTTATATTAAGATAGAGAGAAATATAACATTGTTTAAAGCAGAAATATGAAAATTGTGCAACAAAAAGTTGGTCCGCTCTAAAGCAGGTAGAATTTAAAATTGTTTTATTTTTTGACATTATTATGCGTCCTCAAAATAAAAAGTAACGGAAATTTTTAAGACGTTTGGCCTTCTTATAGCTAAATTGAAATTTTTTATTAAATTAGGATGTTGGTTCTTATTTCGACGTAACCATCATTTTAGTTTCTTATTCAAAACTTTAAAGAAAATATGACAATTTTATTTGTTATTTTGTTTCTTTCCACTGCTAATCAATAAAAGTCATTTATTGTTATTGTAAATAAATTACGTATGTACACTCTGTTGAAATGTATTTTCACTGATTCAATAAACCTAAAAGGCATTTATCTTAATTCTAATGCCTTGAAATACTTTTTACGCCTGGTAATAAATAAGTAACCCACATTGATATATTTATTACTCTTGGAAATAAGCAATTTACAATACACTCGCTACTTTGCCTACTCACTAAGTCCAACCCACCACTGCAAAGTTTAAGTGAATAGACATTAATGCTTCTCATCGGTAGCTTATACACGATAATTAGTCAGCACTTCGGTCGGCAGTGTTGCCAGTTTTTGGTTCTCACTAAGTCGCCCAGATTGACCAACAGATGTCGCCAAAGTTGAGAATATTACAAAATATAAATTCTGTGATATTACCAATGTTAACAACCTGCTCAGTGGCGCACCTGTATTAAAAAATATATAAATGTTTTATGAACATTTTTATTGTTTTAAACTTGAAAGAAGTTAAAGTGAGATACAAGGGATATCTAAATTAATATCTTCAACAATCTCTATAATATTATCATCTGCTTCAAATTGTCTTGTGATGTTACCTCAACATTTTTACAGCATATGCCCTGAAGGAACAAATTTAATCTTATTCTAAAGATAACGTTTACCATTTCTGTACCCAATTTATTTCTAGCTTTGGTTTTAACTACATTCATTATTGAGAAACCACGTTCAACAACAGCGTTGCTACTGGACAGTGACAATATTTGTAAAACATATTTTGATATATTTTGAAAAGCGATTAAGGGAAATTTATTACAGACTTTTTTCAGTAATTAAATACTAATCTTCTAAATTTAAAAGACAACAATACAGCTTATATTTATATACATGTCAGCATCTACATTTCAAATATAGATTTTTGTTTCTTCACTGTTTCAATTAACCCTTTCATTGCGTCAGCGGATTCAACCGACTATACTGCCGTACGGCTGCGAACACGTTATGCGTATTCGAACGTTTCCCGCATTGTACCGAGAGCGAATTAATACGGTTCCCGCATTATTTCTACGATACCATAAGCCATAAGATACGCAGAATCTTGACAGGTAAGTAGGTGCTTTGTAAACAATAAGTTAAAATCACGTTATTCACATAAAAAATGTATATTCATATAAACAAAAGATAAAATATTTTCATAAATAAAAAATTAAAATCCCATCATCATCTAGCGCTGGGGTTAAAATTATTGTAATAAACTAAAGTTAGATATCCTATGAACATAATATAATGTGCGTAATCGTCCGTTTTTCGCAATTAACCATGACTCCGGCCTCGCGTACATATCCGGTTCCCGCATAGTGATCACGAAATTTTCTGCGGATTTATACGGTTCACGCAATGAAAGGGTTAATTACGCGAATACATAAACCTGTTGTATTTTGCAAGGAAATAGCAATATACAACATAATAACACGAGAGAAGGTTTTTAATTAATTCCTAAAAAAATCGTATACCATTGCATTTCACAATATTTACTCATTTCATTAGTTGTACGAGGATTGTAAGTCCGGAACTGGAATGACCACCTGAGATGCATTCTCTGCTGATGAGACACAACAATTTCAAAACACTCTCCTTTTTTTGATGTATATTGCACTAGTCCCTAATTTGTTTTATAATATTAAATGTTATCAAAGTATTATGCGTATATTTTGTATTATGGATCAGAGCCAGCTCTAGTGCATTGTTCGAAAACTCCCACCCACACATATTCAACCAGTAAACAGCCTAATTATGTCAACACAAAATAACATATTTTTCATTATTTACTATAAAATGAACTTGCAGTTGATGACTTGTTCAAACAACTGTACTGGTCTTCGATTAAGAAACGAAAGATATTTTATTATTAACTTATTTGCATCTTTCCGTATGTATCTAAAAATAATAAAATTTTGGTAAAAATATATTTGTTTAATAACACTCATATGTATATGTATAAAAAACTGCTTTAAATTCAGACTCAGTCAACATATTACGTCGTTTTAGAAAAGCTAAATAAGATTGTGTTTATATCTGTTTCTCAGAAATTATTTTTTATTAAAAACTTGAAAAGGTCCTTTTTATAAATTAGTTTTTATCTTCAAAGTTCTTTTGTTTTAAGAAACGTGGAATGAAGAAAACCATGAATATCTCAATATCCTCTCCTCAGAACAAAAGGACGAGAATTTAAAATATTGCTCAACATGAATTATTTTAATACATTAAATAAAGGGACACCATATGAAAATTTATATTATATAATGTGCGTCGCTGAAAGTCTGTACCAAAAGTTAGCACATTATATCACATCCCCGAGAAAAATATAACGAATTAAGTCACTATCAAGACTTAAGATTCTTAAGAAAATTGTGTAGTCGTCGCCAAAGAACAAGGTCATCCCATGAGATGCTGGATGAGGACACGGGCAGATTTCGGCAGTTCAGCTAGGCGACACCGACGGAGGGATTGTGAGGATTGACGGTTCGACCACGATACATGACGCATAAGGGCTTTTCGGGTGCAGAGAAGTATTAACCAGTGGTTATAACCTCTCGATTATCATTGGTTGAAATTAATTTTTATTTTGAACTCAACCAATGATAACCCAGAGGTTCTAACTACTGGGTAACACTTCTGCACCCGAAAAGCCGTATAGATAATCTTGCCATATGGTTATAAATTATGTACTTCAATATATATCGATATATTATTTATTTACTTTGTTTCTTTGGGGTAGTTCACCTTCTACCAACCCCCTATAATTGTTATTTTTTTAAACAAAAGAAATTGAGAAATGACAAATTGGCGGCTGTTTTCAAAAACTTCATTCTACGAAACATTTCTTGGTGGCTCTCCTTATTTCGGATCTAGTGCACGATCTGCAAGATTATTTAGGTGATGTTATCTACAAGTTCCTGACTGGTTAGTCATTTATTTTAACCGCTACTAAATTTTGACATTATCACGATACATATACAAATAAAATTGACGTAAAATATAAGTAAAAGTATTTAAAAGATTTGTATTGTTAAGTTCCGAAAATAATCTAGTCGGCAACAAATAACTCGTGCATGAAGTTAATTCCTTGGTAATTTTTTATGTTAGTCTCGTGTTGTTTTATAAAATTAGATATACGCACTCATGCAGCATTTAAGGCTGTAATTTTCTAATTATTTTATCAACTAAACTGACATAATATCCATTACAGCTATGCATATCCTTAACCAATGCTTTTTCTTCTTCAAACCTCTCCTTTTGAGGGAGGAGCTTAATAGGCGATGCACTATAAAATTAAAACTCGCCATTTTGTGAAAGAGTCCATATAGGGATATATCATAAAGTAGGTACTGGTAGGTATCTTTTCTGCATGTCAAATTCTAATTTATTTACGCTATTTCTAATAATTATTAATACATCTAAAAATGGTGGTTATCTACAGTTTTCAATTTCATATGTGACTTTAACTGACGCGAAACGTCTGTTTAATTTAGAAATAAAATTTTCAATTTTGTATCAAACACTGCAAAAATATCATCCATCCACATATGTATGTATGACCTTGGAGAAATACTCGAATTCTTGTTTTGCTTCTGTTTCGATTCTGTTCATGCAGGCCCGCACCAACCTATGGCGCAAGAGGTGCATCGCACCCAGGCGGCAGATCTAGGAGGGCAGCAAATTGAAAGACAAACGAAGATGAAAGAATCGACCGGCCGATTGCGGTGTAAAAAAATTAGTGGTAGCGGCGCATTTTATCATGTATATGTTCATGCTGGTTTACATCGAGGTGTACAATCGAGAATTATTGAATAATATTTAGCCTCATACTGTGTGAGTCATGCAGTTTTAGTAGATTATTTTTTGCGTTTTTTTTTTTAATATTTATTCCAAGTAGGCGTGTGTCATATATGACAGTATTTATCCGTTTGTCAGTAAATTGCATATTAATAATTTTGTTTCCGTCATAATTATATCATTACACCCCATTTAATCGTAAAAGTGAAGATGTCTTTCAAAAATTACGAGAAATATGATATGCTAAATGCTTTATTCAAAGTAATAACAAATTGTGATATTGCATCCGAAATATATTTCAATCACTATCCAGAAAGAAGACAATCTAATAAAGCTCTTTTTAAGAAGTTAAAAGAAAATCTCATTAATTGTGGGTCCTTCAGAAAGCCAAGACCAAAAAATCAGATATTTATATCTAATTTTATAATACAGTACAATTACAAAATAAAAATTTTAATCAAAATAAATGTTCAAACTGATGTCCGTTATGTTCGACACATAAATTACACCTTTTCATAACACTCTGAACTGCATTATATAAATATGAAGATTAATTGTAATAAACTAAATCCACATGAAACAACCATACTTCACAAATTTGTTACCAAATATATTACAGAACATAGTGCTGAAAATAACCTAAAATGTAAAAGTACATTACAGAATAATTTAAGAATGTGGAGAAATAAAATATTTACCAAGTCATTTCGCCGTCAAAGACTGCAAATTTTAAGGGCAAATTTGTCTGAGCTGCGATTACCTAAGGATGCTTAAGCCGTCTTGAATACCCCAAGAGTTGTTACGACTTTTTATGTTGCAACAGGTTCCTATATTCATATAGGTTTATGAGAACAACTATGTAATAGTGTTAAAAAAATGGAGTGTGATATCTCAGATTCCACTCGACTATATTCGATTTATTATTAAAACGACCGATTAACATCTCGTTTAATAACAAGAATTATTTATTTTGCAAACCTTTTTGTATATACAGATCCAATCAACTCACTAGATACACGACTAGCGGTACGTGCAGTTTACAGTCGCTCGTCTGTTACCAGCGCGACTGTCAGAAGGTGTTTTTACAATAGGTTAGTATATTGCCTTTCTCAAGGAGGTTTTTTGAGCATCTAATTATAAAAAAACAATTTCATAATGTCTACTTTTCGTAAAGTATAATAATTAAAACTGTTTTGAATGCAGAAAATAACTAAAATATTTTAAAATAGCTGCATCATCTGGCACCGAGAAGCGGTACTACATAATAATTAGAAACAGTGATCTAATCGGACGAAGTGACGAAATATAATTAAATATATATTTTAATTAAAATAATTTTTTATGCAGTATAAAAATTCACTTTGTTAACTACCAGTACAATGCTGTCAAGCAACTTGGAAAAACTTTTTACTTTTATTTTTTTCTACTTTTTCCTATCAAACTTTTTTCGTTCGGATTTCGTATTTAGAGGGGCAACTGTAAACTGCGCATACCGCTAGCCGTGTATCTAGTGGGTTGGCTCGATCTGTATATCATAGAACACCAAAGATATTTAAAAACAAACTTATTCACTTTCTCCTTTTAATGACATGACATTAATGCAGTGCAGCCAATTAATTTTTTTCTTACATCCAAATATTTCTACAAGTTTATATTTAAATAACATAAATTATTATCGATTTCGATCATAACAATATATAATAATTTTTAATTCTGAATTCACTTGATTTATTTTTGACCTCGCTAAAAGTATTTAGGTTAGGAAATAACAAAATCTGTGCTAGGCCTACAGCTATATTCCGGCGTCTGCTGCCACCATGTTCTTGATGTGAGGTTCTTGGCGTATACTTTCATAACGAAAAGTAGATCTTTAATATGTTTCTTAAATGTTTCCCTAAAATCACCTTTTACTTTAAAAAAAATTGATATTTTAAGCAGTGTTGATGACCCTACCATCGATTGTGTGTGTGTACCTTGAAATTGTAGAGAAAAAAACAAATTTTATTTGCATTAATTAAATTATTTTTAAAATTTTAATATTTCGGAGGGCCCGTTTGTTTTGTATAGTTATTATATATAAATTTACTGTAAAAATGCCTCTGTCAGTATAATTTCACCCTCCGGCGAAATGTGCATGTGTACAATTTTCAATGCTGTAGAATATGTGGGGATGCTATTTTATTTCATATTTGATATTCGAGATCAAAGGTCGTGGAAAACGGTATTTCGCGATTATCTCGTTTTCTATGGCCCAAACGTAAATAAAAGTTATTATGAAAGTTGAAGATCTTAAAATTCTTTACATAAAAGGTCCAATACAATTTTTGCGTAAATATAATCATTTTCGAAATATGAAGCTGAATAATTATTGTAAAAATGCATTCAATGCGAGGCGCGTTTTTTACATAGTTTCCCCAGTAGGCCTAATCCATGTTGCACAGTGTCTTAATTATATAATTTGTTTTATTTTTTTGTTTATTTTTCATTTATAATAGTTTGTTCCACTAGATCGAAGGAATAAGCAAAAATTTTATCAGCATAACTACCATACAAATGTCCAGTTGATGGAATCAGAAACCACTCGATCCACCCCTAAATACCTACATCGGTAAGTTGAAGTGATGTTGCTTATTTGGAGTATCAATCACCTTCATCTGAAATTTCAGGCTGTTCTAATGGAATTTTCATGTCATCATTGTCATTTTCGAGTTCAGTTATATTTTCCTCTAAAATATCGATGTGATTAAATTCGAAATTTCCATTTATACCATCATCTTCTGTTGTAAGGGGCATTCAAGCACGACTCACCATGGCAATGGTCACAAGCAGTTGAACAATTTAGTCCAACTTTCCTGCACCCATTTCCTCCGCAACCCTTAGAACAATTACAAAAGATTGTATTTAGTAGCATGTCAGGTGCTGATGGCAACTGCGTTGATACTGGCTCCAAAATGTGTAAACTGAAGGCAGCTTCAAACCACTCACGGTTGCTTGGGATAATCAGTATCAAGAATGTCTTCACTTTGTTATACTTCTAAACAAATTATAATTCTACAGTTCATAATATATATCATTTTATTAGAAACGCATATTTACACTTATTCAGCTTCATATCTCGAAAATGATTGTTTACGCAAATGTTGTATAGGACCTTTTTTATAAAGAATTTAAGATCTCCAACTTTCATAATAACTTTTGTTTACGTTTGAACCATAGAAAACGGGATAATAGCGAAAAACCGTTTTCCGCGACCTTTGACCTAGAATAGCAAGCGATGTACACAGTCTAGCGTGGCGTAAATTCGATGCGTTTTCATAACGTCCAAACAAAGTCTTTAAAAAAATCCCACTAAGGGCACTTTTTTCTAGCATCAGTTTTTAATGATTGGACTATATTAAAATATAAACGGCTTCATATATAAATAAAGATAAAACATTGATATAACTGTTATTGGACTAGGTAATTTACAAAAAGCTTATAATACATTTATAACAGCTATGATTGTGTTTTATAAATATCTAGTAACAGTAAAGTAATAAACTTACGAAGATAGCATCTGAAAGAAATTTCTACTAACCATAAATAAAAATTGACTAGCCCCTAAAAATATCTGTTAAATAGGCTCCAAATAGATTTCTTTGTAATCCCAACCAAGACGATTTTGCTAAGACGCACTTATTTACCGTAAAAAAAAAGTTTTTCTAAATATTTATTTATTGCTGTAGGTTGATAACTTTGCTATCAGAAGTCAGAGCGCTATTTTAACCTTAATAGGATTTTTGTTAGTTAATAAGCTCATATTTTTTACACCATTACTACCTTGCAACTAGAAAAAAGCTTTTCCTGCAGCTAATAGATGACTTTGTAACCACTTACACTGTATAAATAATAAATACCTGGTAATGAGTCATTACTAATGACAGCAAATACTCCTTTTTGTCCTGGTAATCTCACTTTGTAAACGTTGTATAAATATATATATGGATCTAGCAGAATTTTATTCCTGCGATTAGAAAAAAAATGCTACCATAGAAAGAATTTTTTGCAAGTCGTAGAGTAATCTGCGAGCACAGATATGAGGGTGATTGCTAGGTCGACGTATTCCTTTGAGGGCGTATTAGTGGCGACCTTATTTGCAATTGATTTAACCATAATATCCATTATGCAAATCTCGATAGTTTTTAAGATATTTTAGGTACAAATTATGTAAAATCCTTTGATAAGATAAAAATACAAGAGCTAAAACCATCACTTGTAAAAAAACTATGTATATTAAAATATCTCAAAAACTATAGGGTTTTGCATAATGGATAAATATAATGGTTAAATCAATTGCAAATGAGTTCTACTAACACGCCTTCAAAGGAATACGTCGATCTACAGTATATACAGGGTGATACAGTTTCATTGCTAACAACTGTTAGATGTCAACAAAATAATAATCTATCGTATACCTATAGTACGAGTATAAATTTTCCATTGGGGTTTTTGTTTCCGAGATACAAGATGTCGAAAAATATTTGTCTTTTTTTTCTGAAACTAAAAATTATTGGTTATTTATATCTGGTATTCAATACCAGTATTAGGCTGCATCTATTTGACTAACTCGTTTTTTCTACATGGTAACTAAAATATCTTGGAATAAATTATCATATTTTCAAAAACCCAAAAAAACTATTTTTATTGATATACTTTATTTAAAAAACGTTGGCTTCTATGAAAAATTTATACCACAAAATACTTACTTATATTTGTACTGTTAAATGTAGAAAACATTATTATAATAAAATCTTCATTTTGTCATAGTTAAACTTTATTTATTATTTCAAATATTTTCAGTTTGAAATGGAGAATTTCTAAATTCAATATTTTCATTTAATATATTTTTTAGAAAAAGAGTGAAACTCAACAAGTACAACTTAATATTTAATATTAAAACACGTTCTCTAACAATGTTTTATCTTGACCCAAAGAAATTTTAATGAAGTATATGGCGGCGTTAGCACACCCGCGTCGCCAGGATAGATTTAAATCGCTGTTAAAATTTTTCGGTTAGTAACGTTGAGGAACGAAAATATTTGGTTCATTCTAAATATCATAGATTTAATGTATAAAATTACAGGCAATACTGATGGTATTTAGAATACGTATATGGTATTTAGAATGATCCGAATATTTCCATTCTTCGATATTACTAACAGAAAAATTTGAACAACCATTAATAAATTTAAGTTATCTGATGGAAACGCAACCAAATGATTCATTAGAGGAAACAAAGGACTAATAAATAATATATACATATTTTAAAATCATTGATTTATTATGCGTATAGTATAATATTTATATAGAAGTAGTGTTAGGTACACAAAATGACAAATATCATATTAAAATGTAATTATAATAGTCATTATACCTTCAAGTACTTGAACGTATGTAGTCTTTAAGGCCTCAATCTTCTCTACTTGTAAGACATTTTCACAAAAACCTTTCACTATGAAAAAAATAATAAGATTACGAGTAATCGAATAACACTTTATTTTATAAACGCACGAAGTAATTATTACGGTTCCAGTAAACGTTATAACGAGAACAAAATCTACCTCCTAACAACAAAGATTAACTCGAATATTCTTAATGGCGTCAAACCATCTACGCGTGCGTCGCCTACAAACAGAATGTCGATTTAGCAAGCGCAGATTTATGGTTAACATATAGCTTACTAACCGTAGGTATGTGCTTTTAACCACTAAAAAGTCAATTTCAACTAAAGGCACTTATTTCCCATAAGAAAACACTTCGTTATCTTTAATAAAAAAAACATAAAAAAATAGTTGCGTTAAACTAAGTGCTGTTATTGGGATAATTAGTCAAAGATTTAAGGTTGCAAAAGCTCATTAGCAAAACAGTTTTTCTTATGCTTAGATGATGGTAATGTAGTCTTAAGAAAAGAATATTTATGATAATGCAGATCATCTTAGTAAAACATTTTATTTGGTCGATTTCAATCAGTGTATAATTCATGCATGGATAGATACAATATCAAATATGATAATATGAAACACTAGAGATGAGTGAGATGACCAACTAGACTTTCACATAATTTTTTCTAAGGTGGTTGTCTAAAAAGTGCTTATTTGAATAAAGTAGCTTAGGATGCATAATGTAACAGTTTTTTTAAACACTTACATGTTCTGTGAGTCGAAAGTGCTCATCAAGAACAGACTTTGCTTTTAGCGCCACTAACAAAAGGTGATTATTGACAACTATTTACATATTCTTTTTTTAAAAAGTCTCATATGTTACTTGCACAGAACATAAGAATATTAGACTTATTCGGATTCAGTCGCAAATTGTCCGTAAGATAATAATTAAAAACGAAGAGCTCTGTATCATCTACATAGAACTGAAGCCTGTAGTTATCAATTTGTGAAGATCAGACGTATACAGAAGAATCAATGGACCCAGACCTAATCCTTGAAGGGATATCTGAGCTAAAAGCTGGAGAAACTGCACATTATTTTTACAGATATTTTTTGGATACAGCTTTTTAGTAACATAAATAAATTTAAAGTTGACGGATTGAAGCCAAAAAATTAAATTTGGATACGAGATCATGTATAACCATGTTATCATCAAAAGTAATTGATAATGTGACAGTTGCAGCTATTATTTGACCAGTATTACAGGGCATCTGACTTTGGGATGCACAGTGGCCAAAGATTGTATAGTGGGGACTCTCAATCGAATAATCACAGTACTGGTTACATTTGTACACTCTCGCCAAAAGTAACATTTCAATTATTATTTTGTATAGGGTGTTGCGATAAATTGCGATATAGTGGCTAAAACCGAGAAATTATTAGTTAGACAGCTTTGTCAGAACAGGTTTTCCTCTCACAGTACTTTTACGACTGATCTAGGATCTAGTGCTTTCAGCTGCTAAAACCATATAATGCAATAGTATGTAGATGGTATCCTCGTAGGTACCCGAATAGAGTGCCCAACGATTTCAGGCAAAATGCCCATAAGAAAATTAAAAATAAAATAAAACCTGTGCTTTGAACAACATAACTCGAGACATAACAAGTATATACTTGACTGCGATTATAATAATAATCAGATGTAAGTACCCATTTATCAATATTATATAACTCGTAACTTTAAGTTTTTACCCATTTTATCTGTTTTCTACTTGACAATTTGTACTTTAGATACAATCTTACTACGCGTGTAAACAGCGTGTGATTTTGTGAGATTTTTTTCGTTTTACTAAAGTGAGCTATGAAAATAACAACTATTATGTTTAAGTGACATTTCTTAAATGAAATAAACAAAATGGTTTACAGTGAGGAAGAAAAAGTCCAAATATTTACTTATTATATACAAAATAACAAAAATAAACGTGCAGCAAAAAGAGCATATAGGGTATTGTATCCAAATCGTCCAACACCATCAGAAAATACGTTCAAAAATATTTACCGAAAGGTGAATAATACCTCCAGTTTTAGTAGAAAAAAAGCGTGTAGTTCAAGCAAACCAGGAAGAACTAGATATATTGCTTCATTTCGATTGTAAGCCCATCCATATTTATTCGCGGATAGACTTTTTTGAAACATTGTATTATTTTTTAGAAAATTCTGAATGTAGTATAAATAACGCAGTCAATCAAGTAGTTTATTCCAAAATCCAACGTACGTTAAAAAATAACAGCTACAAACCATATAAAATTTTACCCGTACAAGTTTTAACAGAGGCTCATAAAAGGAAAAGGCTGGACTTTTGCCACCAGATGATTGAAAAGTTAAATGAATATCCAGATTTTTTTACTAAAATATTATGGACTGATGAATCATCCTTTTCTACGGCAGGAGTTTTTAATAGGAAAAATTGAAGGTCGTTTGAAAACAAGCACAAGGAAAAGATTGGTAAAACAAATAAAAAAAATCAGGAAGAAAAACTGTTAGCGTTTGGTGTGGAATTTTCAGAAACAAAATTGTTGGGCCTATATTTTATGATAATACTTTAACTGGAGTTACCTATCTGGAAATAATTATCCCAGAAGTAGAAAATATTCTTTTGCAGAATTTTCCGGAAGCCGAACTTGACGATATGATTTAGATGCAGGATGGGGCAACTTCACATAGGGTCCTACCCGTTCGAGATCATTTGAATAATGATTTCCCAATATGGATAGGGAATAATGGATTTAAATGGCCACCTAACAGTACGGATTTGACCCCTATGGATTCATTTTTTTAGGGATTTCTAAAAGAAATTGTTAATAATAATAATAATAATAATATTCAGGGGTGCAAGGCCGGCAACCTCCGCGTTGGTGCACCCTGGACAGGCAGAGGTAACTCTGCCTGACTAATGTCGGCCGGAGAGGGTACCAAGGCTAACCACCTGGTACCCCTTATACTACTCCTGGTTCCGTACAACCTGAGAAGGGCCCCTCACGATCGACCCCAAGCGGATGGGGGTTAGAGACAGGCGGGAGGGGCCTCACCGGATAGCCTCAACAACGACGATATTGGCAATGCACACGGACGCTTTAAGTGGACGAGGAACTTCGGGATGACTTGCTGACCTGCCGCGAGGGTAGCGAACCTGAGCGAAGGGGATACATGGCGCGATTGCATGCACTTTGGTGCTAAATGCACCCAGAACATCGCGCCTTCTCTCAACAACACCTGAGAGATCAAGTATACTTCTTGCGCAGGACAGGTTATGTAAGGGCACCTCGTCAGCTGGAAGAACTGCTAGCCGCAGTCCCACCGCGGCAATTACCAGCTGATGGGGAACATCCCTTAGAGTTCACCAATGTTGACTTAAGGACGAGAGTTAGCCTTAACACCAGGGCTAACCTAAAGCCACAAGACCTGGCTAGAATGGACGCGGTCATCGATGAGGAAATTCCGGAAGCTGCCGACATCTGGCATATCAACTTTGCCGTGTACAACGCCGCGAAGCAACTCGTCCCCCGTGAGAGATCAACCAATCACGGGGTCGAGAAAGCCAAGCGTCTTGTACAAAAAATCGAGAGCAAGATACAGTCGGCCAGACAACACGCTTCTCGGATCCAGAGTGTGGTGGAATACAAGACGACTGGTAGACTTTTTACTCCCAGAATCCGGCGCATAGCAGCCGGATTAAGACGTCAACACCATACTCTAAATCTGACAGTGATGCTTACCATCAAGCAGCACTGTCTAGATAGGATCCGAGCGCTCATGGCGATAAAGCAAACATTGAAGAGGCGGGTGAGGAGTATGGAACAAAACAATTTGTTCCGTACGAGTCCTTCCCGCCTCTTTCAAGAGCCACAGCGTGTTGTCGAGAATCCGCCGACTGTAGAAGATGTCGAAACCTTCTGGAAGGGAATCTACGAAACGACGCGTCCATTCAATAGCAACACTCCATCAATTGCACACTTCGAGGCTCTGTGTCACAGACATCTTGAAGAGCCAGAAGCAGTGTGCCCGGCAATCAGTACGGAGGAAGTCCAACAAGCACTTGTTGGTACCAAGAACTTCGCAGCCCCGGGCCCAGACGGCATTAACGACTGGTGGTGGAAGAAATTTCCTTCCACTCACCGCCGTCTGGCGCGAGTTTTCAACTCATGGTTGAACGAGGGGTAGCAGATTCCGGACTGGTTTGTCGAGGGACATACTGTGCTTATCCCCAAAAAGGGGGATCTTTCCGACCCAAGGAATTATAGGCCGATCACTTGCCTCAACTCCTGCTACAAGATATTTATACGTATCTTGTATGCTAGGACACTGAGGTCTGTTGATCCGGTCTTCCAGCAGATACACGAACAGCGTGGTGCCAAGAAGGGCATGGCAGGTTGCAAGGACAGCCTGCTGATAGACCGCTGTATTACACAGGATTCTGTGCAATACAAGCGGAATCTATCGATGGCCTGGATTGATTACCGCAAGGCATTTGCTACAACATCACATGAGCTATTGTTGTACTTGCTCGAATGTCTTGCGGTACCAGCACCACTAGTGAGATGTATAGAACAGCTGCTGTCGCTCTGAAAGACCCGCTTCACCATAACATCAGGTGCACAGCGGGTCACGACAGAGCAGGTGACATTTAGGAGAGGAGTTTTCCAGGGTGACTCCCTGAGTCCTCTCCTCTTCTTCATCTCACTGCTGCCGTTGTCTGTTGGGCTCCGCCAAACCCGCGGATACCAATGTGGGCCACCCAGCGACCGGAGGCATAAGGTCACCCATCTATTTTATATGGATGATCTTAAACTTTATGCCTCCGGAGAGCGCGAACTACAAAACGCTCTTAGGGTGGTCGAAGAATATACGCGGGCAATTGGTATGGAGTTCGGGTTGGATAAATGTGCAGTCGTCCACCTCAAGAGAGGACGATGCGGGGAATTCCCTGAAAATGCGCAGCTCGCAGACGGAAGCATCCTAAGACATCTAGTAGATGCCGGAGAGACCTATACATATCTGGGTGTGCAACAAAGGCACATCCAGGATGTATCACAAATAAAAGATTCTCTCCGCAGCAAGTACAGACACCACCTCCGAAAGATTTGGTCTTCCGAACTTTCGGGGAAGAACAAGGTGTCTGCAACCAATATGCTGGCTGTTCCGGTTCTGCTCTACTCTTTCGGAGTAGTAAAGTGGACAGTAGAGGAACTGCGTCATTTAAATAGGGATACCCGCACGATGATGAATATTCACAGAAGTATTCATCCTAGATCGTCCGTTCCTCGTGTGTACCTCCCACGTCAACGGGGGGGCCGAGGGCACTTGAGCATGGAGTGTACGCATGGCAGAGTAGTTCTGAGTATGGCATGTAACATACTCAGGAGCTCAGATCCCCTCTTGCGGTTCGTAAAACATCACGAAACTGTAGGAGTGGGAGCAGGATTGTTCAAGGCAGCAAAAAGAGCCGCAGATGAACTCGGTTTCGCATTTGATATCAGGCGAGGAGGCCGGCGAGGTGCTGATGTTGAGTCAGTCACCGAACTTCAGCCAAATCAGAGCTGCCGAACAGGAAAATCTGTTTCGGCAGCACGTCGATAAACCCCAGCATGGTGTCTTCTATAAGAACATAGAAACACTGGGTTTATCGACCAGGCTGACCTTCGCTTTTCTAAGGTCAGCAGGGCTTAAGTCGGAGACCGAGGGATTCATTATGGCCTGCCAAGATGGTGTTATCAACACCTTGGTCTACCGTAGCCGTGTGTGGCGTGTAGAGGTTCCTGATATCAACTGCAGGACCTGCCATCAGACGCCGGAATCGCTCATGCACTTACTATCGGCATGCCCCATATATGCGATTTCGGCTTACATCCACCGGCATAACGTGGCGTTACGAGTGCTATACTACCATCTAAGGCACTCGTACCGGGTAGACCAGACACCAGTGCTGCCTTACGTCCCCGGAGATATTGAGTCCGTTGTCAAGAACGAGAAATGCCGGATTTACTGGAACTACTCTTTCCCGACTGTCAGGCTAATCCAAGCCAACAAGCCTGACATAGTCCTCCTCGACCATCAACTCAAGGTGATGTATGTCATCGAGTTCTCGGCACCTGCGGAGAAAAACATCACCTTGAAGGAGTAGGAGAAACGGACCAAATATCGCGATCTCCGGTACGAGCTCCAAGTGCTATACCCAGGCTACTCGGTAAAGATGGTCGTCCTTATAATCGGTGTACTCGGAGGGATAAAGCCTACGCTGCTCTCGGAACTGAAGATCATATCGGCCTGCCAAAAATCAGCAGAGTGGCTGGCAGGCCAAATGCAGAAGGCGGTCATTCTGGGTTCTCTCCGTCTGCTTAGGGCACACGATTCTGGTATCTACAGTCACCAACCCTGCGGGATGTGGGGAGTGGCTGTAGTTGATGCGCCGGCGCGACTCTCGTGAGGCGTCGGAGGCCACGGGAGGACTGACCGGCATCGGAAAACCGGAAAAAAAGTAATATTCAAGCGATTAAAGAGAGGATTCGATTTGAAATAAACAATCTGAATGTAAATAATGAAGCCATTTCCGATGCAATTATAAATATAAGAAGACGTTATCAATTATGCTTTGACAATAATGGTGGACATCGAACACCTTTTATGAGTTATCATTTATTTATATTTAAATTTCCTAAATAAATCTTTGTTATCCATTTTGTATAAATATTTGTTTTTTTTCTTCCTCACTGTAAGCCATTTTGATTATTTCATTAAAGAAATGTCACTAAGATATTCGACGTTTAATAACTCAAAAACGGTATATGGTAGGTGTAACATATGGTATATCTTTGAAATCAGGAACAAAGGATCATTCCGAAAATTTAATAATATACAGGGTATCCCATTAAAAAAAATATATTGTTTTTTTGTATCCCCTGAAATCTGCACGCTACTGTACTTTTGATAGCATTTTAACAAAATTCAGTCATAACCACTTAACTTTTATTTAAAACTTTTTTTCTATAAGCAATAATAACGATGAAAGGGGTGGGTAATTTATAATGAATAACCCTGTACAATGGGGATGTCCCACTATATTAAAAGTAGAATTTCTTCTTAGTGTATATGATTCTGCACTATTTATGTAATCAGTATCCATAAGTGGTTGAATTTAAAAAAAATTAACTAGGAAAAAAATTATAAAAGTTTAGATTAATTTAAAATTGCCGCCACTTAATCAACCGATGAAATAATGCGCCCTAGGATATGGCCGAACTTGTGTTGCCATATTTTCTTTATTTAAGTATTGTCTTGGTAGCTGAAAACTATTTGAGAATATTTGTGATTTTGAAAGATTTCGTGAATTTGTACATTAATTTTTGTGTTATATCAAACATTTTCAAGACTATTTTAATTTGGATACAAAATAAAAGATAAGTATTTACGTATTTTTGAACTTAATGTATATATTATACATATAGTTATTTTCAATAATTGTGCACTGTAATACCAAAGATTAAATATATGTACATGGTATACATTAAATAGGGTTGTCTCTGCCCAAGTGTACCGAGATTGTACGTGCTTGCCTACATAAACGAGGAGGAAAGTCGGTACGTCCTATTATTTCAACAATCGGATCGCCCACTTATCATCTATCAAAATGGTTAACAGAGGAGTTCGAAAATTTATATTTTACACCACCTAGTTTCTCTGTGATTAATTCCAATGATTTCATTAGTAAGGTGAAAAATATTCAGTTGCAAGAAGGTGAAATTTTGATTTCCTTGACGTTTGTTCGTTGTTCCCGCAGACCTCGGACTACTTTAAGGATCGAATTAAACAATCTCAGTCAAGATTTAGCAAAAGAATGTCTTCAACTCACTATGAAACAAAATTGCTTTCAACTCAACAATAATTTCTTCGAACAAGAAGGAACAGCAATGAGTAACTTTTTGTCATCATTCATTGCCAGACTCTTATTGAACAGATTCGAGATAAAAGCAAAAGAAGAATTCGAGTAATGGCTTGGCTTAGGTATGTGGATGATATTTTTCCAGTGTTTGATACAAAAGTCGCTAATATTGACAACTTTATTTCTAAATTAAACAGTCGTTTCGCGTTAGTTAAATTCCCATATGAAATTGAAAATTCTGGACAACTCCATTTTTAGATATATTAATTAAAAATAGTGAAAATAAGTTAGAATTTGACATATACAGAAAAGATACCTGTACTCTAAGATATATCCCTAAGGACTCACCATTGTGGTTAACACAAAACAGCAAGTTTTAATTTTCTTGTCCATATTAAGCTTCCCCCTCAATAAGGAGAAGTTTTAAAAAGAAAAGGCATTGATTAAGGATATAGCTGCGAGTAATGGATATTCTGTAAGTTTAATTGATAAAATAATTAGGAAAGGAAAGTTTAAAAGGACACTTCGAAATTCCTCGTCCCTTCAAAATGAAAGAGAAAATCCGAAATTTGTATCGATTTCATTCGATCCTCGATTCGTCCGTGGTATTGGTAAGATATATATTATGACAGTGGTTCATTTATCGGAAAATAATCTACAACTTTTCGGCAATCCAAAAGACAAAATTGAAACAAACGAAAAGTGGGGGATTTACAAAATTTGCTGTAAGGACTGTAATCAAAAGTATGTTCGACAAACTAGGCGATCAATTCAAACTAGATTTAAAGAGCCTATGGCCCATCTCAAATATGGTAGAGCAGATAAGTCTAGTGTTGCCCAACATGCATTTGAGAACAACCATAAAATAGATGTTAGTAATTTAAGATTAATTAAAAATGTAACAAATACTAGACAGCTGGATACATTTGAAAGCTTGGAAATCACAAAGTGTAAAAATAGGATGATTAGTGACAGAGGGCTAATTCCAGATAGCCCGCTTTATTGGTAAGTGGGTCACGGTTCACCGAACCGTGGCAATAGTTTAGGTATAAATAGGATACATTGTTAGCATAAGGTTAGTTTTAATCATCTCCAGATGATGCCGACTTGGTTGGCGAAACGCGCGTCGAGTGCAGTATATGGTGTTTCGTGGAAAACTACGTCAGTGTTATGTTATTAAGTTAATTTACACGAGGCTTCATATCGTTCACGAGTTTCACATGTTTGTTTGTAATGAGCTAGATAAGTATTTTATAATTAACTGATTCAGATTCAGTGGATACTGCCTGGGCTTTTTTCTTGGCGCAATAATATTCTCGAGGAACCGTGCTACGTTTTCCAATTAATACGATAGATGGATACACGAAATTTTGTCGAAAATATGCAAGGATATATCAAATGACATCTATTGAAATTGCACAGGATCCCGAGTTATGAGCCCCGTAACTTTTTTTTTGTTTTCTCAAAAATATCTAGCGCCGTTCGGATAAAACTTAACAGAGAGGCCAAGGTTAATATGTGCTAAAATGTTTAGTAATGAAGGACAGAAATTCTGCAGAAAGCATGTCGAGAGTTTGAGTCAGTGATTAATATTAATAAAATGTAAAATCGAAATAACTACGATAGTCCACTTTATAGAAAAAAAAGGTATTTCATCTTCAGTGTCAGTTTAATGTAAAGATAGAAAAGCAAAAATTACCCGCGCCAGGAGTTTGATATCTGCATCGACATCGAACAAGTTACCGCTTCTCAAAAGTGACTATTCTGTATTATCCACTGGTTAATTAAACAAATGTTAATTTTCTTTAGACTTAGTGGGATTGAGGCCAATAATTGAAACATCAAATTGTTTTTTAAAAAAATCGACATATCAATTATTTCATCTCAAAACAGTTTGTTGTTTTAATTATTATTGGTCAATCCCACTAAGTCTAATGAAAATATACATATATTACAACAGGCAACAGGCATTCAGTTAAAACAAATGTTATATCGATTTGCCATAGCCCTGTACTTTCAGATATTTTATTTATTTATTTATTTATTTTTTGAATCTCGATTGCGGCTAGTGTGGAAGTTTTTTTTTAAAAAATATTTTGCCGGTCCCTGGGGTCTTAAAATTTGAAAATCTTATTTTTTTTTTCAAAAATTAACCGGAGGTAAGTAGTGTGGAAATGTTACTAGAATGTCCAGTTATTATAGAACAAAACAAATTAGAAATGTATCTGGATGTTTAGCCAAGCCCCTTTAACAAAATATATTTTTAATCATGGCATCCTACAACGAAAATTACCAGTGCTATTGTACAAGACATTACCTTAATTTCAAAAGATGATTATGCAAAAGTCGTGGGAAAAAATAAGATCAGGGTTGACAAAAATAAACGTAAACTTCAAGTAGCTAATATTAATAAAGTTGTTTCAATGAGGGCTACCGCGCTTGAATTCACCAGGAGAGGCACTACACGGAAAAAAAATAATCTTAAATCAAATAAAATATATTTAAACCAAGAAAATCCAATCCTTATATATACACAAGACAATGTTTCTTTTGTTGAAGATATTTATTTCTTTCGATTATTTACTAAATTTAACACAATATTATCTGGAAATAAAGTAAGAAAATTGTTTCAATTGAGTAACTACATTTACTTATTGTGAAATATACAATGTTTATTCTCAAATGAAAAAAATGCTTAAATTAATTAAATGTTTCTCTCATTTAAGACATTCATTTTTTAAATTCAACAATTTGTTTTACTTAAAATAAAAATTAAGAGTCTCGATTTAAGAATATTTATTTCATCAAATATGACTTAGTATTGTCTTGACTTAAAAATAATTATTTACTTAATTTAAATTATAAGATTTTCATTTTAAAATAATTGAAATGCAGAAACTGAAGAAACGTTTCCTTAGTATAAGAAAATTTATTTTTTAAATTCAAAAATTTCATATACTTAAAATAAGAATAAAGAATATCTCGGTTTCACAAAACTGTATTTATCAATATAAACACAATTTTGTCTTAAATTAAAAATGTGTATCTTCTTATTCTGAAAATCGGGATATTCATTTGAAGATGAATGAAATGTTTAAACTAATAAAATATGTTCTATGTAAAAGATATACATATTTTCAATCGAGGATTTTATTCATTTAATCAGAATAAAAATTTCTAGTTTCAAGAAGATTCATTTCATTAAATGGAATACAATATTATCTTCGTTAAAAACTTTCTCGTTTACTTACTCTTACAAATTGGTTTAAGCAATAAAAGACGGTTTTAAAAAATATATTTATTATATAAACTGTATACATACATAATAACCAACAAAAATAACATATATACTTTTTTTATTTGGAACACGTCTTCTTCCTTTTGATGGAATCATATGAGGTAATGTTTTTAAATGAACTACCAGCATACAATCTGAAACAATAGTAATAATGGCAATACAATGATTTACAAGTTAACCAACGACCAAAATTTTTTAATTATTTAAAAATAAGCAACTTTAATTCCAAAATTAAAATAATTGAATCACTTTTTAAAACCATGTTCATTTGTAAATTACATAATTTATTTGGATATATTGTTTTAAAACCATTAATTTGGCAGTTTGCTGATAATACATATAATTATTAATTTATACTCACTCTCGTCAACATCATGGTTTTTTAACATTTCCAATAAATCTAGAGATTTGCAGTTTTCTTTTCTTAGTTTCGAAATCTCTTGAAAAAATTTAACCCATCGGCTAAATAGCCTTAATCCACAATTTGGAAATATTTGGTCAAAATCAGAGTTAATCTAAAATGAATAAAGAATTGTCATAGTCGTGTGTTTGTGTGTGTATGTATATACAAAATTTATATTATGCATAATACATTACATTCAACTAACCAAACTTTCCGCTCTAGCGTCACATAAAATCGGCCACTTTTTTAAAAAATCTGTCAAAGTCTTTATATTCTCTTTTCTTCTTAGTGAGAAAGTGGTGTTCCAATGTTTTGTAATTTCATCCCATGGCTCATTCCTAGTTTGTAAAAATGCTAGAGAATTTGTTAGCTCCTCATCTGTAATTATTTATGAACATTAATGTAATATCTAAATCTATTAGGTCTTTTCTGTATTATAGGAAAACTGTTCATATATACTACTGATATCTAAAAATAGAGTAGCAAGTAATATTAACAGCGATCCTGTCAAAAAATGAATAAAAAACTTTCAGCATATTGTATAGGTAGGTGTCAATTATTTTAAACATTTTTCTTAAATACACATAATAGGTGCGGTTAATTCTCCTTAACCGCACCTATTATGTGTACAAAGAATGTAAGAAAAATACCTAATAAAATTATTTTCTCTACTGGATGTTCTTCATTTTCTTTATCTCGTTTTCTTTTTTATCGTAATCACTCCACTTTTATGAATCAAATTTCTAGCCTTATCAACCAATTTTCCTTTGGCCACCACAGAATGACCACTGAACGACTCTTTCTTCTTAATTGACGGGATGTAATACACTTGTACTGTTTCTTTCGGGAACAATGTAATTATCTTTGACGAGACAATGTTATAATCTGCATGCGTTAATCTGCTGTAATATTTAAAAAGATTGTTTAGGTTCTAATATATAGGTATTTCTGTACTTACGAGTTTTGATCGCTTGTCACAGTGAGGAAATTATTGTTAGATTTATTTCATTTTCAGCCGCTTGTTAAATTCCAAAAAAAAATGTCCGCAAAAAATGAATTGAGCGATTTACTACCTTAATTAGTAAACAAAAGTTTTTCAAAAATTAATTTTTCTATTAAAAACCAATTAGGGAAAGCAAAAAATGAACCTGCCCCATTTCAACAATATCAGCATAAAATCGAGCACAAGCACAAGGATTACTATAAAAATGTATGCAGGGAAATTTTTTTAGTACTTCAATATTATATAGGAATACAGGGTGATTCCTAAGTTGATACTTTTTTTGACTGCATATAGAACTCATTAAAGTAAACACATTTTTCAAATAACTTTATGTAAGTAACTCAAAAATAAGAAAGGTATAGCTGTCTAAAATTTATTGCTTCTTTGTTTTAACACGGTACTGTCTTCATTATTAAAAATAAAAACTTGTGTTACGTCATCTTTATGTCAGTTTATTTTTAATCATTTGCACTGGTTTCTTTCCAACATATCAATTAGTTCAATATTTTCATAAACGTGAGCCATTTTAGCTTTTAATACAATTGCAAATTAATAAAATTATTACGAAAAAGAAAACAGTGCAAATGATTAAAAATAAACTGACATAAATATGACGTGACACAAGTTTTAATAAGTAAATTTTAATAATGAGGACAGGACAATATTAAAAAAATAATAATAATAAAATTTAAATGGCTATATCTTTCCTATTTTGAGTTATTTAAATAAAGTTATTTGAAGATTGTGTTTACTTTAATGAGTTCTATATACAGTCAAAAAAAGTATCAACTTATCTACCTTGCTATCTGATTAGTACCTATAGCATAAAAGACGTCGATGTCCTTGAAAGCACATCAGTTTTCAAAGACTTCGAGGTTTTTTATGGGCGTGTTATATAGACCAAGAGAACTATAGTTGTTATTTCAATAAATAAAAGTAGTGTTAAGAATACACCCTAACAAGAAAACGATGTAATTTCAACCAAGGTCGGCAGTTCTTGAACAGTCAACACTTACCTCGTGGAAAGTACATACAATTTTTACTTTGTGGAGTTTTTATTCGTTAAAAGCATTTAAATTTGTTTGACTGCAAATTTGAACTAGTACTCTACAATCTTATAGTTAAAATTACTCGGCGCTAACTGGTAAATATTTTTAACTAATGCTGCCTGCCTAATGCACGATTTTTGAGTCACCGGTATTATCGATAATATTGATTTTTGCTCCTAAAAATGGTGCAACTAACCAGCAGGTATAAAATTGCCATGAAAAGAATGAGGTAATTTGATTTCAGCCTTATTATAAAAATATCAAGAAATAATCTATTAATATTACGATCATCTTAAGTACTAGGTTATAGATGAGAATTGTCATTATTTGCCCCTAATTAGCTTTAAATAATATAGATATCACTTACCTGTGAAAACGGGTATTAATTCGTCTAGACCCCAGTTTTGTAATAGATCTACTATTGTCATAATGTAAAGAAATCAAGACGCTGAACAGCACAAAGATCAAAGATAGAGAATCGAAGATGCAATTAACTGTTGTTCCATATACAAATACCATATACCTTCTTCTGACAAAGCAAGGGTTGCAATGTTATGCAATACGTACTAACTACGCAGCCAGCACGGCTTTCCACCGAACGTACATGCGCACGAACAAAATGTTTATTACGCAATGTTAAAAAGTTTTATAGGCGAATAGAAAGAATAAAAAGTCTTGAACGAACAATTTTGTGGGCTTATTTTAAAAATATGTATTTATTCTACGTTGAAATGCATTATTCAATTCAGTAAAACTATTTTCTCTCAATTTTTATGCAACTAAATTCAAAATAGGTGTTATACGTACAACAAATTCGAGAATATACTTATACCTACCTATTGTACCTTGCTTGAAAATTTTTTTTGTTTCCACTAAGAACAGTTATAGGTTGTCGATTAATAAATAAATTACCATATCCTTGCTATATTGAATGAAAATAATCTTCACAAAATTAAATATTAAATATTTACAACATTGTAGCTGTTTGCTTTATAAACAACAGATTGTCTCAAATTCAAATTTAGATTGTGGTAGATATATTTCATTTTATTCTAAGAAAAACGACTGTTAAATTGAGAAAACGTTATTCTTAATGTAAATTTAGCATTTTCCTCAAATTAAACCCTAAACACCTTTGACAAAGATTTTTAACTTTTGTTTCCAAAACAACATATTTTTTAAAATGTACATTGTTTTATTGCTCAAATGAAAAAACCTCAATTTGTTCCATCAGGATCACCGATTCTTAAATTAAGAAAATGGCATTTTTCATTTAAAATATTTTGTTTTTCTCATATTAAGCGCTAAATATTTTCAACGAGATATTATTATTTTGCTCTGAACGTGGCTAATTTACTCATATTTAGGTAGGGAGTTACTTAAACGAATGTATACAATTTTATTCCATCAAGAATGTCGACTATTGAATAAAGAAAATTCCATTTTTAAATGAAAATGTATCACTTTTCTCAAAATAAGCTTCAAATATCTTCAACAGAGATTCTACAATTTTATGTAATAAGCAACTAATTTTCTCAAACGGAGATTTAAGTGTCACTGAAACGGAGAAACGCTTTTTCTTTAATTAAGTAAAATTTATTTAATTGAAAGAAATTTTGTGAGAAAAAATATTTTCTCAATTGAAATTCGTTTAAATACTACCTTTAAGTATATATTGTAATTTTAAAAAAAATATTTTCTTAGTATTAGATAATATTTCTAAGACAATATATTGTCTTACTTTAAGAAATCTTTTTTTACCGTGTAGTGTAGGGTAAGGTCCATGTCACTGACCGTTAATGTTTACTATGGCTTTTTAACGCGACTTTTTAGTAATTTTTATAAAAATTAGCTGAAAAACATTTAACACAATGATGGCAGAAGGGGAAGTAGTAATTAACTTGCTCAGTAGGGAAATTATTGTACCTATCAGAGGTGTCTTATATCATTAAAGTTAGGTTATATCAAGCATGAGCATGATGAAAACAACGTATGTTTATGGTTATTACTTACGATTTTCTATAGTAGACTACTTTAGTAACGCATAATCGTCAGGATTAAAATGTTCCTTACAAACACACGAATGTTTCGAAGGAATAAAGTTATCCCTGCGAATCGCTACCAACTACAGTTTTAATCGAGTACCATCACTTCCGGTTTCCCCGAAAGTGACCCTAACTTTGAAATTTTAAATAGAACACCCTTACATTTTTTGGATTCCGGAGACGTTTTAGATACGATTGCATAATTTAAAAAAAATTTTTGGGACTACTTGATTTTCTAGGGCTATTTTTACTTTTGCATCTAGAGTAGAGTGAATGCACTCAAATCAAATGGACCAAAACGATAAGAGAAAAATGTAAACGTGAGATTTTTCGAATTGGTTTAGTAGTTACGACCAACCAAAATTTCCGTAATCACTAATTTGTAATTATGTCAACTTTTTCAAATGGCAACATCTTTTAGACACCCAGTAGGTAGTTAAATACTAATTTTCACGTCAAATCCATTGATACGTTCAAATCGAAAATCGGTTTGATATTAACCCAAATACACAAGTTTTTTGGTGGATAATAATAAAATATCGAGAAAATACAAAACATTCATTTTGTCAACAATACAACGCTACAAATAATAAAAGTGTGCTGTGAAAATCATGGTGCGGCCACCTCCCCGTAGTGAGTTATGTGTTGATTTAATATTAAATTAGGCATATTATACAGGGTGTTTCACTGGGAACGGACCAATCGTCGCAGGGTGATTAAGGACTTCAGTACGCACCGATTTGACCCCCATTTGTGTTATGCGAAATTTATTAGTTTAACACTTTCGCTGCTCATGACGCGGATCCACATCTTTCCTATACTTTCCTCGATTGCGCTCGACGCGGATCCACGTTTTGAACATTGGTACTTTCTGTGCTTTAGTAATTATTGAGCACTGTAGCTAAATATTTGTCGCTAGAGGAGCACTTATGTTTATAAAAGTGAATGTAGTTTTTTGTTTGGAGCTTTTTTGTTGATTTTGAGGTTAATTGAATATAGATGATATAATCAGCATATGGCTAGTGACACTCCCTACAGGACAGCAGCGATTGTGTTATTTAGGTTTTCGTGTATTTTTAGCTAAACTCCGGTTTTGTCCACAAATTTCGTCATCTGGCTTAACTATTGTCATTTTTTTTTATGAACGTCGGCCAATAGTGTGTCTGTCATCCTGAGCAATAATTTTTTATTGGAACCGAAACTATTTGAGCAAAAAAAAAAATTCTTGAAATTCTATTAAAACAAAAATTATTCTTTACCTCTACAACGCGAGCGAAAAATAAAAAAGTAGAACAAAGTTTTAGTAACCATCTTAAAAACTTTTTTACTTTACTGTAATCAACCCGACACATTTCATTCAATTATCCCCATGATTTCATATCGAAAGTTTTAAATTTTGTGCAGTGTAAAAGGCAAAAATACCAATTTTTAATTAAGAAGCAGAAGGTATATTTCTTCGCGTAGCAACATTTTCCATCTTCTATTATTTTACATTACTTGGATATGGAATTCCATGTAAGCAGCTATAGTTGCCTCCGTGGCAAGATTGTTTGTCGCCCTGTAAACAGTAGGTATTTCAATTGCAGCCACAAATGAGCGACTGGTTGCCTGTTGGTGGTTTCTTTTGTGTCGTCCTAAGTTGTGCCCGTCCTTTCAACTTAGCAGCACCGTGCCGATGAGGACCATTAAGTCCGAAACACATATGTCCACGGTTTGCATCCTTTGTGCGGGCCTCACCCATGACACCTTCTGCTTTTTAATTACAAAGTAGAAGGGAAACTGCATAAAATTTAAAATTCTCGATGTGAATTCATGGGGCCAGCTGAATGAAATTTGTAGAGAAGTTTTTAAGATAGTTACTAAATTTTTTTTCTATCTTTATTTTTCGTAGTCTTGTAAAGTTAAGGAATAATTTTTGTTTTAATAAAATTTTAAGATTTTTTTTCCAAATAGTTTCAGTTGACGAAGTTTAGTAAAAAATACAGGAAAACCTAATTAACTCCTAAATTAACAAATTTCGCAGAACACAAATGGAGTCATATCGATGCGTATTGAGGTCCTCTATCACCCTGTCCCAGTTGGTTCGTCTTCAGTGAAACACCCTGTAAAAAAAGGTATATTTTGCCTTTTGCTAAGTTGTACAAAAAATACAGAATTTTAAAAATACATATTTTTTGAATGGCTACTATAAGGAAGGAATCTGATTAGTTCTTAAATTTGAAATAACCAGTACGCAGGGGCGGTTCTATGGGGGTCCTGGGGGCCCAGGCTACCTAACTTCTTGAGCTGCATTTATATAAATTAAATAAATAAATTGCGTTAGTTACAAGTAATTGCCACGCGCCTGGATATGTGGACGCGACGATTTTGTGTACAGTATGTGGGAGATTTATTTAAGTGCCGTGTATGGAGCGCCCTCGTGAAATTCAAAGTAAACCGGATAAAAGGAAAAAAATAGAGTAAATAAATTAGATACATTTGTGCATATTATGACGTCAGTTTGAAATTTGTATCACTGTTATCTTAAAAGATATGGGGTCAAGGTCATTATTTTTTAACGGCAATAGGGGTAGTTTTTGATATTTTCTGAAAGGGAGTACTTTCTGAATACAAAAATGCATTGTGTGTGCCTTAATGATAAAAATGTTGAGATAATAATTATTATAACAACTTTGAACCAAAAATTTTAATTCAAATGAAAAATGTGGCTCTGTCTACAGAATAAAAAAATATTGAGAAAGAAAATAAACAAAAATAATTATTGAAAATCTTTACAAACAGGATTGCACTAAAATGTTAAAAAAATTAGTTTATTTTTTGGCCCCTGCATTTTTTGGTCTCTAGGACTGTCTCTAGCAATAAGTACCCTCATAGTCAATGTTAATTTTATTTGCTTAAATCAAACATTAGTTTTAGAAAAATTGCTGCAAAGCCAACGTGCCAAAACAAATTTCTAATTTCCAAATAACGACAATGATGCAAAAAAATTTGTGTCAAGTACAAATGTATCATTATGCGAAGCAAATAAAAGAATTCTTCACCAGATTCTTCATACAGTTAAAATAAAATTGGGTGTAACATTTTTCTGGATACGCAGATACCTACACAGATTGTTAAAAACATGTAAAACAGGTTGTGTTGTATCACTAATAACTATTCAAATGTGGTTGGTTAGTGGTTATAATAAATCTTGCAATTTTGTATACCTAATTAAATCAAGTTATTTATAGCCATATCATTTCGGAACTGAGTAAATATATAATAACGATACGTATTTACGTCATAATGATAAACTTTATCTACTTTTTTGTAATGAAATAATTGTAAAATAATGTCAGGTTAATAAGACATTCTACCCATAGAATATGAAATTTACCTCTCATATTTTACACGTTGGATGTTCGAATTTTCTTCCCAATAGGTTTGTGTCATATCCATTTTTAATTTATAAACTTAATTTTTTATTTATTAACACAATCACATTTATTTAAGAACAAGTTAGCACCATATCAAGAAGTAGATGTATCAAGTATCTATGCTTTCACAATATTAATATATTTCAGTTGTTTACGGAAAATTTGACAGGTGTCGCAGCCCACTTGCTTGTCGCACTTGCTTCTTCCTCAAGTTAGCTGGGCACTGATACGAAGCGAATGAACACGCTAGAGTACACGTGAGCGATAAAAATAATCCACGACTCACCTAAATCATTTGCTTTCATCTTTTTCACTTTCAGTTACGTGACCTAATACACATATTGCTTGAACAAAAAAGTCCAAACTCGATAGGAATGACTGTTAAAGTATAACTTGTTTGGTCACTAATTACTGTGTTATCAGACAATAAATGGCAATATTAATTAAATTTGGATAGTTTTCAGTGATAGTCAATATCGTTTATTATTACCATAATTTAGATAATGAAGTGCGAAGAAGATAGTTAAACGTACGTCTTGGATTTATTGATCTCCTTGCACATGATCTAAACGAGATATCACGTTTAAAGTAACGTGGAAAACCACGTGATTCGTCATAGTTGCCATGTATGTATTATTACCCATTTACCCATCAACGATTATTATGACTAGACGTTTTTACTTTTACTTACAGATTTTTATTTAAAATAGATAGTTGGAAAAGTTGCAAATGACATTGAGAATAGTTATACCTAACTAACTACTTATAAAAAAACATGTAGAAATATTTGAATTAATCAAAAAAGTTGTTGCGTAAAAATATACAGTGTATGCCAGAAAACATCCGTCAAATTTTAAAGCATGATTTTTTGACGAAAAATAAGTCGAATACTTTATACATTTATGCCCTTCGTTTATTAGATGCACGATTTGCAAAGAAATTAAAAAATACCTAAAACTGAAAAATCTCAAAAATTCAAAATAGAAAATGTTTTTAAATTTCATTTTATAACTCGTAATTGACAGTGACAGCTTGTGAATTTTGTTTAGTTCATAGCATACTCTGAATATTCTTTTGGCTACGTTTTTAATTTCTGCAAATCTGGGCGAGGTCACAAATTAAGCAGTAAAACATTTCTTTAATTTTTTCTCCAAAACGGATTTCGAACTGAAAAAACGTGAGATATAACTTTTATGTAGTTTTAATCAGTAATATCTCGAACTGAATAAAAAACAATTGTAGGCATATTTTTCTATAAAAATGTTATTGATGTTGATCCTACGCAAGCCACTGGCGGAAGTAAAAAAAACTGATTAATCGTAAAAACGCCTATTTACAGGATACTAACAAGTGCCAAAATTCAATATTCTAACTCAGCATTTTCGAAATTTTTTAGAAAAACCGAAATTTTCGACAGCACATCTTATAAAGTCCTTAGGATATAAGTGAATATGGAGGTTTCGACTTATTTAAAATTTTCCAACTATCTATTGAAAAACGGACATTTTTTTGTACGTACATTCCTATGGCTCTTTGTGACCATTTTCAATTTATTGAGCAATAATTGCAAAATTCAGCAATAAAAATTACTAATTTTTCTTTTTGTAATTCAAGAGAAGATATTATAAAAAGTGCTTCACATGTTGTCCATTTTGATTGACACACATTTCTATGCGTCTTGGAATGAGGTTTCTACTATTCATAAAATTGCCGAAGTGTTACTTTTAAAAGCATTTATTATCATTTCCTTCAAATTTTGGATTGTTGTTGGTGTGATGTTTTTAAGGGCATCATGTAACAAGCTTATTGTAATACCTTCTCTTCAATTATTTGAAAAAAACCCTCATTTTTAATTTGTATTGCTGAATTCTGTTGTTATTGTTCAATAAATTGAAAATGTTCACAAATAGCCATAGGAATGTACGTACAAAAAATGTTCGTTTTTCAATCCTACATCACATCGTCCAAAAATATAAAAAATTGAGAAAATTCAGTTCAAAAAGTTGTAAATTTAAAAATCCTTTTTGGCCACCCTGTATACTTTCAGAAAGTGAAAATGTCTGAGTGTTATCATACAGATGTATGATGACATATTTTTTTCTTAAAATCGATAGTTGTGATTGTAGTGATATTTTTAATATACACGTGTAAATGGTATAATTTCAACAAAAAAAGAAAAAAAAATCGTTACATCCAAGTAGTTGGGAAAATGCCAATAATAATACAGGAGTAAAAGGAGGCCACAAAGATGTTTCAAAAAATGTTCTAATGTATATGGCATTTCATTTTAAAAAAATGTTACTTGACCCTGTAGAATCGTCTTGGCTCACTCTGTGTATTCGAAAACAATTTCCAGTTATAGACTTTTTTGTCTAGTTTACTTATGTTTTAAATCAAGCTTCTAGCCATCATAGAACTCGAGTTATCGAAATCACACACTATTGTCCCACCCTGTATAAATCTTGTTTTAAAGCATAGTTTTCTAGATGTTGGCATTTTCCCTTTTATTTATTTTATCCAAAAATTCAATGAACTTTTATATTGTTGTATATTCTTGCCCCCCAAACCTGTTTATAAATACGACACTGGATGTACTTACTCTGACAAGAAAATTGCGAATAAATTTCTTAAATAAAATAAGCTTCTTATGATGAAAAATTGCTTAAAATAACATACATATTAAGTCAGAATTAATATATTATTATTTTAAGTTAAAAAATTAATACCTTCAAAGAAGTGTAACTTTGTGAAAGGCAGAGGGATATCTATTTATTTTATTAAAAATAATTATACGATATTCTTCTGTTGGAGTGACAAAAAAATTTGCAAAGGTGAAATTACGAAATTTTAAGCTCATTAATTATGATTATTGAATTCTAGAGCAGAATTTATTGTTAAAAACTCAAGTGATAAAAAAGTAATGATATAAATATTAGCAAATGTGGCGTAGGTAAAAAGCGCCCTTTATAATCACAAAATATACATCGTCTTATAATAAAAAATTATAATACCAATGTATTCCAAAAAAGTTAATTTACAAAACAGTAATAAATACTAAAAATAATACCTAAATAGGTGCCAAAGTCAAAATCCCCTCAATTTATTTAATTGAATAAGCTTTAATTGCGTTCCTTTACCACTTAAATGGAAATCCCGCTTGAGGCCGTCGTGCATATCATTCGCAGACCGGTTTCTTGTTTTTGTCTTCATCAGTGCGAAGTAGGTATACTGGGTGTAAATGAAACCTAGCTCACCCACTCTATTTTCATTGTTTATAAAGGGTGTTTCAATAAGGGCGCAATATTTCAAGGTTCAATAAAACATGGTTTTCTGTAGCAAAGTATGAAATATTTATTGAGTTATAATATAGACATTTGAGAGTTATGTATGGAACAACACATCTGGTATATAGCCCCCACGGCTTTGCTAACACATGCGTACTCTTTGGCGAAATTTTCAGTAACGGTGTTGCATACATGTGGCGGTATTTCGTTGATATAGTGTCTAATTTCGGCCTTCAATGCTTCGGTGGTCGCGGGCTTGTTGGTATAAACCTGTGACTTCAGATAACGCCACAGCCAAAAGTCCAAAGGTGTTAAATCGCAAGAGCGTGACGGCCAATTCTGGTTACCAAACCGAGAGATGACATGACCAGGAAAAGACTCGTGCAAGACCGTCAATGTTTCACAGGCGGTATGGCAAGTGGCACCGTCCTGCTGAAACCACATGTCGCACAGTGTGGCAAGATACCCCGAAAGCTGGCAATAAATGAAAAAATAAAATGTCGCATCGAACAAAGTATTGTTGCTATTTATTATCAGCATGAATAGGGGCATGTTTTCCCCCACCACTTAAGCTTTTGTTTCTACCAAACCCGCAGGCATAAGGTCTATGTAACTGCGGTTGACGCGTGTATTTTTAAATTAAATATTATCCTAACAAATTACTTTGTGTTTTTTCAAATTCTCTATTATTACTTTGTTTGAAAATGGACCCATCAACACCCTCAGGTATGTATTATGTAAATTTAATGGATTTATTTTTAATTTATGAATGAAATAATTTGAATAATATTTTGAAAATGCCTTTCCGAAGTGCCAAATATTTACGTATTGTTCTAAAATCCTTAATGTAATAGTTAACTTCCTCACGCTTCCCCACGTAAAATTTTATATATTAATATAGTAATACTTGAATAGATTCATAGTAAAGCTAAATCAAATACTCGTGTCTACCCCCTTATTATTTTATTTGCCTCTTTCAACAATCCTACAGTATATTATTATACTCTTCGCAACTAAAACGAAGAGTATATTGCATTTAATCGGCACATTTTTAAAATAGTAAATATCGCTCATAGCAAAAAAAATTTCATATCATTGTGTTAGTCGTTGAATTCTGAATGACATTCAAAATGTTCGTCTGTCTGTCCGTCCGTCTGTTTGTCTGTCCGTCCGTCCGTCACGTTTTTTGTAAGCACGATAACTTAAGAGTGGAAAGTCTGATCGTATTGGAATTTGGACTGTAAGTTACTGTTAGTTGGAGGAAGAACCCTATTGTGTTTGAAAACAATTGTTCGATAAATGTAAAAGTTATTGAACATTTTAATTAAAAAATGATAACCTGAACAGGGTTACAACACCTGATCAGATGCTACAAAAACATAAGTACTGCATAGTATACTACAAGCGTTTCGCTAACCAAGCTGGAATCATTGGGGGACGACTAATATTAAAATTTATTACACCTAAAAAAATAAGTTATTTTTAAAGAACAGCGAAGAGGATATGTTTCATTTAATGCTGATTACATCGGATCCAGTAATAACCAGTTATAGACAACTTCCTAAAAAAAAAATTAAACATTTTCCTAGGGAAGTATTCGACTTATTAATTGCCCCCAATATTTCTGCAGATAATTTAGAGAATGAGAATGACTGTTCCTTATCTGCATCAGACGCAGACGATTAATCACTACGGATAGGACATAATCATTTCTATTCACAAATATTAATAAAACTTTGTTGTGAATTCTTAATTTAATAAAGGAAATATATTACTAGGTTCTTTAAGTGTTTTGCATACTCCTGGACAAATAATGTATTAAAAAATTAAGTACTATAAATTTTATTTTTATTTTAGATTTTTATTTTTTTAATTACACCCTGTATATCGCAATATACGAGCAAACATCATAAAGTTGATTTATTTATACATTAACAACCATCGTCGGCTATTCTCAATAACAAAAATTTTACCAAACTCGTTCTATGAATTAATGCCAGCTTTTGGGGTATCTTGCCACACTGTGTGTCGTCGAGAGCAATATCTTCCAATTGAGGCACAAAAAACTGGGTTATCATAGCACGATAACGTTCGCCATTCACCGTTACTGCATTACTTGCCTCGTCTTAGAAGAAAAACGGCCCAATGATTCCTCCAGATCACAATGCACATCAAACAGTGACGTTTTGGATGCATTGCTTTCTCATGAATCATTCGTGGATTTTGTGAGCCTCAAATGCAGCAGTTTTGCCTATTAACGAGGCCAACGAGGTGAAAATTGGCCTCATCACTGAAAATGATTTTATCCACAAAATCGGCATTCACTTCTTGTTGTTTAAGGATCCAATTGGTGAACTCTCTTCGCTGTGCATGGTTTGTTGGCAGAAGTTATTGAGTCAATTGGGCTTTGTAGGCATGGAGATGTTGTAACGTCCAATTCTTGTGCACGATGACGAAACGACGTCCCTGGACTCTCGGCCACGCTCTCGCGACCTGCCGTGATGTTTTGTTCTGAACGACCTCTACGAGCTCGTGTCGTGTGTTTCACATCACTAACCGAACCAGTACTTTCGAATTTTTCGATTATTCTTTTCACAGTAGATGAATGAGAAACTTTATTTTGACCGAATATTGGAAGCGCTTTACGAATCGTGGCATTCAAACTCTCACCATTTTGATAATAATGATTAACAATCAGGACGTGTTGTTCTATCGTGTAATGCTCTATGTTTACTAACTCTTATCTGTCTCCTATCGACCTGGCATATCATAAACTTGTGACATCATGACAGCCGTTTGATTTTTTAGAATCTATGGTGGATTCTGAATACAATAGTATACATTTTTCTTTGATTTTTTATTTTTTCCTTTTTTTGACGAAAATTTTAATTTTTGATTTAGAATGCTGTGATTTACAAAATAATTTTCTGACGGGGTTTCTTACTATTGCAAACATTGAATTACTGTTTTATGATAAATACTCTCTCACATAGGAGCCTTCAAAGATGAGAAAATCGATTTTTCTAAAAAATGCATATTTGCCAAATCTCAAAATGGTGGCTCATCACAATGTCTAGAAAATAATTCTTTTTACGATTAGCCGGATACCTATAACTTAACAATTCCGTAAGAATTCACAGTAGAAACATTAACATTCTTCTAAATAAATAGGTACCTATTATAATGTAATTCACAAAACCCGATACACAAAGTTGTGTGCCGTGAAAATAATTATCTCAAACAAAGTTATGTGTTTAAATAGTTATCAAATAAACAATGGCTATAATAGCATTACAGTAAGGGTAATTTAAGTGTATTAATTACTATAGGTATTTTAAACAAATCTCGGCTATCATGCCCCATTATACAGATAAAACCACGAAGAAGCGAACACGGCTATTAGTATGCGCAATGTACGTTTGATCGTTGGCAGCGGAGGGGGATATCCACATTCGCTAAGCGGTGTGCGCGGTTTAATGTCACAACTTATCATAAACGAGCCACCTACCAGTCAGAGGCGTAATTATATGAAGCAAGGTGTTCAAATAAAGCGATACAAAGGCATGCATGAAACACTCAAAAGTGCCAGAGCTGTGAACGGTTGGGAGGATCGAACTCGAAGACCTTTCAGAATGGAGAGCCGTGGTTGTGAGTTATAATGGAAGAAATAGAAGAAGAAATTACGTCCCCAGAGAGTTTGTTTGTCCGGACTGTGGTCGCGTTATACCCTCAATAATCGGTCTCTTCACTCATTAGCGTAGTCACAGATAATTTATTTATTTTTACTTTCTTATACCTAATATAAGGAAGTAAGTAATCGTAATTTTTTCGACCTCGAGATTTTGATTCATATATACGTTTTGAACCCTCCTGAATCCATTGTGACTATTTTCCGAATGATGTCTGTCGGTGCGTCTGTGTGTGTATGTGTATATCAGCGATAACTCAAAGAATACTAATGGGAGACTTCCCAAATTTGGCAGTAAAGATCGTGAAGCATTGCAGCCCTGGGCTGCTTCATCGCGGATATTTTTCCTATATTTTTTACATAAAAATAAATTATTTCCAAGCATTTATCTCATTAAATTCTAATTTAATTATTACATAAAAAGGTTAAACCATTTTCTTATAATTTTGGCAGAAAAACGTATGTATTCAAACTATAGTCTAAATTACTCATCTAAGTAAAACACACAGTATTCATTTAAATATTTTAAAACGTTGACAAAACTTTATAAAATCTTAAAGAGTTCTCCAGCCGAGAACATGTAACATAAACAAACCGACGTAAACACGTAGGGTTGTAAGATATTTTACCAAGAATATGGTCGAAGGCTAATAAAGATAGCGTCATTATGTCACCTTTCACTTTAAGTACCGTGTGTTATCGTTTCGTTGGAAGATTAGTTAGAGCACTAGCGTTTGGCTATCTCTGTGAAGCTTACAGACTTGAACAACGAACTCCCTCACGGGAAATCATATAAATACGCGAGGCGGCGTAGAGTCGTGGTCACATCTTTGGCAACCATAGTGTTACGCTGGCTCTCTGGAGCCTGGAAATCAAAGATATACCGCTCTCCCGGCTTTCATAGCCTCCGTCACCCTCGTGGTCAGACCTTTGGCAACCATAGTGTTACGCTGGCCTCCCGGAGCCCGGAAGTCAAAGAGAAACCACTACTCCGGTTTTCATAACCGCCGTTAAGGACAGAGAGCCCCGCTTAATTAGCGTTCCAAACATTTTTGTGCAGAAATCTCCGTGGCCTAGTCTCTGTGACCGAGGACCTGTACAGTGTACACTGCTTTGTACTAGGGCGTAAGCAACACCGACGCCACCGCTGTCATGGAGACAAATAACACAGAGGTTACTCAAGAACCCGGGGGAGTAAATCCCGCGGAACTCTCCGTATGTACACGAATAGGTAAGGATGGCATTTAATAACTTTTATCCGCGTTGCATTCTCTCCGTACACGAGCTCAATTTCATTAAACTTAAGCAATTTTTTTTTGTTACGAGTGAAATGGCAACGTTAATCAAAGTACGGCTCTATATGTTTGGGGTTTCGCGGTTTAATAGAATTTGACTGGTGGTACCAAATTATTTACATATAGACCTTTTATAATGCATTTCTCAATACCTTTGTCATTAATAATTAGGACATTCAATATTAACTTAGATAAGATCAGGTATCAGTAGTTGGATCTTTCGTTCATTGTCCGCATCAATGTTAGGTCAGGAATACGATGATGTAAATAGTAAATAGAGGTTAGCTGAATCTGTAATGCAACTTTATAAAATATCACGCCTTGTCTGAGGACTCGAGCGGCCAGCTATTTGATTGGTACGGCCAGATGACAATAACACAACATGCTAAGTTCATTTCATCTTCTGAGGTGTTGGCCACGTGACCTTGTCCCTTGACAGGAAATCCGGTGGTGGGCACCCCGTGGGCATCGTTTAATGTTTTATGACCACAGCATCCGTACGCATGCCCTGGATGTAATTGACGTCTGCCAACACTCTACAAAACCCTACGTGGTAGTTCGTTTCACCTTGGTTTAAGCCTTGACGGCGGGGTGCATTCGACAAACCAAACAATTAACTGGACAGTTGTCCCAACGAATATTAATTGGCAGCGTTTTTTGTGTTTAGAGTACTGCGGTATTGTGTCCA
Source organism: Rhamnusium bicolor (assembly GCA_029963845.1). Taxonomy (NCBI): domain Eukaryota; kingdom Metazoa; phylum Arthropoda; class Insecta; order Coleoptera; family Cerambycidae; genus Rhamnusium; species Rhamnusium bicolor. The sequence goes on from JANEYF010005497.1 coordinate 997,555, forward strand.
CGATTTAGTTAAAAGCATTATTATCTGCATCTGTCCATCTTATTTGGCAGAGGACGTTCGGGTACTCCATATTTCGCATATGTCACTTACACAACGTAGCGGAAGTTTCCGCCGCATGTAACAAGGTTTTGTTACATGCGGCAATTCTCAACAACGTTTTAGGTGACACACTAAATTTAGTGAATGTGGTACCACCAGAAGAGACATAATGAATGAAAGAAGAAAGGGACAATTGTGGTAAAAAAAATTATTGTATTTCTGGAAGAATCTCTATGAATTATAATGAAAAAACAACTTTGTCAATAAGAAGGAATTATTAAAATATATCACATGCATTATATTATTGACAGTATCGAATGACGCTGATAATTAATTATTTAAAAGTTTTAATGAAACATTTCAAGGTACTATTAAAATTTAATTGAGGTAAGTGAAGAATTAAACAGAATGATTTTTTAACATCATGATGATATATACTGGTATAAGAAAGTTATGTGCTGGCCACATCAGATATTTTGTTAATATAAATATATCAGCGAATTGATCATTATACTACCATCTTTGTGTATGTAAATACTCGGATTCAAGTTAATGGCAAAATAAATTATATTAATTAAACTATTTAATTAATTAATTTAATTATACGAATTCATGTAAAGCTAATGTAGGTTTCTTCAATTATATGTAGAAACCTACATTAGCATGAATTTGTACAATTCCGCTGCCAACGGTTAAACGTAAATTACGCATGTTAATAGCCGCTTCGTAGTTTTAGCTGTGTAGTATAAAAACCAATTTAATTATTCAAACATAGTTTATAAAAAAGTTACAAGATTTTTTAAGACTATTGCCAAGACAGTTGAATATATTTTTTTAAAAATATATTTTCCATTGTCCATATAGTCAGAAATAACAAAGTTAACGGGGGGTGGTACTCACACAAAGTTTCCCTTATATCTTCTTTAGTATTAGAGATAAACCCATCAACCCCTATATCACTGTGTTCATGAAAAAGCGTTCTATTTAAATATGTAAAAATATACAGGGTATTCAATTTAAAAAAATTAAATTAATAACCAGTCATTTTGTATGAACTTCCATTGTTTTTCCAATGATTTTCAAAATCTACATATAAAGTCCTGCATCTTTTGTATTTACCATTTTTTTCGAAATAATAAAAATCAAAAAAATTAGGAGGGGTGGGAATTCTCCCAAAATCACTCTGTACATAGAAATATATCAACAATTTATTTATCATAATAATGCAAATATTTTTAAACTATAGTTATTTTGAAAATCGCAAGAAAACTTTTTTAAAACACAAACTGCAAACTACAACTGTGTTTTATGTCATTGGAAAACCGATAAGTTTCTAAAACTAAAGTAGTGGTAAAGTAAGAAGTAAACTATGTTTTTTTCTTGGGTCGTACCACTTATGAACATGGGCGCCGCTGTACAATTTTCCAGAGAGGGGCAAAAATAATATAAACGTCTTTATGAAATGATTTATTGATAAACATGAAAATTAAAAAGAGAATTATAAAAAATAAATGTGAACATTGATCCTTGTTAATAAAACTAAAATAAAATTCAATAACAAAAAAAAACGACAACATACTTTTTATTTACAGTACCTTGTGGCATAATGCATAAAAATGAAAATAAACTAAAAAACTTATAAGGCCCATCCTCGTTACTTACACCAAATCTTTGGTATTAAAATAAAAAAACTTTCCAAAAACAAAACAACAATTTTGGTAAAATAAAATCCCAAATAATCTTATTCTAAAATGCATATAAATATACACTGCGAGATTCTCGCAAAAAAAATAAATAAAAAAAAACTGAAATATCGCTGTCCTCCAATGCCTGCTTCAATTGGCCCATTAAACCGTGTAGTCTATGGTGAAAGTATGAAAAACATGGTTGCCAAATGTTGTCAGATTTACCTTTTTTGACATATACACTTGGAGGAAAGAAATAAAAACATATTGTTGGTTGAATTGAAAGCAAAACATTTAGAGTATTTTCAGTAATTTATCTCGATAATTGATACCTTTCGTCACTTTCCAACGGCGGGCAACTGCCCTCATTCTTCTATGTATTAAAAAAAAAAACATAATTAATTGGATAATGAACATACTAAAGTAAGAAAAAATAACGAATTTTGAATTTTTAATTTAGTTTTATTTAATCCGAAATCCAGGATTGGCTTAATTAAAAAAAAAAAAAAATTTAAAAAGTAAACTACACTAAACATTGGAAAATTTTGCTTCAATTATTCTTCCCATGGCCAAGTTTTTGGGATACTTTATATTTAATTTGGTATTGGCTAACGATTTGATTGGATTAATTTTTGTGGTGCTTATTATTTTATTATAATTTATAACAATTATAATATCCAGTGGCGGCTGGTGAAATTTTGTTATGCCATGTTTTAATATTAGAGCATGGAACCCAAAGGATACTTTAAGGCATTACTCTCAATTCTTAAATGAAGGTTTTGCAAAAAATGCCATTTTTTTAAACTTTTTTTGCCAAGTTTAACTGCAATAAGTTGCAAAAATGGTTTGCTCAGCCAGGTAATTTTTAAATAATTTGTAAAATATTGGCAACACACATTTTTTAAAATCAGGACATTTTGACATGCTTTAATCAAAAAAATTTTGGTATTTAAAGATTAACTTATACATCAGAGGATTTGGTACTCTCCAGAGACGGCCTTTACATTCATATTATTTTTCCATAGAAATTAAGTACAGAAAATGATATTGTTACGTGTCTGCTATCCACACAAACACCTATACTCGTAGATTCGTTGATTGAAAGTCCAGGTAACACTTACTCACTACTTTATTTACTAATTAACAATTAAAAACAATAGATTAATTACTGTCAACTATAATCACACTTGAACACTTATAAGTCTCTTTCTTATTTCTTCTTTACTCGTTCACGTTCAACTTAAGATTGAGAGTCGGCCCACCGTGTGTCTTATTTATACATCCATTCACACGATCTAGAGCAGTCCAGAATATTCCCGGCCGTTAGCGTACAATTCCAGTCTCATCTAACCAGTCTACACAGTCCAGTGGCGTATCAATATATTAATTAGAATATAAATATAACATGAACATCTGATTTCGTTGTTCCTGCACGACACGTGTTGACTTTTGTTTTTGCAGAAGGTTAATTACATGCGCAGATACAACTTCACCTGTAGTTTTTCAAAAATAGTACAATAATGGTACTAATTAATTATTAATTATTGTAGATATCAAGTACATTTTGACGTTCTTCATACGTTATATATTTCATTCATGTTTAGTACAATTCATGAGAATTGTAATAAAAATTTATTACTTTCTGTTTATCAATTTTCTAATGCTATCTTGGTCATGACATTTATAACTCTGAAAAAGGAGGATGCTTCGTTATGTTTCCGCTCCAAATACCACTGTAGTCTGATTACTATATTATTTAAGAGATAACGCAAGCAACATAATTTTATTTCTAATCTTGGCTTTTGACATTGCCGACATGAAATGACAAGTTTCGTAGATTTTAATTTAATTTAGGTGATATAGAATTACAAATCGATATTATTAATTATGGACAGTACAGGTAAACTACACTAAACTAAATCTCAAGATTCATATAAATGACATTAAAATATTATTTGTTATAGACCTTTAATACAAAAATATAAAATAAATTTTTATCAAATAAAATGTATGAGAATCTATAGATTTTAACATAATCTAGTACATTTTGAAGTTATGACCTAGTACATTAACAATTTTTATTCTGATACTGGGTGCCTGCTTATTTATTGTGCTATTGCGAAAGGGTGATATATTCAGTTGTAATATTAAGTATACTGTCGACATTCACATGTATAAAATGTCGATCCCTAAGCCGACCCTGTATTTTCGTCGGGAATACCAAATCCTCCAATGTTTAGTCGTAACTACAAAAAATTAATTTGTTGATACAATTTTCTACTGATTATGAAAAAAATACTTTACAAACTGTCTAAAAACAACCTGGATGAGCACATCATTTTTGCAACTTTTTCCTCTAAAATTTTAATAGTTTTTCTTACAAAACTTCTACATTTAAGTATCGACACTCAATGGGTTCCATCAGAGAACGTCTCTCTGGTTCTATACTACAATATCCAAAAACGAGTAAATCAAATGTCACCAGCCGCTACTGTATAGGATATCCCAACTAAGACGTCACTTGCGATTTTCTCGGTAATTTTCAAGACAAATTCGTAATTCAAAAACTAATGCGATGTAGTTTTTCAGAGGAATTCGATGCGGCCAAGAAAGAAACAATTGAACATGAAACAATCGTTATGGCCGAGAAACCGATTTTTCAAAAAAAATTAGAATGGCAGATTATTATAATTTTTGTTACAGGGTGTTACTGGAATAAATTCCATATATTAAACTTTCTTATATTGCTTCCGGTTTGGCCGCAAACAAATTTTTCTTCCAAAAATTTTTAATCCCCAATATATTTTGGTTGCATTCAACAGAACAATCAATTATCTATCAAAAATGCATAAACCACTTTTGTGATATCTCTAACCGTTTTCGAATTATTAATAGCTCTCTGATTTTATCCTCATACCTACCATACAGCACACAGTTTGTAATATCGCAGTTAGCTCTGTCTGTCTGTGTGTGTGTGTGCGTGCGGGTGTGTGTGTGCGGGTGTGCGCGTGCGTGTGTTAAAAATAATACCATTATTAGGGCCAAATTGTAGTAGGCAGGTGTCAAACTAAGACAATAATTGCAAAACTACACGTAAAATTGCCTTTACTATTATTTTTGTATGGTTCCGAAATCACAAAAGTACTTTATACATTTTTCATTGATAATTGAATGTTTTATTGAATGAAATCAATGTTGGGGGAAAATTTTTTGGAAGAAAAAATCATAAAAATTGAATATACTGAATTTGTTCCAGTAATACCCTATTAGAAAAATATAATAATCTGCTATTTAGATTTTTTTAAATCGATTTTTCAGCCTTAACTTTTTGTTTGATGTTCAATTGTTACTTTCTTGGCAGCATCGGATTCCTCAGGAAAAACTACATGACACTAGTTTTTGAACTACTATTTTGTCTTGAAAATTACCGAGAAAATCGAGAGTGACGTCTTAGCTGGGACACTCTGTAGAGTGGCGCTGGTGAAATTTGAATCAAAAAAATAATTGCGCATCGCGTCTATAAAATATGATATTTTACTTTGTTTTTGTAATAGAATATTTTAAAATAATTCAATTTTCCTCATTTTTCTGATTACTGAAATATCATATATGCAGTGGCGGCTGGTGAATTTAGGTTATACAATATCTCAATATTGAAGCATGGAACCCAAGAAATATTTTAAGGCACGACTGTTAGTACCGATTGAAGAAGTTTTGCAGAAAAAAAAAATTGAAAAAAAATTCGATAAAGAAAGTTACAAAAATGCACTGCCTCCTCAGATTACTTGTGAACCATTAATAAAATATTTGCCAACTATTTTTTTCATAATCAGAAGGAAAATTTATCACCCCTTTTTTTTGGTTTTCGAAAATTTAGATTTTTTGTAAAGTTATGACACTTTGAAATTTAAGTTCTTCATTGTGTAAATTTCTAAATGTCATAACTACAAAAAAAACAAAATTTTCGAAAACAAAAAAAAACGGAGTGATAAATTTTCCTTCTGATTACGAAAAAAATACCAGAATTAATCTGGAGGCAGCGCATTTTTGTAATTTTTTTTCTCAATTTTTTTTTCTCCAAAACTTCTTCACTCAATACTGATAGTCGTGCCTTCAAATATTGCTTGAGTTCCATGCTCCAATACTGAGTTATGGTACAACCTAAATCCACCAGTCGCCACTGCATACATGTCATATTATCTTAAAAAAGTTTTTGAGATATTTGGATTTTGATATTAAAATATAGTTTATATGATTTTGATAATCGTAGGTAGTTGCCCTCGAAAACAAAATAGCCACATTTTTTAAATAAAGATGCAGTTTATTCGCCAAAGTAATCTTCCTCAAAAATCACTAAGTATTTGTCATGATTAATTCTTCTTCTGCTTTTCAAAGGCAACTACATTTAACAAAATCATTAACGATATTTTAATACCAAAATTCAAATATATTGAAAACTTTTTGATGTAATATAACACACGTTGGTATTTTTGAAACCAGAAAATTGAGAAAAATTTAAATATTTTAGAATATTAAAAAAAAAACAACGTAAAATGTCATATTTCTTAATCACGAAGCGCAATTGTTTTTTTTATTCAAAATTTTAATTCTACGTAAGTTAAAGAATATCCTCACACCTTTTTGATAATTTCAAAAATAACCAAGTTATTTCAAAAAAGGACATTTTCGGCGGGATGACCCTGTACAATAAACATAAGTTAATAGTTTGGTACTTTATTTAAGCTCCATGACAGGAAAATAGTAAAAGGAATCCAAATTTTTATGCATATGGCAAACTGTATACTATGTATACTAACTGTATACTGACATAAATAAAATGAAGGGTTTTATTTGCTTGTACTCATTTTTTATTTTCTAAAAAGACTAAAAAAACAATCGACATTTTTTATGTTATTATAAATAACCTAATAATTGCTTATTATTTATCCAGGTATATACAATATTAATTGCAGAAAAACTCTCCCTTTCATTTTAATGATTTTATATAAGTTGTTTTGATCTTTAATAATGTTTATGCACGATCGATCTCGTAACACACATGTGAATAAGTATTTCGTGACAGTAAACGTGCTCGTTTCGTGGGGATAAAACACAATACACGTGCTGAATACAGCAGTCCACGTATTTTTGAAATCGTATTTTTTAAAATTAGGTCGAATGTCGATTTAATATTTATTGTCCTTTGCGTGTAGAGTTATAAAATAATATCCTGCTAACTCATCTACAGGGTGTATTCAGGTATCGACCCAATTAAAAAAAATAAACACTTCAATCTTTTTCAAAGTACTTATACACGGTGGGGCAATAGTGCGTCTGACTTCGATATATCGAGTTCTATGATAGCTAGAAATTTGATTTAAAAACATAAATAAACTAGATAAAAAAATCTATAACCGGAAATAATTTTCGAATATAGAGGGTGAGCCAAGCCGATTCTACAGAGACAACTAACATTTTTTTAAATGGAATAACATGTATATCAGAATATTTTTTGAAACCTCTTTGTGGCCTCCTTCCACTCCTGTATTATTATTGACTCTTTCCCAACCACTTGGATGTAATGATTTTTTTTTGTTGAAACTATGCCATATACACGTGTATATTAAAACAATCACTAGAACCAATTATCGATTTTAAGAAAAAAATATGTTAGTACCAGTTATGAGACATCTGTGTGATGAGTGATGACACTCAGCCATTTGCACTTCTTGCAAGTATACAGGGTGGCCAAAAATAATTTTTAAATTTAGAACTATTTGAATTGAATTTTCTCAATTTTTTTAAATGGAACACGTATATTTTTGGACAATGTGATGTAGAATTGAAAAACGAACATTTTTTGTAGGTTCATCCCTATGGCTATTTGTAATCATTTTCGATTTATTGAACAATAACTGCAAAATTCAGCAATAAAAATTAAAAATATATTCTTTTTGTAATTTGAGAGAAGATATTATAAAACACACACACATATTCATGTTTTTAAATCAAGTTTCTAGCTATCATAGAACTCGCGATATTGAAATCGGAAGCAGTATTGGCCCACCCTGTAAAAATGTATAGTAACATAGGTATATTTATTAGTATTGACAAAAAAAAATATCTATATTTATTAACATTATCTAAATTGGCACAAATTTTAAGCTTAATATAAAACTCCCTGAACCAGAGCTGGGCAGTGCTTTCAATTAAAATGCTTACAAAAGTATTTGAAGCGATATAAAATGCTTGTTGCTTAGTGGTGAGAGGTATGTGAAACCTCTCATAGGGTCCAAATGCTACTATCCGACTAATATCATAGATGTCTCTGGCGGATAACGACTTGGGAAGCAAGTACCGAGAGCGGCGACCTCTAGCCCTGGTGGAGTAACTACTGTTATTAAATATGATTTGAACGAAGGTTTCACATACCTCTTACCACTACTCAATTTACCTTAGTCAGTATATGACTAGCAGGTTGGCCACTATCATTTGTCTGTTCCATAACCTATGGCATACTGAGGAGAACTAATAAGTTCGAAACCGGTCTATGTCTGGTTAGGAATTGACAAATGATATTGGCTACCGATCTATCATGATTTGAAGGTATAATCCAATGCAGGTCGGGGTATTTGCCCGCTGAGTAGTTGTTTCGTTCAAATCATATTTAATGCTTGTTGCTTGAAGCATTTCGTATCATAAGTAATTTGTATTTGAAAGTTCCAGCACTTTTGTGTTTGCTTTGTATTTGTTAATTCATTGTAAAAGATTTAAAGCAGTTTAAAATTACTTCAAATATTTTTTAAATGCTTTAAGCGATTATGGTTACTTAAAGCATTTTTAAACAGCTTCGAGCAGTCTTCTGTTATTGAAGCTCTTTTGAACGCACGCGCTCAACAGGTTTAAACCCGCAGTACGCGCGTGCACTGGAAGCTAGACTGGAGAATATTAGAATCAGAGATGATTAGAATTTAAAGGGCCTCAACCTTATGTGTATCGTGTAGTATATACCTAGTGTTAGTAGTGTTTAGGAAAATCTGATATTACTATTACTACTACTACTAAAGGGAAGTAAAATTATTATATATTGATTATGGATTACAAGAAATGTATGTATATGTAGTATTAGATACACAAATTATGGGTGAATATTAAGTTTACGTTTCTTTTGATTTTAAATATACCTACCAGAAAAAAATTTTACATAATCATTTAAAACACCAAAATTAAATTTAATAAGCAAACCTAAATAATGAGAAAGAGAATATAATAAAAATAGTTACTTTACTACCTACCTGCAAATCAAATTTGGCAATCAAAATTATAAAGAAACTAGTTTGGAAAATGAAAATGTATTAATAGTTATATTAATTTTTATTATGTAAAGAAAAAACAATTAAAAATAAACCACTCAATGAGAGTGAAAAGAATTGTAGTTGTCCAAAATTATTATTCCAAATATTTGGATTTTAACAAATTCCGTTGTTTTGAGATAAAAGAAACATAATGTCTATCTGTCTGTCAATGTCGTGTTCGCTTTGAATGAAATTTTAAATATAATTACCAAAAATTCACTGAAGAGGAACAAACGGACTCACGATTTTGTATTTACAAGGTATTTAAAAACGTTTATGCTGATTTTGGGAATATCCCACTTAAATTAAGTTTTGTACCGGATTGTTGATTGAAAATTGACCGCCCCCTAACTTTTTTATTTTTAAAGCTAGAATGACTATTTTTGTACCAGATTCTAGGCAATTAAGTAAATTTTGTTACCAAATAGAAAAATGTATACAGGGTGTCTCAAAAAATCACGATAAATAAAAGTTGTGTTTTTTAAATGGAACACCTTGTATATTTTTAAACCTTTAAAAACAGTTTTTTAAAAATGCCATACACGATTTATTTAGCTTTTTGTAGTATTCGAAATATTTAAGTTTAAGAAACATATGTTTGACATTTTGACTCACTACATTTCAAAAGTAAGTGTCACGTATGGCACATTATTAAAATGAGTGATAAAAAATATATCTAATAGTGTTATTCGAAATCTTAAATTTCTGCTTTTGGTCATACAGTGATATTTGCCTGTCAAAATGTTAAGTTTGTTTTTTAAACCTAAATATCTCGAATATTACAAAAGTGAAATAAATCATGTATGGTAATTTTGAAAAGCTATTTTAATGATCTTTTTATAGGTTTAAAAGTTCCAATTAAAAAAAACAACTTTAATTTAACACGATTTTTTGGGCTACCTTATATAATTTTTCCTATTAGTAACAAAATTTATTCAATTCCTTAGAATATAAAATGGTCAACCTAGCTTTAAAAATAAACGAGTTAGGTGGGTGGTCAATTTTCAATTAATTACCCTGTACCTACACGGTGATTCTTGTAGATCTCCACTGCCCACTCTTTGGGGGTTAATTTCGGCCTTATATAAAAAATATTTCAATAACTATTTAACCATTTCGAAATGATTTTTTTCCAGAAATCCAAAAATTTTGTAGAAAAAAAAAACGTCAAATAAAGTTCGTTTTGAGTCATGACCCACCCACAAAAATTAATGAATTATTTAACAACGTGATTTTTAAACATTAATAACTCAAAAATGGTTAAAAATAACATAGACAAATGATATATTCTTGAAATCAGAAAAAAGTACTCTATCGGAATATTCAAAAATATAGGGGGTGTCTTATTTCAAAAAATATAAGTTTTACTATAACTTTTTTATTTGACGTTAAATTTTTTTTTCTACAAAATTTTTGGATTCCTGGGAAAAAAATCATTTTGAAATGGTTAAATAGTTATTGAAATATTTTTTATATAAGGCCAAAATTAACCCCTAAAGAGTGGGCATCTTACAAGAATCACATACATACATATGTCAAGAATTTATCGAGAATAAACATATACTTGTTTATCTCAAACTCACTAATCGGTCTGTAGATGATAAAAAAACCTATGTACAAAGAGATCAGAAAAAAACTTAATGGCAGTTAGCTATGGATCCAAAATCGTGTGTTTTTGATTAGTTACTTTACTATTTAGTATGACACAATGACATTATACACTAGGGATATAACTAATCGCAGACATGCGGTTTTTCATGCCAATGCAATAGGACCAAATTAGATGGGATTTGGGGTTTTCTCTAAAACTATGGCAGATAGACAAAACCAATATAGGTGTCCTGAGCTCGATTTTCGAGAAACAATGGTGCAAACCGCGATCGTCTATCTTTTTTCAACTACCGAGCTACAGAGGGTTTTTGGAAAATTGGCATTTTTGGATGACCTCTATATCTCTTTGTGCAGTCATTCTCTTTAGTTATTCGAATATCAACTTTTTGGGAAAATTTTACACAAATCTTTTAAGAGAAAGTTCGGTTAACTGGAAATGTTAAACAGAAGAAGAAATCCCACTAGTCAGTATAAAATTTTGGAAAAAGCAAGTTTTGTGTTCATAGAGCCATAGGGGGGGGACAATGGGTAATATATGTAGTTCTTTGTCCTGCAGTGATTTTAGGGATTGGTTCTTTTCTGTTTAACATTTCCAATTAATAGAACTTTTTCTTTAGGTAAAAAATATTCGTAAAAAGTTGATGTTCCAACTAACGAGAATCATAACTTTGCTAGACGTCGTTTAGAGTTTTTTATACATAAATTTAAACAAATGTTTAAAAATAGGGCTTTATGATAGTCACTGGATTTTGTTACATTATGTTAAGAAATAAATAAATTTTTTCTTTTTTCGTTTTTGCAGATACACGTGCTGAATTTATGATGGATATTAGACGTGAGAGTGATTCTGACAAAGACAATGATCGATATATGACAGATTCAGATTCAGATTATAACCCTAGACTTGAGAATATCAAAAAGAAACAGATTCCAGATTATTTCAATGTGAGAACTCCTTATAAGATATTGAAATATACAGAAAAGATAGCTGAATCGTCTGCGTCTTATAAGTCTTATATCTCACCAGATTCTCAGTCAACATCAGCTCTTAGTGAAAGAGCGTCTGACAATATAGATAAAAACGAATATTTATCTTCTCATTCCTATGTAGACGGTACCTTTTTTAAAATTATATTAAAACGTGAAAATCATATTACAACTCACTGTCAACTGTGTCTTCCAAAAATTCACGTAATTAAAGGGTTATTAGGCGTTTCAACAAATTTTATCAACCACATAAAAAGAGTACATGGAAACTATCAGGACAAATATAAAGAACATATCAACAACCAAAGACAGAAAAGAAGAACACATCGAAAGGACGAAGGAAATAAAACAAAAATGTTGAAGAAACAACAAACTATTGAAAGTAGTTTTGCTTCATCCACTAATATGAATCAAAACGATTTTGATAAAAGACTGATCGCTTTTATCGCAAGCTCTATGCTAGCTGTAGCTATTATTGAAAAATCCTTTCTTCATAAGGTTATTTGAAGGAAGTAACTTGACAGTAATTAGTAGAAAAACAGCCATGCGTCGACTACACGATCTTAATAAAAAAAATATTCAAACTATAATTGGGCAAATTAAGGAGGTGAAGTATGTTTGTGCTACAACAGATATCTGGTCGACTAAAAGGAGGAGTTTTTTGGGTGTTACATGCCACTGGATAGATTCAGATTTGAAACGTCATTCCGTCGCTTTAGCTTGTAAAAGATTTCCAGGAATACATTCCTATGACAGAATAGCTGAAATGCTTGATAAAATTTACAAGAGCTTCAATTTGGACCATCAAAAAATAGTCGCAACGGTTACTGAAACGGTTCAAATTTTGTTAAGGCGTTCAAAGAATTTGGGATATCGTTATCAAGTAACACCATTCTTAATAGTATCAGTGAACAACAACCCACTGCCTTGGAAGAAGAATCAGAAGATGAGAGAGAATCAGAAGATGAGAGAGAATGAGAAGATGAGGGAGAAAAAGGAAATGAGGATATTGAAGAAATTGAAACATTATCCTTCGTTGAAATTAGTTCCAAAGAAAACTATGAAATTGAAGAAGGGCGTCTTTCTTTACATCTACCAAAGCACCGAAGGTGTGCAAGCCACACAATTAATTTAATTGTTACCAGTGATATAAAGAATGCCATAAACACTAATATGGCATTAAGAAAAAGACATACGTCAGCACTTCATAAATGCAGTATTTTATGGAATAAGGCCTCATACCCGAAATGATCAGAAATAATAAAGAATTATATAGGACATTATCTTAGTTATCCAGGAATAACAAGATGGAATTCCCATTATGATTGTTTACGTCAAATTTTGAACAGTAAAGAAAAACTTAACGAGTTATTCATTAAACTCGGTGTAAAGATTCATTTTACCGATATCGAATTTCCGTATTTAGAAGAATATTGTAAGATTTTGCAACCTTTAGCAGTTGCACTAGATATCCTCCAGGGTGAAAATACTACATTTTATGGCTACCTAATTCCGTGCATAGCCTCCCTAAAATCAAAATTAAGCTATCTAGAAAATCAAAACCCTAAGTTGATTGCAATAATTTTAAAAGCATCTAATTGATGGTTTAAATAGCAGATTTGCTACTTTCTTGAAATCGACAGAAGATGCAGATGAGGCGATCATTGCAGCCTTTACAACACCAAAATTTAAATTCCGATGGTTTCCGTCATTGCACAATATAACAACCAGAAATATAGAGGAATTACATAAACTAATAAGTAACTCTGCACAACAGTTAGCAGAAGTCATCGAATTATTGGAAGAAAATATGGTGGTGGCTACTGAGAGTGTTGACACTTGAGGTTAAATATGAAACATATGTACTTATTGCCTTTTTAATTTTCAGCATAATTATTTTCATACATATTCACAGCCTCGTGTATATATCCGTAAAGCAAAAACTTATTCAGAAGCTGAGTTGCAGAAAGCTATTAAGGCGATTAATAATGGTGAAATGAGTTTAAGAAAAGCCGCAATAACATTCAAAATTGATAAATCGTTGCTAAGTCGACGTCTAGTTGGCAAAGGATTATCAAAGCGTGGCCGCAAAATCAGCTTACCACAAGCAATTGAGGATGATTTAACAGAAAAAATAAAAATTATGGCAAAATGGGGTTTTGCCTTCACAAAAAAGGAAATCCTAGCCGCTGTTGAAACATATGTCACTGAGAATAGCATTCGTAGTGTTCAAAAATGGAAAGAAACTGGAGCAACTAGAAAAGTGCAAGCGATCAGCCACTAGTGATCCTTACTTAATTTATGGATTCTATGATTTATTGGAGAAATCCATAAAAAGAATTAAGACTGGAGGATAAACCCACATATATATACAATTTAGACGAAATATACTTTTCATTGGATCCATCCAGCGTTAGAGGTGTTGCTGCAAAAGGCCAGAAAGTACACAGACACATAGAAGGCTCAGGAAAGGAAAATAGGACAATCATGGCCTGTGTTTCAGCTGCTGGCACACTTTTAGCTCCATTGATTATTTTTCAAGGAAAACATTTGTGGACCAGTTGGAAAGGCACAAGCGATCTACCAAACACCTGTTAAGCAGCATCTGAGAAGGGTTGGATGACAACTGTGATTTTCAGTGAATGGTTCAACAAATTTGTTAAGTTGGTAACGGTAAGACCATTACTTCTAATAGTAGATGGCCACATTACTCATTTAGATAAAAGTACCATAGACATGGCTATTAATGAAAACATAACGTTATTAAAATTGCCGGCACATACAACAGATGTGCTTTGTATAAGGGTTGTTTTTTCCCACTTAAGCTAAAATGGAATGAGGCGCTCTTGGAATGGCAGAAGAGAAATCAAAGAAAATGAACAAAAAGCGAATTCTGTGATCTTATAAGTCAAATTTGGCATCAGGGTATATCAGAAACAACAATTAAATCATAAATTTTGTCAACAGGCATATATCCATGCAACAGAGATAAATACCCAAAAGAACGTTTAAATCCTGATAAATTAGCAAAATATTTGGCCGATACAAAGAAAATGGATTTTTTCCCTTGATGATGGCGGAAATCAAGATTTAAGGACTGCTCAACAAACCAATGAAAACAACATATCAAGCCATAACATCGACAACCAATCCATAGTAACCCAAAATGACAACGATATAGCTGCTGATAAACCTGCCGATTTGCCCACTACTGAGCCTATGCGGGAGAACACTTCTTTTGAGCAAATATTGTTGAGTAAAATTAACAAAACAAATCCTGAGAAAGTAAGTAGAAGAAAGATAGATGATGATGCTCAAGTTCTTACCAGCGCTGAATATCAAGCGTTAATAGAGGAAAAAGAGAAAGCAGAGGAGAAAGTAATGAAGAAAAGAAAAGCTTCAAATACAAAGATACCAACATCCAAGAAGTTAAAAGAAAAAAGAAAACGACTAACAGAACTACCTGTGAGTGACGAAAATATTTCTGTGCATTCTTGTGAAGATGATAGCGACTTAGAAAATGAAACACTTGAGAGTATTGTAGCTGCTGAAAATGAGATAGTGCCTAACAATTATGAAAACACACCTATACAGAAGGACGATTTTGTTTTAGTAAAGTTCAGTTCGAAGAAGCAGAAAGTTTATTACGTCGCTCATGTAGAAGAAGTGGAAGAGAATGACTTCCATGTGTAATATCTACGGCGGAAACAGATTTGTGTACCCTGACATCCCTGAAAAGTATGATGTTGTCATGAAATTACAACGTCCAACTTTAGTTGGAGATACACCTAGAGCTTCGGAGCAATACATTTTTTCCTATAGATTTAAGTAGTTATGCAGTTAACTAATTAATATTTAAAAGAGCAACTTTAAAAGAGAGAGTTTTTTGTTACAATTTTACTAGAATAAAAGTATAGGTTTTTTAGTGTTTTTTTGCACGAAATAAAAATATATACATATATAAATTTTCCCTGCCGTCTTATTTTGAACCCAGAATTCACGTATATCTATTCCCTTCAAAGATAAATGAATGTCTTATTTTTTTTACAGGAACGTCTCATTTTTACACCATTTCATGGATAAAAATACGACGCAGATTTTATTAAATTCTATGAATTCGTTATTCGCAATTTAAAAATTATATTACTCTTAATAAGAGATTTATGTAATAAACATATAGAAATTTTTTATAAGTTCTGTATTGTTTATACTTCTAATTTAATTTTCAAAACATTTAAATATTGTCTCTATATTACCCCACTTAACCCTAGTATTTGATCATCAATCAAAGTTAAACCGCTGTAGTACAACTCACCAGTCACTTACAAATTTTTTCTATCAATGATAACCAAAAATGAAAACAATACGCTCATTTTAAATAATAACGCACAAATCACATGGCTATAGAGTGGCGTATTTATGGCGGGATAAGAGGGATATATCCCCCTCATTGGTTTCAAACTAAACTAAAAAATAAAAATGTACTCTGTAAAAAAATGTATATTTATTAATAAACAGGTATTAATTAATTAACTTCTTTATTTTATAGGAATATTATAATAAATTGTTTTAACACCTACAGTATGCAAATTAGGTTTACCAACTATCTATTTATGTTTAAATAGAAAAATACTAATAAAAATTGATATTACAACTCGGTGGGAATAGGTCAATCAAAAACCGAAAAACTACTTTTTTAATTTATTCGACGCGCGATGTTTCGCTAACTATTATTAGCATCCTAAGGACTAGTTAATTGTGTTTTTCGTGTTCATAATTTATAATAAATTAATAATTAAATACAACATACGAGTAGAACACATAAACGGTCTTTACTTTCTTAACGATACACAGCTACGGTGTAAGAAAGTGAAGATCGTTTATGCGTGTTCTACTAGTATGTTGTATTTAATTAAACCTATGTTTTGTACCAGTTCTCGTTTGCTTAATTTATTACTAATTATGAACAAGAAAAACACAATTTAACTAGTCCTGAGGATGCTAATAAAAATTAATGAAACGTCGACTAAATTAAAAAAAGTAGTTTTTCTGTTTTTGATTGACATATTCCCACCAAGTTTTAATATCTATATAGCAGGTCACCAAACCTTCA
Organism: Rhamnusium bicolor; assembly: GCA_029963845.1. Taxonomy (NCBI): domain Eukaryota; kingdom Metazoa; phylum Arthropoda; class Insecta; order Coleoptera; family Cerambycidae; genus Rhamnusium; species Rhamnusium bicolor. The sequence continues at coordinate 1,014,345 of JANEYF010005497.1, forward strand.
AAAAACTAATAAAAATGTTATTGCGACGTCTGTTCTAATAATTTTCACAATCGCACAATTTTTACTTCCTTATACCTAATATAAGGAAGTATAGTAATCGTGATTTCTTTTGACCTCGAGATTGATATATACGTTTTGAACCCTCCTGAATCCATTCTGACTATTTTCCGAATGATGTCTGTCGGTGCGTGTGTGTGTGTGTGTGTATGTGTGTATCCGCGATAACTCAAAAAATACTAATGGGAGACTTTGGCAGTTAAGATTTTCAACAACATTTTAGGTGACACATTAAATTTGCTGAATGTGGTACCCCCAGAGGAGACATAATGAATGAAAGGAAAAAAAAGTACAATTTCGGGAAAAAAATTAAAAATTTTTATTGCATTTCTAGACGAATCTCGACGAATTATATTGAAAAAAACATAACTTTATGAACAAAATCTGTCCGCATGTCTGTAGTATCGCGATAGCAGTTTTTGAGGTAAAGCCTTCAAATTTGGTACACATATTCTAAAAGCCAAAGACAACGAAAAAATTCGGCGATGAGCAAAATTGGCTAACTGAAAGCAGGTCTACGGGACTTAAACTTATTTGTATTTGCTTTTACAAAAAAATATATTCTTGATGAAAGATTATAAACCATGTTTACGATATTAAGCCAATAAAACATATTTTCCAAGTACTTAAATAAAGCTGATGTAAACTGAAATATTTTACACATAATTGGCCTCATAAAATGGTGATAAGATAAATTTAACAGTTTGACATTTGAAATGTCTAATTTAGTTACAAAAATGTCAAAGTTAATGAGAAGAAATTATTAAAATATATGACATGAATTGTTATTGACAGTATCGAATGACGCTGATTATTAATTATTTAAAAATTTTAATAAACCTTTGAAGGTACTCTATTAAAATTTAATTGATGTAAATGATGAATAGAATGATTTTTTTAGAGCGGTATGATATATACTGGTATAAGAAAGTTATGTGCTGGCACCATCAGATATTTTATTTAAGTAAAATTTTTGGATTTTATATTGTTGTTATATCTACCTCCCCCCCATCCAAGGGTCATGTCTGGATACGCAACTGTTGCTATTTATTTTAAAAATACGAAAATTAACTTTTTGTAGACCCACACTAAATGAAAACAGTAAATTTACATTTCGTACTAAAAATATATACAGGGTGTTAATCTTTTTCGGCAAATACCACAGACTACGAAGAAACTTAGTTCCAAAACTTCACCGTTTTTGACATATAGGGCTTTGAAGAGTCAATTTATTTTCGGTTTATTTTTTTATATCATTGACATTTATTGTGATATCGTTTTGAAATTGTGTACACATAGTATATTTGTCGAGGCCAATAACATAAGAATTATTTTACTGGAAAAGATATACTGAGTGAGTGAGTCCAGTTATATTCTTGCACTAGACACTATATTTTTCCTTAAAACCCGTGAACAGCTGGATATATCAAAATTCTGTAAAGACATTTGATTAGTTCCTTGTTAAGGTCGTCTAGGAGGAAGAAATTTTCCTGCCATAGGAATTAGGGAAGGTAAAAATTATTGTTATGCCAGTCAGCCATTATCAAATCGATGCAAAATAATGTTCTCATAATTGATGTGATGTGATGTGATGAATGATGATGAAGCAACGAAGCAAAGTAATGTTTTAGGCACTAAATATCTCATAACGGTAGAATATTTATGTAATAAAGTTCCAAAGGGTATCAATGCTGTGCAATTTTAGAGAATGAAATAGACATTGAAGCAACTTTCAATTGACTAAAAATAAGACGTTTGCCAAGTTCAAAGAGTCGATTGATTCGAGGAAAAGCACTGCAATATTTGCAATAAATTCATCACAGGGTATTTAAGTTGTGATATGTTTAAAACGTTATCATAAAAAATGTATAGTCAGAGAAACCTATATTGTGACGGGACGTGCGGAACAAGACACGACATCAGAGCTCCACTTAATTTTGTTACCGAATCATTTCAGCAGTGCTGATACGAGTATATTGTAAGTATAATATTATAAGATAAATAATAATTATTTAATATCTGTTTATTTGCTGGCGTTTTTGAAAATATTTTATAAAGGTTATTGTGTTGAAGTGAGTTGTGTAATAGTGTAATATGAGTAATAATTATTTTATATCTGTTAATTTGCGGGTGTGTTTTTTGGAAAATAATTTAAGAAGGTTATCGTGTTGCAGTGAATTGTGTAATAATGTAATATAAGTAATAATTACTTCATATCTGTTCATTTGCTGGTGTTTTTGAAAATAATTTAAGAAGGATATCATATTTCAGTGAGTTGTGTAATGGTGTAATATAAGTAATAATTATTTTATATCTGTTTATTTGCTGGTGTGTATTTGATGTAAAAATGTTTCGACCGTAGGAGGCCTCTATGTCTGCATCTTATTGTGTTTGTGAAAATGAAAGTGATAGTGATTACAGTGATAAAGAAAATCAAAGTGCATTAGTGTTTTCAGTGAGAAAAAAATCGGCTACATTTGAACGAGCAAGCGAAACAAATTTGCCTTAATCTTTACAATAATCTTTTGAAGCAACGAGCTAATTACCCTAATTTGTATGATTTGGATGTACTAGGTGAAACAGCATCTCTGACTAACGTGCCCCGGCCCACAATACACAAACTGGTGAAAGAAGGTGTCCTCCTAAGAAAACAAACATCCGACGCCAGTCAATCGAAAAACTCTGGACCCATCGTTAGCAAAACTTTTAAGAACCTTAGTTTACGACGCGTATCAGAAAAATGAAATCCCAACTATTGACGTAGTAGACAGAAAATTAAAAGAAAATATACCAAAAGAACTTTAGGAACTTGGCTGAGAAAAATTGGATTTAAATATCAAACTATTAATAAACGCATGGCGATTATGGAAAGTAGACGAATAGTGGATTAGCGAAAATCATATTTAGAAGAGGTAAAGGAACTCAGAAGGGAAAATAGACCAATTTATTATCTAGATGAAACTTGATATGATACTCACGACACCGTAAAAAAAGAATGGATTGATGGATCTAGGAAATGTCAACCAATTTCATTGCACCCTAATAAAGAGACTCGGTTAATTATATTACTCTGTGGATCAGTTGATGGATGGGTTGATAATTCATTAAAACTGTGCGGAAAAAACAGGGAAGACTGTAACTGATTACCACAAAAACATGGAGGGAGAAATATTTGAGAAATAGTTTGAAAATGCCCTAATTCCAAAATTAAAACCGAATAGCATTATTGTTCTTGACAATGCAAAGTACCATGCGAGACAACTGATAAAATTCCTAACAAGAGTTCTGCTAAGCTGGAGTTACAACATTTTTTTTAATGGAACATGATCTCTATTATGAAGAAAATTATAATAAAGCACAACTGTTGGAAGTGCTGCAAATTATGAGAAGTATATTATAGATAATGTAGCGGAGAGATATGGCCATAACGTGTTGGGATTACCGCCTTAAGTTCTATATTTTCAACGCGATTGAATTAATTTGGTGTAAATTGAAGAAAAATGTCAAAAAAGGAAATACTTTTCCAAAATTCGATAAAAAAGTCGTAGAGTTAATTCAAATTGAAGTGTCGAAAATTAACACGGAAGATTGGGAGAAAAGAATTAGGAAAGTAATTACAATTGAGCATGATTATTTAAAAATTGCCAAATTTCATATAAATACTGGAAATAAATTTATTATAAATTTGATTGAGGATAATAGTTCATCTGAAAATGAAGAAGAGGGTGAGAAATGCGAGGATTCAGATTCACTATTACCAACACTTTTGACTCATTCCTAAATTCTGTCTTTCCATACACTAGTCTCTATTGACTTCATTTTAGTAAAGTTTTATTGCTTCATTCAGATTATCTAAAAATATATCTCACATTTTATGCCTTTGTCACTAACAGGCTTATCCATTGGGCAACCTTATTTTCAAATATAAATAGAAAGATTCTTATAAACGGACATCTACAACCATTGTAGAATGGAATGAAAAACCTTTTATTCTTTGATGGAGGATGGAGAATGTATTCATTACTAGTCTTCTTCCTCGAATTTCACATATTATTTATAAAATATTTAATAATCATTTCGGGGGCGCACAGCTCAGCCCATCTTCTAATTTTAAACAATCAGTCGAGGACATAACCTATCTGCTGTTTACAATCTCCGAATCTGTGTTTTTTCAACTTCAACTTACTACCGCAAAGTATAAATGATATCAGAGGTTGGTCCAAAATATGTTACCATTTAATACCGCACTCCAATTATGACCTGGTAGTATCGATTTATACGCTCGAATCGGCATAATTTTTTTTATTAATCAATCTTATTCAAAAGTAAAATTCAAACTACCTGTATATAATATCATACACAATCCAGTTTCACATGATCTTCATTTTTAGAAAAATGAAAATACACTCATATCAGTTTCTTTGGTTATCCGATTATAATTTCTACAACCAGCTACGGCACAATTTTGCATCTTTAAAATACACAATAGTTGTCTTAACAGCACCGCACAACGCTAAAACAATGACAATTTCAATAATTTAAATTTCGCGCCCAATTATCCTCGCCACCGACGTAAATTAAATTCGTTAGCCGGATTAGCATACCAGTGTATTTGTATCATGGTATGTACGTACAGCTACTCTTCTTTAAATATCCAAGATTAATTTATAAAGCAAAGAGGTTGCTGCATAAATAAATTTATGGGTTATTCCTATTGCCCTGGCAACAGGAGTAGTAGATATATACAACTACGTTGAAATTAATTTTGATGCGGACATTTAAAGCAGATGAAGCTGTACATACTTTGGACATTCTACTGATATGTACACAGGGCGTAACAGAACGACACAGCTCACAAATTAAGGAGGCGATACTATGTGATAAAATAAATAAAACATTCTATGCGTCCTTTAATATGCACCGTTCTCGAGATACAGGACGTTAAATTTCCACTGACATTTTCTTATTTTTCTTGAAAACGATTAGAGGTATTGATGTGAAACTGGGAGAATAGGTTTCACTTCTAATTTATATAAAAAAGGTATGTTGATTTTTTTTTGTATGGAGTATCGTTTTTCCATAAAGTGGTATTGTTTCTAATAATGTTGCATTACTTAATTTTATTGTTAGTTATTATTTACTCAAGTACAAACAATTTGCAATGATAAAAAGAAACAAAAAATAGTTTAGCAAGAAATGAAGGTTTTTTCTTCTTTTTTCTCCTTAGTAAAAATTTACTATGGTTCCTTTTAAATCTAATCTGCTGGGCTTCTGTCCGTATTATTTAAAATGTCACAAAATTATTACAACAATGGTTAACTTTACAAATCCCAGATATGCATATATGTAACCAACCAATATAATGTGGTCCTAGTCATTGTGATGCAGATGAAGCTAAGAGACTTTATCAGGAACATTTTCCCGACACAAGAATTCCGGATCGGAACAGTTTTGAAGAATTGAATAAGTATGTATAAGAGAAACTGGTCAATTTCAACATAACCATCATAGGGCATGTAAGCAATCGAGACGTAAATATTTAAGAAAAAATTATTAAAGCAGTAGGGAGAGATCCAACCACCAGAATCAGAAATTTGCACAACAGTTTGGAGTAAATCATATACTAGGGTGGAGAAAATGAGCAGCAGTTGAAACCATACCATGGCAATCTTAATTTTGGGCAAAATTCAAAACATTTCATTAAATTAGACATATACTCGCAAGCGGTTGGAGCAAATATACAACTATACCATGTTTTCATATTTGCACACTACATATAGGGCGTCGTTCGAACTCGTACATTCAAATAAAATGGGAACAGTTTCCTAATGTAGTGTTTTGAAATGAAAGCACAGTATAATATATCGCTGAAATTGGTAGGAGCCGTCGATATCAAAGAACTAAAAGTACATAGGGTGTTCTATTAAAAAAACCAGTGGCGTGTCATGACTTTTATAAACCGGGGAAGCTGTTACAAAATAAATACCTACCTTATTTAAAATTTAGCGGGATTCTCCAGCTTCGTTTCGCATATTCATCAATGATGTCATGATTTTCTTTTGTTCTAGTGACATTTCTTGATTTAGTTCATTTTCTATGGACAATAGTGCTAGATTAGTCGATCTTCCTTGACTGGTAGAATTTCTAATGAAGTTTTTAATTCTTTTCAACGGGGAAAAACTACGTTCGGTCGATGCACATGTGGCTAATTCACATAATTTGCCTTTCAATGCTGTCGAATTTTCTAAATGAAATTGCAATGTTTCATCATATTTTGCCAGCAAATTAATGAAATCCACATTAATTCCCCTTATTTGCAGAAATTTCCGATTCTTCGTGACTCCGAAAACCAAGCTTATTTTTACCTAGGAAACACACAACTATAAATCCATTTTTGTTCCACAAATTCTATTCATTTGAAAAAGACGACATGGCCAGTAAAATAAAAGCGACTTGTTGCGAAGTTGCAATCAGAGAGCCATTCACATTTTTGATAATTTTCAGTTGAAAATCCCCTTATCACTAAATTGCACACATCACATTCACATAATAAAGTTTCCGTCGTTTCAAAACTATTTTGCGAAGTTGAGGGACCCGGTGTCTCTATTACGCTTAGCATGTAAGCTGTCTATCCTACAGCTTACATCCGCACTATTTTTTAAGTTTGTTTTTAATATTTCTTCCCATTATAATTCCACTATATTTTATTTTAAACAATAAATTTCAATATTCAAGGTCAATATAAACACTAATAATGCGGAGCAACCACCAAAAAACACTTTAAAATAAACGTCTTGATTGTACATCTAATACACACTCGCGTTTACTCACAAAATATTACACATTTACCGTATTTAAGTACGCTGTGAAAAAAACAGCTTACACTCGAACAACTCACTTCGGAGCTGTTCGAGCCGTATCGGCATCGTGAAGTTGAAAACTTAATGCATTGTGACTTTGTAACGCATTTTAAAACATTTTTTTTACACACATCGACACAGCGCACTATGGGCCGATGGTGGAGGCGCCGTCTCAAAAATACCAAAAACCGAATAAGGAACACAAACTTCAATTTTCTTATAACTAATACATCAAACTTTTATAATTCGGTTCGGTAATTTATTTAAATGTTGACTGGGTTCAGTTAGTAGACTTCAAATGTAGGAATATGGAGATTTAGATGTGTTGTTTTGATGCTTATTTTAAATAAACAATTTCTTGCTTAAAAAATAAATAAAGTGCAATGTGTTATACGCCATTTCAAAGAGCAGTTCTTCTAGTATTAAAAACATAAAAAATATTTGTATATTGCTTATCCCTTACTACAATAAAAAAATGATAAAGGTCTCATGTTACTGGAATGACTTTCTCAACTTCAAGAAAAATTTTAACTGTTAGCAGGGTTCGCCCGGGTAAGTTTTTTTTCACCATCTGGCAACAAAAGATAAAAAAAAAAAAAAATCTTGCGGATTTTTTGCGCTCCTCTTGCAAATCAACAAAATATACAAAGAAGCGCGCGCGACGAACACTTAAAAATCTGCAATACTCGTTCCGTAAGAATTATGAATTTGCAAAATATGGCGTTATAAAGAATACATATACATTATGGAATTGCAACAAATCAGAGCATAGCATTTCACTGAATGCCTGGATTTTAGAAATCGTATATCGGGACGGTCCCATCTGATTTTTTTTAGCAGCACCACCATATTCCATGTTTGACAAAATATGTTTACGAGTGACTTGTGGTTAGATAAAATCAAATAAATATTTGTAGTTGTTAAACTCATTAAACAAAGTGGTATATCGATAAAAATGGTTTACAATATAATTTGAAAAAAATATTTTTTGGCCATGAAAAATAAACCAGAGAAAATATTTTTTTTCTTCACCTATACACGGGATTTGTATTCTGCGGTTACCATTGTCCTTAGGAAAGTATATAAACTTGGGTTTGATAAAATTTTAGGTTATTATTAATGTATACAAGCAGCATTAATTAATAGTAATCAATAATTTGCCGCTGTCAGCTGTACCTACGACAGTAAACAATGAACAATTTCAAAATTACTAAACGTAACATATGACACGCTTTTATAGAGAACGGAAAACATATATCAACAGCAGAACGGTATGTTACGGAACATTTCGATCTTTCTGAAGAGCAATTGCAATGTTACCATCAAAATTCAGAAACACTTATTGCCCGAATTTAAGATACGCTGGAATAAAGCCGGAAGAAAAAGGGATGTGTTCTTACGCATCAACGAGAAATTGTTAGATGGCAAATTTTTTGTATCATTCCAAGAAGACGAAGAACCATCGACGTCTTTATCTGAAAATCCACGAGGGAGACCATGCAAGTCATTTAACGAAACCGCAGAGAAGACACAGAAACGAAAAGCAATAAAACTATTTCGAGACTCTGGACTTGATCAGATTTAGCATTCATATACTCGGGGATTACGTTTGATTGGTGAGACATGGGAATCAGAAATTATACAGGAACTACGTTCTGCATCACAAGAAAGGAAGGCTTTTATCCACACATTATTAAAACGTAATACTTCTGTTGAGTCTTTCACAAATCAAGAGGCCTTGGCTCTTTTCATCGATTTAAATTTAACGAAAAACCAATATACATACCTTAGAACCTGTTTACAAGACAAAGACTGTACTGTACTCCCATCATATACCAAACTTACAGAAGCAAGGCGAGAATGTTATTCAGACCACATGCAAGTAAGTGAAATTGGTGCTAAAGTAAGTTTGCAGTCTCTTCTAGATCACACATGTAAGAGAATAATTAAAATTGATTCTGTGAATGTGGCAAACTTTTCACAATTAATATTATACAGTAAATGGGGCTGTGATGGATCTTCAGAACAAAGTGAGTACAAGCAAATACTGTCTGGTAAAAGTGATGTAATATCCAATACTAACTTGCTTGTAACATCCTTAGTTCCACTACAAATTGTAGATGAAGTCACAAAAAACGTCGTTTGGAAAAATCCAACTCCATCGTCTGTTCGATACTGTAGGTCCATTTTAATAGAATTCTCAAAAGAGACTCCAGAGAAAACAATATCTGTTGTCAATGAAGTGGAAACTCAAATAAGCACTCTTTTGCCTTCTTTTGTAGTGAAGAATGAACAGCAGATGTCTATTAAACATGAGCTGTTCTTTACAATGATAGATGGTAAGGTTACACAAGTAGAACAAATACTCCATCAAGTGCCACATGCCATATAGGTCTTGCAAAACCAACAAAAATGAACGATTTGGAACGTGTTAAACAGAGACCTGAGAATGAAGAGCATTATAGATTTGGACTCTCATCTTTACATGCATGGATTTGATTTATGGAGTTAGTACTTCATGTTTCATATAATTTATCATTTAAAAAATGGTCAGTAATCTCAGAGGACATGAAAAAAGCAAAAGCAATCTAAAAAAGCTGATGTACAGGAGCAGTTTCGGAAAGAATTAGGATTACTAATTGATAAACCTCGACAAATCAGCGGAATTAGTAATGACGGAAATACTGCTCGAAGGTTCTTTGCCAATTCGGCTTGCACTGCACAAATTACTGGAGTTGATGAAGAATTAATTATGAGATTTCGCACTACTTCAGACAATGTCAAGTGGTATGGCAATCAATGCTAAAAAGTTTGACGAATATGCTTTTAGAACAGCCGAATTATATGTGAGCAAATATCCATGGTACTATATGCCCTCCTCTGTACATAAAGTACTCATTCATGGAGAAAACATAATTCGATATAATGCACTTTTACCACTTGGCCAGTTGTCCGAAGATGCACAGGAATCCAGAAATAAGGATTATAAATGTTTCAGGTTACATCATTCTCGCAAATGTTCCCGAAAAGCTACTAACGAAGATGTCTTTCATACTTTATTGCATACATCAGACCCTTATATAACGAGCTTAAGACAATCTGTGTCACGCGAGATTGTGGAACTTGAAGAAGCCTTGAAACTATTACAATAAATATTTATTTACATATAATTATGTACATAAATTACACGCTGCATGTTATCATTATACAATTATAAAATGAAATGTATAAAAACAAAATAAAAAATTATTTACCATCACTACTGAAAGTCGGACCTTTCTTTATATCTGTATACCCAATTTCATGTGTCTATAGTAACAAATAAAAAAGTTACAGATTTTGAGACGGCGCCTCCACCATCGGCCCATAGTGCAGCGCCACCGAAAAGAGATTGGGGAGCAATAAGAAAATAAATCATATATTTTATTTTATGATTCTTGTAAGGGAAGCTGTGTTTTCCTAGCTTCCATGGAGAACGCGCCACTGGAAAAAACGTAAATTTGGTCTATATTTCCGAAACGTGATGCTCAATTTTTTCTGCGGTAAGTGTGCTGCTGAGGTGATAGAAAAATTTCGTACAACTTTTGTTCTGGCCGTTTTTTTCTAGGACAAAAAATTAAAAGTTAAAGGGGGTAAAATCTGTCATGAATATCTGTGTACATTAGGGCGCTTCAAATAAATCGATGATTTTTTTTTTCAAGGTTCTAATGCGAAAAAAGTAAGTTTAGGACAATAAAAAATTTTATATTAAATTTAACATCAAAATGAATTTTATGGCCAAACTATTATCCATACAAAAAAAAGTTAAATAATAATTTTGTAGGGAATTGAATTTGCAATAAAAAAGTCTAAAAAATAATTGTCTAAACCCAATAGATTTGGAGATACACAACTTTTTTTTACGAAAATCTGCTTTTTAACACAAATTCATCGTAGATTTTAGTAAAAAAAATATGTCAGTGGAATGTATCTCCAAATCTATTCGGTTTACGACAATTGTTTTTTAAACTTTTTTTATTGCAAATTCAATTCCTTATAAAATTATTATTTAACTTTTTTCTGTATTTATGATAGTTTGGCCATAAAATTCATTTTAATGTTAATTTTAATATAAAATTGAATGAATGTTATCGCCGGTTGAATATAGAAATTTGACACCATATAGACTTTTGTAGAGCATACAATACTCTATGAAAGAATCTATTGGAAAATTCTTTCCCAATCGTTTTGGCACAGCAATAAAAGCTTTAATAGTAAAAAACAGTTTTCTTATGTTATTTAAAGGGAAAACTTGCACACTCGGGCGCCACCTTTTAAAATTAAGTTAGGAGATGGACTTTTCGCGAGAATTTTTTTAATGTCTTCTTTTTTTTGCATCAGCATCTTGAAAGAGAAATCATTGTTTTATTTAAAGCAGCTTAATGTACATATGAAGGATGAATAAGAGTTTATCCTTATTATATTTACCGTATTAAATAAAATCTTACCTCACTATGTTGAATGTTATGCAGTGTTCCAAAAGGAAGTACCATATTAAAACCAACCGAAAATGATGTAATTAAGGTGAGTAACAAGTTCTGCCTGTTTTTTAAAGAACACTTTAGCAAAGGCCCAAAACAAAACAGTGTAAATGAAAAAAATATATAAAATTAAAATGTCTAACATTGAGTACTAAAATGCTGCATGTTTTTTTTAGTTGAAGATTTTTTCGATCCAATGAATATATATATATATATATATATATATATATATATAGTATATATATATATATATATATACACATATATATATATATATATATATATATATATATATATATATATATATATATATATATATATATATATATATATATATATATATATATATATATATATATATATATATATATATATATATATATATATATATATATATATATATATATATATATATATATATATATATATATATATATATATATATATATATATATATATATATATATATATATATATATATATATAAAGGGTATTTTTTAGGTGAGTTAAAGGATCATAAAAATTAAACAAAATTTTTCTTTTTTAACTTGTCGACGTTTCGCTAAATTTATTAGCTTCTTCAGGACACGAAAAACGTATAAACAATAATATAAATAATATGATTTTTTTAATATATGTACTATTTTACATTAAAAATAGAAATAAAAGAAAGTAGGCACTTTCAAAAAAAAATTTTTTCTCAAACTTGGAAAATGTAAAAATATAGAAAATAGTGATAAAAAAAATAAAATTAGAGAATATATGTAAATATAAAAACTTATGATTAAATTAAAATTTTGTGTCATTTTATCAAAATATTTACTGGACATATTTTAGGTACATAACTTTTTTTATAAAATGTCTATTGAACAGAAACATAAATATAATAATTGCCACGTAATTTTTTTTATATTATTATTAGTTTTTTATTTTTAATACAATACAATTTTTAACGCTTAATATATGGTCGTCCCCATACATAGGGGTGGAGGCGGACACTCTTTAACATAAAAAAGCCGTGGGACGAATGAAAATTTATTTGGTTCTACTATGGAATTTGACAATAGAGACATGCGAGATTTCAAATTATTTTTTTTGCAAATTTTCGTTTGAAAATTGTAATTTTTATTAACAAAAAACGGCAAAAATCGTCCGACTTCGCTCCGATTGACGGTACTTTCTTTTATATATATTTTTAATGTAAAATAATACATATATATATATAAAAAAATCATATTATTTATATTATTGTTTACACGTTTTTAGTGTCCTAAAGAAGCTAATAAATTCAGCGAAACGTCGACAAGTTAAAAAAGAAAAGTTTTGCTTAGTTTTTTTAGTCTCAAACTTGAGTTTGAAAAAACAAACATTCAGCAAAATATTGAAAATAATATGTAAAAATTACTACTTAACATTCCATTGTTTTAGCTTATTAAACTGGATGCCAAGAGGACGCAGTATGATACGAATATATTGCTACTATGTCCACACCTTGTTTGTGATAAACCATTTCTTGATCTTCCGTTTGCTTGACAGTCTTTGTTAATCCATTGCCATGTTAAAAGTGTATTCTTCAGTGTACATTCTAAAAATTTGTATATTCAAAACAATAACAAAAAATGGGAATTTAAAATGAAAAAAAGACATTGTGTTAAATTATTTAATTTACAGAATTACCAGTTACAGAATACGTATATTTACAATAATCATTTTCATTCATGGCTCAGCAAAAAACTACAACAATACAAATACAAAAAATGTTTTACTCAAATGAAAATACAAAAACTGTAATAAAATAATTTATTTCAACATATGACTTCTATAAGAATTAGGTACAATCTCGGGTACAATTTATTAAAATATTTTTTTTTACACTTAATTCATAAAAGAAGCCTGATTAATCATAACCTTTTCCTAGAAAAACAAAAAAGATTGATTAAAAATGGGCATTTTTATATCAATCAGCCTTAAGAAAACATAGGAATTAAATGTTCGTAATAAATTATTTAAAAAATGTCTCTTGGAAGTGCCTCCTTGGCAAAATTTATTGGGTACCCAAGAGTCTGCAGTGTTTAATACATTCATTTAAAAGACAATCATTTTTTTTTACATAGCAGGCTTTTCGGTACATCATACAAACCTAAAAAAATGTTTTGGAAAAAGAAAGTATTTTACATACTTTTGGACTTGCTACTCAAAAACTATCTCCTAATTAAAGGATATTCTTCTATTTTTCAAACAGCCACAATCTTTACCTTTTTAAATACATCACGATTTTTCTGAAAGCAAAATATTTTCCTTAAAATTTTAATAATAGATGTACAATATTAACTTATTTCAACATTACATTTCACCAGCATTAATCTAAATCTGTTTGGAAAATAGGAGATTCTGCAATGACATTAGTTTCCATTTTTTTTTTTTAATTTCAATTCACTAATGGATTTTATAAGATTTTATTTTCCACATGGAAATTTCTCAAAGTACCAAACTCTTAATGCCAGTATCTAATATTATTAGAGAAGGAATCCGTTTTAATTTGTTTCAAATTATTTAGATAAATAAAGGTCATTTCTTCTGTGAAATGAAAAACCTAGTAACTAAAAAAGGATAAAGTTGTGGAAAACCTAATTTATGTGTTTAGCTTGAAGCCATGAGGAAGAAATTATTAAAAAAAAATCATACTGATCACTTTACTATTTTTTTGTGTTCACATTTTGAAATTTGAATAGTTTAAATATATATTTTGGAAATTATAGTAGAATATATTATGCACTCTAATTTTCATTACAATTGTGACACTGGGTTTTTCCAATTCATGGGAGATTTATTTTGCCTCTTTTGTCCCAGAAAAAAGTGTTAATGCAGTTTGGAGGGAATGGTTGTGTCCACGTTTTTTTCCTGACAATTTCTGCTTTGGAATATGGGGGTTGTTTAATTTATGTAGTGTATTTTATGTTTTTATATCATAAATAATTACAAAATAAAGTGGTCAAAAATAGAAACGGGATACCTTGAAATTTCGTTGGATTTTGAATAGTTGTAACTTTGAACTTTCTTTGCAAATTTTGAAAACCCATTTCTGTTCAATATATCCAATTAATTATTTCCAATTGCTTTTCAAACAAAAAATTACTATGCAAATTCAACAAAAAAATCATTGAACCCCCGTTTGTGCAAAACGATTTTTTTTCACTTCTGATACTACGACCGTAAACGCGGATGCATTTGCTCGCGATCCTAATGGAATTTTTTGAATTGAAGCAGTGAAATTTAAAATGTCAATTTATTTCTCCGAACAACACGAACTGCAACTGTAACAATAATTCTGAAGTTAACTTCAGGATTCGGATCTGTGATCCGAAAAAAGGGATGCGAATCCTGCGATTCACATGATTTTTTTACGCAAAATGGATCCAAACCTGGTATCCGCGAATAGAATCATTTTTGATGATTCAGATCTATAATCCGAATCCATTTTCAAAGGATTCATACCCAGCTCTAATAAGTAACTATGGGTAAACCTTCAGGGGATAATAACACATACATAACGACATTTAGTATATTTTACATTTTACTTATTTATTTTTTTTTTGGAGATAAACGAAGCATAGAATTATAATGAAAAGCAATATCTATGCCAAATCGAAATTTTTGTTTTTAAAAAAATAGGAATTTAACATTTTAAAATGATTCAACTTATTATTTAACTGTTAGATTAATTCATGCACAAATTGCGATTTTGCAACAATAATGCAATTAAAAAAAAATTCACACCACTATCGGTTTTGACTTCAGTCATCTAAATAAAAATATTCATTATCTTTGAATTATCTTTGTGCAGATATCAACATGCCATTATAAAACAAAAAAAAGTTAGCATTAGGCCTTAAAAAACGGAAAGGGCGTTAATTTTGACCCCAGGAGTTTCTTTTTTGCAGTTTAAAATCCGAAAAAAGTCGAATAGAAAAGTACACAGCCTGATGGATACAAAATCTATACAATGTACTACAGAAAAAGGGGCATTTTCATCATCCAAATGTTACAAGTTAAATTAAAAACAACAGTTTGTTATCTACATGTTTATATTTGTTTGTTTGCATGTTTTCACAGGTTGATTTTAAACAAATTTTATACAAACTATGCATAAGGTTAATATTTTGTTATGATATATTTAAGATTTTCAACCCCTCTATTCCCTTCGACACGCCACCCCTATTTGTCAACTACTATTTCAATAACACAATGCCAACAGCTGGTGGTAGATATTTTTGAAAACAAAAGGAGTGACAAATTGCTTATCCCCCTTTAAGTACTTTTAATGACCCTGCATATGAAGTTATAAAATGAATTTGGTTCATTTAATATCTGTCCCAAATTGTGGAATCATTTTAAATTATAAACAAAAAAAATTCTATAAATATTCACATGAAGGATCAACCCTTGAATTCACCAGTTAAAGTCACCTAATTCAATTAACGGATAAAAAGAATAAAAAAATAAAGTAATAATAATTATATTATTTAAAACATTTTATTTCTCTTTCTCAAAAACTAAATATTTAAAAATATATATCTATAAGAATATTTTATTTATTTGTCATCTGGAACTATTTATGATTGTTTTGAGCCTTGTATTTTATATTAGGGCCACATTTTTTTGTCATTTTCTCAGTATGACTCAAGACTATATTATGAATAGATGCTACTCTATGCCAGATGGTATTAAGTCCAAGTCCAAGTTTTATCAAAAATGATATTGGATTTTAAATGATATTAGTTCAATTCTGTCCTAGAGCCAGAATATTATATTACAAAAGATAGTTTGGTTTTAGAATTCTGAAGTCAATACAGTTATAATTTTTGTTCTTTAATGGAACTTAAAATAAAGTAGTGAATAAATTCGCAAAATTTGACCTAAGTGAATAGATAATTCTGGATTCGTTTCGACGGAGTCAATTGCTAATTCCTGAGCATGAAGGTTCATTGTCAGCAGGAGTAGTAATGTTGTCACTTGAGGCACTTTTATTGGTGAAATAATTTGACCAAATGGAAGATAGTTTTTGCCAGTATCTTGTTTCATTTGTTTTATATCAAGTCTAATATATTTTAAATTATTTAAGACTATGGGAAAAGAGGAAAAATATTAATGGACTACAAGAAAACAAAGGATATAAAAGCCAACCTTAATCTAGTTTCCTTTTAGATGCGTACAGAAATGAGATTAAGGCATCGAAGACATTTCTGTTATTTAATAATAGTATGGAGAGGAGGTTAAATCGGGTCTGTATATTGCAATTAATAGGTTTGTTCCAGCAGCAGTCATAAACGGTTTCAAACTGACCTCGACATGCGCAAAACGAAATTGGCGTTCCGGCAGACAATTTTTAAGGATTCTGTCTATTAGTTCAGTGTTACGGTAAGTCAAATGCTTAGTTTCTAACTGATTTCCAATGGTTTGAAGAATTCGCGGTTTCTCTATGTATTTTAGCCTCGTCATGCGCAGTTCAAACATAAAAATTATAAACCAGGATCCCTGTTAAACATATTTGTGAATATAACCAAACATTACGTGTGTGGTAGCATTCTTGAGTTTGCAAAATGTTCTGTGATTTGCATTTTAATTCTCAGTTGTTCTTTTATCTTATTCTCTATGGGTGTTCGGTAGAGAAAATATCTGATATCGAAGAATTTAACAATTCTAGTTACGAGTCAATTGCTACATCTGATGATGAAAAATATTTGAATATGCTGGAGGAAAGAGTAATACCCAAAAATAAACATTATTTAGAACACACTGTGCCTCAGTATAATGATGGTGAATTTAATCAACATTTTCGAGTTGGTAGACAAGTGGCAAATAAAATAAGCTAGTTTTAAAAACAGTGATTATTTTAAATACCAGTCTGGCAGCAATGACAAAATCAGTGCCATAAGTCAAGTATTATTTTTCTTGTGGTTTGCTGGACATGAAACGTCCTCTTTTCATGATTTTGCGAGATCAATTTAACGTCTCTCTGTGTATAGAATTATTCAAAGGTTGATATATTTTCTCAGTAACATGGCTCCAGAAATAATTAAATGGCCAAATGAGAGACAACACTTCGAGAGAGATTTTCGCAAAAAGCAATTTCCAGGTGTCATAGGAGCAATTGATGGATTGCATGTTAAAATAGATAAGCCACAAAATGGCACGGACTCATATTTAAAATCGTAAACATTTCTTTTCTATTCAGGTAAATATTTTGGTTAAATCGTTCATTTATTTTCTTTATGTGAAATTTGATATTAATTCATATTTTCCTAATAATCTTAATAAATTATAATGATAAATATTTTTCTTTTACAGCTACAGGTGGTGTGTAATAATAAAACGAAAATAAGAGATATTTTTTTGGGGTATCCGGGATCAGTGCATGATAGAGTGGAAAGAAATTACAATTACAAATTATCATCTGTTCGTTATAAAATTGAACTTTGTAACAAATTTTGTTTTTTTTATTTTTAATATACGTAAAGTAACACAAAAAAAAAACTATTCAAAATTCTTACTTATTCAGGTACAAACAAGGTAATTTTACATAATCAGGTACATAAAAGAATAACCTAAATGACATCTAGTCAAAATTCTTATCTAATCAGATACTTACAATAGTATATAATCAGGTACGTAAAAAAATGATCTAAATAATAATAAATACAAAATAAAAACATTTGTAAACCAACAAAAAAAATAAACAAAATCTAGTCAAAATTCTGACAGAGTATATTAGAGTAAATACAATGATGTATCATTGGGTAA
Organism: Rhamnusium bicolor; assembly: GCA_029963845.1. Lineage (NCBI taxonomy): Eukaryota > Metazoa > Arthropoda > Insecta > Coleoptera > Cerambycidae > Rhamnusium > Rhamnusium bicolor. Next base: position 1,032,583 of record JANEYF010005497.1, read on the forward strand.
AAAAAAAAAATAACCGAAACTACATATACTACCAAAATAAAAAATATATCAAGGTATTTAAGTATGTCATATTATAAACATAACCTAACAAAATGTTAGTTTTATTCACTTGGTAATTATTTATTTTTGATCTCGTAGGTGGACAGGGTAATTTACTGATTTCAATTTCTGTCAGTAATACAGTTACGAATGATTTTTTATTTATTTATTTTTTTTATAACAAAAGTAACATTTTTATTTAATTTCAAATATGGAGTTAACAAAGATTTTGCACTTAATATAAAATAATTTTAAAATGCAACAAATATACATGCAGGGTGTAAAAGTTATAACATGTTCATTTGGTTTTCAATTTGTTTTATTTCATTTCATTTATTGTAGGTTGTTATTACGTTTCAATCAAATGTCATACAACAAACCGTGAAAGTGCGAAGAAGCAGAAGAGAAGCAAAAATTTTGTTCCAGCAGTATAAATTACCGACTAATTCCAGACTAGTTAATGTTTAGAAATGCGCATCAAAAAGTTCATCAAACCATTTGTGATTTTCTACTAGAACAAACCTAATAATGTCCTGGTATAGTTTGTTGCTTTGTTATGTATTGCATTCAACAAAGATATCGTCAAGATAATATACTGTTGGGCAATAAAGCTATTATTATTATTATTATTATCAGTACAGTTGCAGGATGAACAAGTGTCAGGCGGGAGTATTTTAATATTGAACAGATGAGCAGGGTAACATGCATGTCCAAATTTCAGTCATCGTTTTTATGTATCTTCTTAGGACATTTATGTTTTCATGTCAAAAATTTGTTGGTATTTCTGGGTGAATTAGGTTGCCCCTAGAAGGGTTAGTAAAACAAAATTCACTTTATAGATGTATCAATTTATTTTTTAATTTTAGTTTTAGTATGTGAAAAGCATCGGATTAACATATTTTATTGCACTGAACTGAATCTGCGGTCGGTGCTTGTGGAAACATTATTAAAATTATTGAAAATAAAAAAAATTTTTTGCTTTTAAATGTTTCAAAAATATTTTATTAAAACTCTACACGTTTCGGCTTTTAGGTCTTTCTCAAGAGTACAGATGATACTACATTTTAAATCGTGTTCTTTACTTATATATAACATCTGGGCAGTACAATACAATTGTAAAGTATTAAATTTTATGGTATGAAACGATGAGAATTTCTTTAACTTACACTATTTTGTCTAAAATGTGACCGGTAAAAATTATTTGATGATTTGTTATGTTCTTATTATTTTTTATTGCTTTTTTAATTTCTAATATTTCTAATAAATCTAATTTTTTACCTTTATTTTCTGAGTGAAGCAAGTCGATCTTATCCAAATCTATGAAATGATTACTTTCTATACAGTGCGTTGACATGCCGATGCTATGTATATTGTTCAAAATAGATTTTTTATGTTCCTCGACCCGTTTCTTTACATTTCAACCAGTTTGTCTAATATATATATATCATCACAGTCAGAACATTTTAGCTCATATACTCCAGTTTTTTGTAATTTATCTGGTTTATCTTTATTATTTGATAGAATTCCTCCAATGTTATTTTTATTTACGGAAATCGTTTTGCATCCTAAACTGTTTAACTTATTACATAGTTATTAAAAAAACAACTAAACATATTAATACAAAATTGCATGAGCCAAAATTATTTTAAATTTAACGGGGAAATTTATAAATTATTAGATGGACTACCAATGGGTCCTCCGATTTCTCCTCTGTTAGCTGAAATTTTCATGGCCGATTTCGATAATAATCCGTTTCAGTCAAAAAATGCTCATTTTTCCGGACACGCTATGTAGATGATGTGTTTTGTATTTGGAAAGAGACAGAACGGCAATTAAATCAGTTTTTAAATCTACTAAATTCATTTAATCAAAAAAATCCAATTTACGTTAGGAATTGAAAATAAAAATAGCTTAAACTTTTTAGATGTTAACATAAAAAATAATAATAAATTCTTAGAATTTGATATATATCTCAAACCCACTTGTACCGACACAGTAATTCACAATAGTTTCAAAGAGTTACTAGAAATAAAACACTCACCATTCCACAGTTTCATTAACCACCTATTAACATTTCCTTTGACAAAATTTTGAAAAAGAAGTAAAAATAATTAAAAACACTGCCAAAAATAATGGATACCAAGAGAGTTTGATTGATAATAATTTAATATTTGCAAAACAAAAGAAAAATATTCTTAATGAGTTTTATGTTGGTCATTCGAAAGCTTCTCAGAAAAATTATAAATATATCAATTAAGACCTAAGATTGGCAATAAAGCTAGTAATAAGTTAAACAGTTTAGGACGTAAAACAATTTCCGTAAATAAAAATAACATTGGAGGAATTCTATCAAATAATAAAGAAAAAACCAGATAAATTACAAAAAACTGCAGTATATGAGCTAAAATGTTCTGTGTGTGATGCTATATATATTGGACAAACTGGTCGAGGAACATGAAAAATCTATTTTGAACAATATACATAGCACTGGCATGTCAACGCACTGTATAGAAAATAATCATTTCATAGATTTGGATAAGATCGACTTGCTCAGAAAATAAAGACAAAACAGATTTATTAGAAATGTTAGAAATTAAAAAAGTACTAAAAAATAATAATAACATAACAAATCATCAAATAATTTTTACCGGCCACATTTTAGACAAAATAGTGTAAGTTAAAGAAATTCCCATCGTTTCATACCATAAAATTTAATACTTTACAATTGTACTGTACTACCCAGATGTTATATCTATGTAAATAACAAGATTTAAAATTTAGTATCATCTGTACTCTTGAGAAAGGCCTAAAACGCTGAAACACGTGTAGAGTTTTAATAATATTTTATTCTTGCTAGCTAAGTCTGTTCCTTTACTTTGCCTGGCCACATGGTTTATTTTTTCGTTATTTAGTCCCCTGTGAGCTTTTACCCACAGAAAATGAATAGTGTTTTAGAACACTGACGTAGTTTTCCACGAATTACCAAAACACTATATACTGCACTCGATGCGCGTTTCGCCAACCAAGTTGGCATCATCTGGAGACGATTAAAACTAAACTTATGCGAACAATCTACCCTATTTATACCTAAACTATTGTCACGGTTCACAGAACCGTCACGGTCGGTGAACCGTGACCCACTAACCAATAAAGCGGGCTATTTGGGATAATGTCACTTTTCATACTATTTTTACACTTTATGATTTCCAAGCTTTCAAATGCATCTAACTGTCTACTATTTGTCACATTCCTAATTAATCTTAAATTGCTAATATCTATTTTATGGTTGTTCTCAAACGCATGTTGGGCTACACTAGACTTATCTATAATAATAATAATAATAATAATAGTTATTTCCACAGACTTGTACAAGTATCGGAATTGTCAAAGTAGTTTCACAAGGTGTAAAAGCAACAATATTATGTATACACATACAATATACATGCAATATACACACACACATACATATACATATATACACACGCACAATAAGGATTATAAGAATTATAAACAGTAACATGTAATATAATACAAAAGTGTAAAAGAATAACAAAAACAAAAAAAAACATCTAATTTTGTTACATAGAAAAGAGAAAATTACACATTAAAATTGATAACGACTAATTGTTATAGGGATTATAATCGAAAAATTCAGAGAGTGAATAAAAACAGTTAGTTAATAAAAAATTGTTTACATGAATTTTAAATTGATTGAGGGTGTGAATTGTTTTAAGATAGTTGGGAAGATGATTATAAACTCTAATAGATATAATCAAAGGTCCCTTACTCACCTGAGTGAGATTATGTGAAGGTACATAAATATTACGAGCCAAATGAGTTTGGTAAAGATTAATATCCCCACACCGCTGTAAGTTATTTAGATTTTTTTTCACATACAAGGCACATTGAAACAGATATATACTGTAGATGGTCATTATTCTGTTTTCTTTGAAATATACTGCGCAATATTCTCTTTTGCAGAATACATATTTTACAAATCCCTGTACTATTTCCCCAACACAATAGCCCATATGATAAAACTGAAGAGATAGATCCGTACTAATAAGTAATCAAAGTATTGATTCCTACTGAATCTTGTAACTAAATTATGGAGAAATTTTTAGAGGCTAATGTTTTAGAGATGTGATTAATGTGGCTATTCCATGATAAGTTGGAATCAGGCCAAACCCCTAAAAATTTAAGATCATTGCTATTTTTGATATTCTCATTATTATTTGCTTTAATGAGTAAGCTATAATCTATCTTAGTACCAATGGGAGCAAATAACATTAAATTTGTCTTTGCAGTATTTAATACTAACCCGTTATTGTGGCACCAAGTTGACATTTCAAGAACACATTTGTTGGAATTATATTTTAAATATTCTTGGTTGTTGGCAGATAAACTTGCAGAGGTGTCATCAGCAAATAGTGTACTAAAGGATTGACTAAATGCTTCTAATATGTCATTGATAAAAATTATAAATAGTAAGGGGCCTAGTACGCTCCCTTGAGGAACACCAGTATTAACATATGCTTTGTTCGAAATATAGTTTTGGCTGTCCATTTTAACTCGCACAAACTGAGATCTTCCTGTTAGGTATGTTTCCAACCAAAGAAGAGCTGGACCATGAACTCCATAATCGGAAAGTTTATTTAATAATAGAGAGTGATTGATAGTATCAAATGCACGTGAGATCATAGAAAATGCCAGCAGGCTTTAATTTAGAGTTAAATTTATCCAACAGTTCTAGATAAAAAAAAGAAGGGCATCCTGAGTGGATTTACCTTTAGAGAAACCATATTGTCTGTGGGAAAGGAGCTTGTGCTTTTCCAGAAATGAAGTTAATCTCAATGAATATGCCTTTTCGAGGATTTTTGAAAAGGGGGAAAAAAGAGCAATACCCCTATAATATTTTATATCGGACGTATCGCCCTTTTTAAAAAATGGTACTATTATAGCTGTTTTGAGATCAGCTGGAAAGTACCCTTCTTCAAAAGATACATTTATTAAGTGTGTTAGGGGAATGACAATAAGTTCAGCTATGTCTTTGAGAAGAGATCCTGGTATTTTGGCCACACTAGAAGACTTTTTATTTGAGCAAGATATAATAATGTCATAAACTTCTTTGCATGAAACGGGTGAAAGGTACATAGACATACTATTTGACACGACTGAACTTTTCCCATTAAACTTGGGAATAAGACTATTTACTGAGTCAACATAATATTGATTGAATGTGTCCCCAATTTTTGCTTTACTCACAGGATTATTTTCAGTGTTAAACTGCAAATATGGAATACTATTATAATGTATTTGTTGTTTGATTTATTATAGTCTCTTAATAACCGACCTTCTTCAATTAGTGTAGGTGTTATCCAAGGATTTGATACATTCTTTGCTTTAACTTGAATTGTTTTCATAGAACAAGATATATTAAATAGATAAGAAAATGTACTAAAGAATATTTCAAATTTTTTAACGTGACAAGGGATTATCGTAACTTCATTCCACGTTTCTTTCATTAATAATGTTTTTAGCATATGTATTGTTACGCCTCTGGGCTGTGTAGACTGGTTAGATGAAACTGGAATTGTACGCTAACGCCCGGGAATATTCTGGACTCTCTAGATCCTGTGAACGGATGTATAAATAAGACACACGGTGGGCCGAGCGACAGTCTTAAGTGAAACGCGAAAGAGTAAAGAAGAAATAAGAAAGAGACTTATAAGTGTTCAGTTGTGATTATAGTTAAGACATTAATTAATCTATTGTTATTAATTGTTAATTAGTAAATAAAGTAGTGAATAAGTGTTACCTGGACTTTCAATCAACGAATCTACGAGGATAGGTGTTTGTGTGGATAGCAAACACGTAACAGTATATTGCCTTCATTTAAATAACGCCGTTGAACAACACGGCAAGTTATTGTTGATATATCGTTACTAATTTGGAAATGTATTAACTTAACACTATGATCAGACAGGCTATTATCTATAGTATTAGTTTTCACATTATCTAAATGAACAGAACAAAATATATTATCTATTAATGATTCACTGTTGCCTTGCATACGAGACAAATCATAAAAGCATTGATTAAAACCATACGAATTTAGTAAATTTATTAACTCATAAGTTTTATTGTTGTTTGAATTAAGAAAGTTAATATCACCGCAGATGAATATGGGACCCTTGGTATTGTTTAAATTATGAAGAAGTTGTTCCAGGGAATTTATAAACTGAGATTCATCCGCCTTGGGCAGCCTCAAACAATTTGTCATTCATGTCTACTTCTAAGTGTCTATTTTTACACTGTAGGTCATCCCTTACGAAAATTGCCACTCCACCACCTTTTAAGGTTTTCCTACTGTAGTAACTAGCAATAGTATAATTAGAAACCTTAATCATTTCAGCTTCTTCATGAGAGAGCCATGTTTCTGTAAGGCATACAACTTCTGGATAATTTAGTTCATGTAAGAAAATGTTCAAGCTGTCTACTTTTTTCCTAACACTTCGAATATTGAGATTGAAGATTCTTATTCCGGTGCTGCTATCTAATTCAGTATGGTTATGTCCGACAGTCGAGGGTATAAAAAATTAGATGATTTAGGCCATGCCTGTTCAGTTACAGTGCATGTATTACTGTTCTACAATATTTGAGATGGGCCATATGCTCTCTGAATCTAGTTTGATTTGATCGTCTAGTCTGTCCAACATATTTTTTATTACAGTCCTTACAGATAATTTCGTAAATCCCCGACTTTTCCTTTGTCTTAATTTTGTCTTTCGGATTGCCTAAAAGTTGTTGTAGACGATCAATTCAAACTAGACTCAAAGAGCATATGGCCCATCTCAAATATGGTAGTCTAGTGTAGCCCAACATGCGTTTGAGAACAACCATAAAATAGATATTAGCAATTTAAGATTAATTAGGAATGTAACGAATACTAGACAGCTAGATGCATTGGAAAGCTTGGAAATCATAAAGTGTAAAAATAGCATGAATAGTGACAGAGGACCTATCCCAAATAGCCCGCTTTATTGGTTCACCGACCGTGACGGTTCGGTGAACCGTGACAATAGTTTAGGTATAAATAGGGTAGATTGTTAGCATAAGTTTAGTTTTAATCATCTCCAGATGATGCTAACTTGGTTGGCGAAACGCGCGTCGAGTGCAGTATATAGTGTTTTGGTGTTTCGTAGAAAACTATGTCAGTGTTGTCTTTACATCAAAGGTTTCAACCCACTCCAGGGGACAGTGTTTTATTACTATTTATTTAAACTGAACACAACCTTCGTATAAAATATCAAAAACTATGAAGAAAATATATACCTTAGTACACTTACTTATTAAAAATAGCCATTTAACATCATTTTACTAAAAATGGGACAACCTGTAAAATTTTTGGTGGTATCAATTTAATTTATGCATCGAATATCATTTGGTTGTTACTTTTAGAAAATGACATATAAGCCCTAGAAATATTTGGTGAAACATCCGGTATATCTAAAATATTAAAATGTAGCTAAACTATCAAAAGTATTTTATGATACTTTTAGAAACATCTAAGATACTGTCAAACAGGGTATAACGGATAACAATGGGTGATCAGATTAATGGTATGATTTTTTAAAATATTCCCGCGTAACATCTAATTCTGCTCGCTGAGAACTGATAAAAGATGTTGAACCATTAACAGGTATTAACAGTCGTTGTTGTACATCGTGAGCAGCGATATATATTAGGTAAATTTCTCGTAATAAATTGTCGAATATCAGGCATAAAATACCAGTATTTCACAAAGTTCAAAAACAAACTATGGCACACAAAAACTGGACGAAGTTACATTGGGGTGGTAATCATAGATACTTTTCAACAATATACCTATACTCTGGCATATATCTTTTATGAAAAAAAAAAAAAAACATTTCGGTGGTAAAGTGGATCTCAGGTTTTTTAAACAATATTGACTCAAAAGTTGCCAAACTGTGCAATTTAAGATCGGATAATGAATGATTCCATTAAAAACTAATTGGAATAACAATAATAATAATATATATCGTAATAATGTTTGCAAAAATATTTTATTACCGTTTTCATATTTAAAATAAAAAGAAACGTTAAATCGACCTTTTATTGATGGTTTTATACGATTTGGATCTACAAGCATTGTTTTTTGTTTTTTAAATAGCATATTGTATAACAAGTGTTGAAAATAGTACTTTTCACACAAGTGTGACAGTTTTGCCATTTTTGTGATATGGATACCATTTATAAGCTCTAGTCTTTCTGCATGTTACAGTAAAATTTATTTACGACTTTCAAATCTACTATGGACGCAAGTAGATATAACTACGATACGGTTTTTCGTATTTCCCTTAAAATTTGGTAATCTCCACATAGCAGTTTTTGACTTGACAGCGACGATAAGTCACACGAGTGTGAAAAAAACTTTTCACACGTGTTGCACACTATATTTTTTCTACGATTACATCCAATATACAATGTGTCCAGAATAGTATGTAACAAATGGGAAATTAATAGATTTCTGAGAAAGTTTTTATTAAACAAATTTAAACGGTTGCTTGGAAACTTAGCGGCATGACTTACTAGATTCAGAGAGCTAATACAAGAAGTATGTGAGACATCTACAATGCCTTATCTTGTAGTAAATAAATTCTTTGGTCAACAATCCCGGCAGTGTGGTGGTACAGCGTGCGTTAAGGATTTATCACACACTATGTGAAATCAATAATTTTCAAGGGCGGTTTTAAACACTTTCCAAAGCAGTCGTAGAAAAAATATTTTTCTTGATCGGCTTCATCCATTACTTGTATCCGTAAAGCAGATTTTAGGCAAAATAAATAAGTGATTTGCTTCACACGAATTTGTGGGGTGAGGCGGATCAAATTTGAAAAAAAAAAAAAAAGTAATAAAGTTGTAAGATAAATTTTTCTAAAAATTTCTATCGTACAGCTGAATAGTGAAGCTGTAACATATATTTTTTTCAGATTTTTTATTTATAAGGAAGACTATGATATTTACGATAAACTCAAAATTTTGATCCGCTTCACCCCGTTTGACGGTACTTAATTTAAGCACTTGAAGGATCTTAAGATATGTTTGACTTGATATTTAATACATTCTTATAACTAGATTTATTGTAAATGATACAATGTTTTCTTAACCGCCTCTCAAATCATCATAATTTAATTTTCTCATCAGGGAATAAGGCTATATTTTTATAATTTCTATAATTTATTCAAACATGAAGATGTAGCTAAGTGAAATGTTTAAGAGGTCTGGTTCTTTTATAAAAGAATCTTTTCCATGGGAAAATAAAATCTGCAAATTGTTCGAAACAATATATAAAATAACAAGGTCAGTCAAATTTGGAATATGCATTCCAAACTATCATTTACAGTTACATATATCCTTACATGACAGTACAGTGATGATTCATGAAAATATTAATATTATTTAACTTTTCTGGTCAAAGATTAATAATCAATTAACTTACTCTCAGCAGCTCTTTCTTCTGCCCTTGCCTTCATTCTTGTTATAAAAGCTGCCCCTTTATTCTTCCTGAAGTTCTCATAAGGGTCATTTAGATTGCAGCCCACCCCCTTAAACTGATCTTGTCTGTCACGAACGTCACCCCCTGATATCGGAGCGTCAATACCTTGTTCATTAGCCCCTAAACCACTACCGCCCCACCCCATTTTTCGCAGCATCTGATGACCTTTGTTGGATGAGTCCAATTCTTGAGGGATATTTTGCATAAAATTAAGGTTACTAAAACGATAAAAATATATTGAAACAACTGGCAACTAGAGACATATATTTTTAAGCCACTTAAACTATCACTGACGCACTAAAAGTTTGCTAGGCTTAACTACTACGGTAGTTTGGGCTGTGACCGCCACTTCTATTAGTGCAAAAGTAATACTCTAAATTGAACTTAAATATCAATAAAATTAAGCTGTGTGGTGCAACTAACTGGCACTTAATAAGTTCGTCTAAGCGACAAGATTTTTGCTCCCATTATACACTGTCCCTAAATTGCGACGCCAAACTATACCAACGCTTTTTTACTTTGAAAAATTGAAAGGTTTCACTAGTGATGTAGAAATACAGGCTAATGGAGAGATGGACAGAATTTTTATGAATTTGCAAGTTCAGTGGTGTAACAATGCAGCCAAGGGTCTATGTTTTAGTATCTAACCGGGGCACAGTGGTCGATTTGCAAAATTTAAGTGGAAAAAATTAAAATAGTATATTCAATTGCTTTCAAAGAAATATAAATAATCAAATTAATGCTTAAAAATATTTTTAACTATAACATCTCTCATTTAATCTACAGGATGTCCCAGAATCGACTATACTATAAGTGTGAGTGGCAATTTTTTCGAGTGGAATTTTTTTTTATGCGGATCGTTTTTGCTTGCCTTAAATTTGAGATCTATAAAAAAATTGTTTGCTTTCTTTATACAGGGATTTATTATTTAAGCTTCTTTCATCCTTTTTGGCATTCCAGTAGTCACCATTTTTTACATCGGCGACTGAACAGTTATCTATTGCTCTCAGGACTTCTGGACTGCATGTGAAAGCTCTTCTTTTTTTCCCTCCATTAAAATGTGCTCAAGTATATGTTTTTTTCCATTCACTTAATGGAAGTTTTAATATTTTGTTTCGTCATAACATTAAAAATAATTCTTTTTCGTGTAATGCGTGCACCACCCAGATGTACAGGTTGTACTACTTAAGATGTAAGTTCAAATAAAAATTTTATTATCTTAGATACAGAGAAAAGTTTTATACAAAAGTTGTATATTAATCGGACTACAAACTAATATATTCAAAACTTATACAAGATGTTCAAATTTTTCCTGGTGAAATAAAATTTTTTCTATATTATATTTTTTGGATCTTTGAAAAAAAAATGCTTTTCAAAAATACGAACATGTTCGGGAGTAATCTCAATGTATCATGAAATACAGAGTGCTCAATTATTTCAAATCTACCCCTCAGATACCACAGCCAAAGTAACAGATCATACTATATACTATTTAAATATATCAATATCTATTCCAATCAATATACGACAAAATCTATCTGATTTGTTTTTCATATCTTTAATAATAAAGATAATCTATTACTTTGGCTACAGCATCTGAAGGGTAGATTTGCAATGATGAGCACTCTGTATTTCATGAGATATTGAGATTACACCCCAACATGTTTATATTTTTAAAAGCATTTTTCTCAAGGATTCAAAAAAATATAATAATATATAGGATGTGATGTTTAAAAAAATATAACTTTATTTGACCAGGGAAAATCTGAATATCCTGTATAAATTTTGAATATATCAATTTGTAGTCCCATTGATGTATCCAAGATAATAACGTTTTTATTTGGACTTGCATCTTAAGTGGTACATAAGATTATAAAGTTTCTATTTGGACTTAAATTTTAAATGGTATGGTACACCCGGTATCATTGATAGAATACTTATAATATTGATTGGGGATACAGGGGAATGTTTAATCTTGCAGCTCTGATTAAAGGAATGTCAAGGCTATTTATTAGAACTTTATTTCCACGATACTCTTCAGAACTTTTTGTAATGCATAAACAAAATACTTGCCATAAAGTTAAATGCATTGTTAGCTTATGTTAAACTCACAGGATCTTAACAGAGAATGAATATGAACTATGAATTTATGACAATACGTACGTACCTCCAGCTTCACAATCCATCAAAAAATTGTTTATTGCATCAAACAGAGGGACCATTTGAGAACACAATAAAAGTAGTTTTGCGTTAATATGCAACAATAAAAAATTATATTTATTTCCACCTAAACTACCCATTTCGACCACTGTGCAGGGGTAAAAAAACTGCGCCACAATTTTTTTAAGGGCACTTTTTTTTGTATGATTTGCATATAAATAAAAATCTTGGTTTGTCTGCTAATTTAGATTAGATTAAATTGCAAATTGTCGATTAAACTATGAAAACTTTCTGTTTTATATTAAATTATCTACGGTTTGCAGATAAAATACGTCATTCGAAGTTTAATCTTCAAATGAACGATAAGTAGTATTTAATCCATAACTGACAGTTTGTCTGTGTATAACCTACATGTAGGTGCTTTTATATTTTGTCGAGTTAATCAATTATCTGATAAATCATGGACATTTTCGATATTTTTCAACAGATACTTTCAAAAGGCAATGAAGATATTATAGATTTTATTGAAGGTGCTAGAGTCTCTAGGAATTTTACGATAGCCAACAATATAATTTTATAAAATGCACATGCATTTTGTAATGTACAGTTTAAACTTTAAGTTAAGGTTTGGTTAGATAAATTTGTGGTTTAGTCGAACATTATAAAATTGGACCTAAGAGTTCTAAGTGCGATAGATTTATTGATACAGGATGTGCTACACTATACTTATGGCCGCTTTAATCTTTATTGATGCCGATTGCTGGCTTTAATTTCAAATTCAACGAAATATCGTAAATATATAAAAAAAACATGACAATTAGGCAAACATATTTAATTAAACTTATACTTTGTTTTGAGGAGGTATTGCATGTTTTCTTGTTTTATTGCTTTATTCATTGTTTAGTGTTACGAATCACAAAAATGTGTAATCACTTAAAATTTTCTTTTTATTTTGGCTGTGTATCCGAGCACCTTGAAGGATGGGCCTGTGTTCCGCGAAACACCTATAGTCACGCCACTCTGAAAGTACATACACACCAAAACACGAATGACAATGAGCGGTAAAATCTCTAGTTTTTAAGTATTATTTAGCACTTTGATATTTTATTCAAAACGCTTCTTTATACAACCAACTAATATCAATTTGCATGCTGCGAATAATATAAAAACTGCTGCTGCTTTCATCATGGCACGTTTTACAAATTCTGAACTAGTCAACATGATCTGGGTGTTGGGTAGATGTAATGGCAATTGTCATGGCAGTCGCCAGAGGATATCTATACAGGGTGCCTCACCAGGAACTACATCAATCGATATAGGGAAAAACACGCGCCAGAAAATTTTGAAAATTTAGGGAATCACTAATGGCAGTGTGGTCAATCCAACCAAAATAATTACAAGCATCTGGCACTTCCGGTTATACCGGAAGTCGATACCAACTTGTTTATTTTAAATGGAAAACCCTATATATTTTAGGGTTTTCGAAAATAGCATAAAATTCTGAGTCAAAAACATGGAGGATACCCTATACCTCAACCCAGCCGTTTCAGAGATATTTGACATTTAAAAAAAATTTTGACAGGTTGCTTTTTGGCATGCAGAAAGACCATAAGGTGAGCTACGCTCTACAGTTTAAAGAAATTCAATAATAGTATACCAATTGTTCCATTTTTGACGTTACATTTTGTAAACTTCAAACCGCGAAAACTTGCTTGTTAAATGGAACACCCTGTATTGTTTTACATCAAGGTATGTATACTTAAATTCCTTTTTTTCTGATATTGTGGGGGCTTAAGTTACAACTTTTTGAAATATTTGCAATTTTCTTAGAAATTCAAGAATTTTTAGTAAAAATTTTATCAAATTGGCCATGATTAGAAATCAGTAATGTCAGTCATTCTCTTATGTTAAAAAATGCCAGCGCGTTTAAATTACACCCACGAAGGCTTTTTCAATTTGTTTATTATTTATGGAGAAAATGATAAAGTAATATCAAGAACTTGTAGTACATTCGGTACTCGACATCCACAAAAACGGAAACCGTCACCAAACACTAAAACGCATACTGGATAATTTTAAAAACTGTGGCTCTGTCAAGGCAAGAATTCAAAAGCGGAAGCCTATTGTTGAAGACGAAAATGTAGAAATAGCAATTCTGGGATATTTTCATGCATTTCCAATGATGTCATTAAGAGAAGCTACTCTGGAATCAGGACTATGCAAGGATTCAGTTCACAGAATTTTAATTAAACATAAATTTTACCCCTTTTCGTTCCAAATGGTTCAACGATTAAAAGAAACAGATTTCCTAAGATGAGAAAATTTTTGTGAGTTTATTCTAATGTCTTTAGGCGACCATTCTCATTTGGGAAATATTATATGGTCAGATAAAGCTAAATTTACAAAAAAATGGACTTTTTAATCGACATAATTCGCATTATCGGAGTGACTCGAATCCTCATGTGTTTAGGGAGTGAAATTTTCAAGAAAGTTGGCAGTTTAATGTTTATTGTGCCATAAGAAACGACAGAGTGGTGGCATTAAAATTTTAACAGGAAAATTTAAACAGTAAGTTATAAAGATTTCTTCTTCTCCTAATATGGATAGTTAATTTTTACGTTTTTGTTTTTTTTTTTTTTTGGTGAAATCTAAATATTTTACAAAATTTGAATAATAACTATGTAGAAAATTTACCTCTCGCCGAACATAGAAACATTTTTTATCAGCAAGACGGTGCTCCCTCATATAACGCGTATTTGATAAATAATTTTTTACAAGAAACTTTTTACGATCAATGGATCGCCAATAATGGACCTTTCCCATGGCCTCCTCGCTCGCCCGATTTATGAATTTTAGATTATTTTATTTGGGGAACTATTAAAAATAAAGTTTATGAGAGCCCATTAACAACTATTGAAGATTATATACAGAGAGTAAGAGATGCATTTCGAAACTTATCACAGGATACAATTAGAAGAGCTACCCATGAAGAACTAATCCGAAGGTGCGAAAAATGTGTGGAGGTTCGAGAGCCGAATTTTGACCAATTATTAAATTAAAATGGAATCATTCTTTTAGTTGATTTTATCTTAGCTATTTTAGTTTATGCAAAGTGTCTTCAATCCAATTAATAGGCATGTTACAGTGTTTAGTGTTATTTTCCGTTTTTGTGGATATCTAGTAACTACAAGTTCTTGATGTTACTTTATGACATTCTCCATAAATAATAAACAAATTCAAAAGTCTTCGTGGATATAATTTAAACGCGGTGGCATTTTTTGACATAAGAGAATGACTGACATTACTGATTGTTTCTAATCATGATTAATTTGATAAAATTTTTATTAAAAATTGTTGTAATTTAAACCCCCATAATGGTTATATCAGAAAAAAAAGGAATTTAAATATACATAACTTGATGTAAAAAAATACAGGGTGTTCAATTTGACTTAAGCAAAGTTTCGCGGTTTGAGGTTTACAAAATATAACGTCAAAAAATAGAACACTTGGTATACTATTATTGAATTTCTTTAAACTGTAGAGCGTAGCTCACCTTATTGTTTTTCTGCAAAAAAAGCAAATGAGTATCTTTTACATGAAGAAAGTTATAATGGTTATTGTAAACCATTACACGTCAAAATTTTTTCAAAATGTCAAATATCTTTGAAACAGCTGGGTTTAAGTATATGGTATCCTACATATCGATCGATGCAGTTCCTGGTGAGACACCCAAATATTATGCTAAACGTCACTGAAAAAAGTAATATAATTTTGCATTTAGGCGTATTTTAGTTATTCTGTCTATTTTTTGTTAATGCACATGTATTATTTCACGCATTTTGCTCTTGCCTTGAAGGTGGTTATAGTTTTTCAGTGCAATTTAGGAACCTGTATAATTGTAAAGTCTGGCGCAATTTCACTGTCAAAATTCATATAAGAGAAGGATATTCTAAAAACATAATTTAAAATTTTTATTCAATCCACCACTATTATTCAAAATAACATTTTTCTCAAATATTAATTTAATTCTTAATTAGGAAAATGTTAAGAACTTTTAAAGAGCTATAGAAAATGCTTATCCTTTTAAAAAATGCTGTATGTACTGCATCTTTATCAAAACTATCTTCCGACCACTCGGCACCTGTCTTTTGCCCATGTCGCAACCAAAATGGTCGACTAAATGATGGAATCGAGATTCAAATATATTGTATGAGACCTACTGCCCTGCTTTGATATAAGGTAGTATCTGTAAAAATGTAAATTTAGAGAAATTAACTGTTATATCATCCACATTTCAAAATTAACAATTTTCGTTATTGGCAATTAAATTTATATTCCTTTTATTAATGTAACCATGTAACATAACGTTGTATACATACCTGGAGTACAAATGCCATTAAAACCTCAAAAATGATTTTTATGCAGTTACGACTTCCTGTCATAGCAGGGCAGTATAGGGTTGTCTTGCAATTTAAACAGACAGTAAACATAGGGGAATCCCGTCACGTCACTGGAGGATACTTTGATAGGTTACATTTGTTTTACACGTTAGTAAACCATTACTCAATAGAAAACAGAACTTATGAGTTAGTGGAACAACCATACAATAATTTAACCACGGGTTTAACATTTTCTTCTTATTTTCAATTATTCCATGTATTTCTTAGTTGATCAGCACAAGTTTTGGGGTTTGTTTTCGTGGAAATTCGGTGGAGAAAATGATCTACTAATTATTAGTTTATGAAAATCAAGTGACCATCACAATTTGGGTGTCACGTATGCTATTTGTGCTCCTGTTTAGCCTTGTCTCTTATCCAACCGATGCAAACTAATTTGCTAACCATTTTTATAACTGTAGGCTTAACGCATTTGTTCTGATTTCAAAATATTTAATTTTTATTTAGAAAATTTGACCTGAAAAAAGGAATTATAAAAACAGCATTGGTTTGAAAATTTTAAGTCGATTCAATTAGCATTCACTCTGCTGATATTAATTTTTTTAATAAATCGCATGTCAATGTTCAAACAGTGTTTTCTAATGTTTCCGATAAAAAGTGGATTTTACAAATACTATATTATAATTTGCATCTTAAGCAATTTTGTTCCACATACATATTTTTTTTGGTGGAGAAAACTATTATTATTATTATTTCTCGAAAAAGTCCAATGGAAACATTTTTTAGATCTAAACAGAATGACTCTTTTTCGGTGTCAAAATTTCACAGACTGATGAAAAGAGTCCAGTCGATGTAGATGGGTTTCATGTTTTACAATAAAAAAACGATGACCGAAATATATCTTTGATAAATAACAACTACTGTACTACTGTAAAAGCTAACTTTTTCTAAGTAGTTTTTTTGATTCCTAACAAACTGCACCATTAAGATGAAATCAAACTTCAATATTTTTGATAAATGTCTTCATTTCTACCTAAAAACATATTTGAAATGTGTAAATTTATTTAGATAATTTTTAATTAACGTTCTGTTTGTATTTTGAAGATTCAGATATCTCCCCTTTCTTCATTGTAGATTACCAAGTAACATTCATTATTGATCCAAAATCTTTGACTTTTAAGTCATATCAATTTTCACATTTTACAGCAATTTCTTCTTCTTTCATTAGGACTCCCATGATTTATTTATTCACATAATCTGCTTCCAAACCTGGATCCACAAGTCACATGGTAGAAAATATTATTGAGTAATGTTTCAAAAAGAACAAAAAAATAATGATATCAGATTTGTTGACAAGCTTTCATAATCTTCATCCAATGTCCCCTAATAGTAGATGATAATGGACACAAAACCTCACAATTAATACACACAAACATGATGCCTTAGAATGACTTCAATAACTTACCCACTGAAATGATTTCTAAATTCTCATTAAATAAATAAATAAACTTATATTCCCTAGGAATTTTTCATTTTCTCACGTTCTTGACATAAAAATTTCCTTGATTTTCTTTCTTATTTTCAAATTTTGAATTCAAGAAAATTATCTTCATTACACTGTGTTTGATTTGGCATTTATTTGAAATCAGTTGAGAGAAAAAATTCTAACAATATCGAAGTACTGAACAAAGACAGCAGGAAAAATCTGATAAAAATAGTAGAAAGCAATTTTCTTTGGAAATTACAATATATTCTAAAAGTATGTGCCTGTATGGAAAGAATTTACCTATCGACAAAGGGGGTTCGAGTATTAACCAGTAAATCAGGATTCATTTATAAAGTCGGGCTTATAATTAGTTATGTGTTTATCTGCATGTAATTAAATTCCTTTAGTTAAATATTTCAGAGGAATCCAAATTTTTTCTTAATAATTTATAAACAGTTATATTTTAAATTTGATGTCAAAAAGATTCAGCAAATGTGATTAAAGTCACCAACCAAAAAAAATTGTCAATTCAATAAAACTTGCGACTAGAATAGCCAAAAAAATATCAACCAGATCCAGAATAAGTCACCATTTCTGTGTTCCACTATACAATTTCTTCCATTGTACTTTTACCGAATACAGCTTCCCACATACCATGACAGATTAAAATAAACTGTAACCACGTATTCCAGCTAAATAAACTACTTTACACAATGTACACATTATCTCAGTTCACTGTCACCGCTGCACCAAATGTTGAATCGCACACTAATCATACATAAGTTATTTCATGTCAAAAAGAACGTAGAATGTCTACAAGGACAAATAAACTTTTCTATATTTTCTAGAAGAATGACTATATTCCCTAATAACCTATCAATGCCTACATTACAAATATTTCACATTCACTGTGCTAACAAGAACATGTCTTTTGATAATGCGTTTAATAAACAATTTGCTGAATTTTAAAAAGACAATGACAATAAACTAACTGAAAAATGAAAATGAGAGAGAACTTGCTAGCAATATCAATTGTTGAAATGTAAAATCCTATTATTCCATTAAGCAACACTCGGTATTAAACATTGGGGCAATATGTTGAATGACAGTTGATGCTAAAAGTCAAGGCATTCGTAAAAAAGATAATAGTAAATGCATGAAAAGTATGAACCAAAAATTAGGTTAAACATTATGATCTAACTATTAATACACTGAAAATATTGTGGCATTTTGCTTAATATAATGTATAATACATTCAATAATAATATGAGACAAATATAACCATACAATATTTTGATTCATCTTATCGGTTATCGTTGTCAAGAGGTTAATGTCGTTACTGGAAAAAACTTAGAATGGCATTATATTACACTAAAATTATGTAGTCTGTTATTCTACATTTCTTAATAGAGTTGGTACTCATATTTTTTACTGTACGTTAGAGAGTTCTGCAAAGAAGTACCATAAAATTTGCACAAACAAAAAAAGTAAATAATTGGAGGTGGACAATGATCTAGTGTTACTACTTGAAGTTCTAGCCAACTTAAAAATTGATATATGTATTATTATTAGAGCTTGGCAAATCTAACTCTGGTCATAGACATATGTACATAGGCACCACTATATACGTGTATGCAGCAGATATAATTGAAATCTCTGTGAGCCGTATTCCAGTCTGCAGTAAGCAAGTATTTGGTTGTGACTGTATAAGCTAATAAAAAAAAGCAATGACACAGTGTGCCAGTCTTACATTCCTAAGCATTAGCATCTAGACAAATATCAAGGTCTAGTGTAATGATACATCGATTTCTTGTCAGGTATGCAATGTAACGCTGGTATCGACAGACCCTTCTAACTAGAAAAGACATAAAATCCGCAACACTTACGAAATAAAAAAAAAAGAGTTTTTGTATACAACATTTTTACGCGATTTTATATTTATGTGTTGTGTATGTAATATTCCACTACATATATTGAAGAAAGAACAGTTCAAAGCATTTTGGAAAAAATATGTGCCAAACTGGAATTTATCATCAAGAATAGCTGATCCTGATTATAAATTGAACCAAATAAAAAACTTAATAAAGAAAAAACTTATGTGTATTAAAAAAAAAACTGGATAACAGTGGACAAGACGACAGACCAAAAAGGAAAAAATGTGATTTGTCACATGCGTTTAGCATTCGTTTAGAACCCTGGTAGGCCCGCGTCATCATATTTACTTGCTTGTAAAAGATTACAAAGTGTCAATACAAAAACTGTACAAGAATTTGTTACACAAACTTATGACATAAGGGGTATAGACAGTTCCCAGTTATGAATGTTAGCCACTAATGCAGCACAACATATGGTTAAAGCTGGACAATTGCTGTCAAATATATACCCAAATTGAATACACGTACTTGCCTTGTTCATACGCTTCATTTGGTAGTTGAAGAAATTCGACGAAATTATTCCAAACTTGATGCATTAATAATTGCAAATATCAAACAAATATTTATAAAAGCCTCTAAACGGGTTACAAGTTTCAAATTAGCTTATCTTGACATACACCTTCCACCACAATATATTTTAAAATGTTAGGGGACATGGCTAACAGCAGTTGAATACTACCATAAGCATTTTCAACGAGTAAAGGATTTCATTCTACAGTTAAATCCCAGAAAATCTCCGAGGTCCAAAACTATTTAAAAAATTCGGAAGTAAAAGCAGCAATACATGTGATTCACAACAATACCAATATAGTATTGGACAGTAATCAACTACAGAAAATTTCTCATTATCATTAGAAGATTCTTTACATATAATTCATAATATATAAAATAAATTACAAACTCTAAAAGATGCCCTAAGTACAGGAGTGAGTAAGCGGTATAATGACATTTTACATAAAAATGTGGGATATGAAACGTACATCACATAATATTAATCAGTATCTTAATGAGGAACATTCTACAAGTGATTTAGGAAGTTTTAAGTTTGCAAATATTAGGTTGGTAGATGTCGAAAAATCTTTTTTCGTTATACACGTGTTTACCCCACAAAGTGGTATTTTTCAGCAGTAAACATAGAAAAATAAATGTTTGTTGATCTGTAATCTCAGCCATTATCATCGATTATTAACACGAAAAAGTAAGCAATGTTACTTATTTCACCATCTGTCATAATTATCGGGAACATAGGTATCCACATGGGATGCTACTGAAAGCCGTCTGATTTGCCATACTCTAAATATTATATTTAGATCCTTAAAGAACAGCAACTAATATAGTTTTTTCTAGATGAACATGTACAAAAATTGCATACCATCTTC
The DNA here is from genome assembly GCA_029963845.1 of Rhamnusium bicolor. Lineage (NCBI taxonomy): Eukaryota > Metazoa > Arthropoda > Insecta > Coleoptera > Cerambycidae > Rhamnusium > Rhamnusium bicolor. The sequence continues at coordinate 1,053,558 of JANEYF010005497.1, forward strand.
TTAATAAACCCTAAACTTGAATTCAAAAATAAACTTTAAGTAAATAAACTTAAAGATCAATCAAATATGTACAACACAAAACACAAGATGACTAAAATTAATGAATATCTCGATAATTACAAAAGGTTAGTTGACTGGCCATCAGTTAAAAATTCAGGGAAGTTGTCGAAAAAAATGTTACCACTCCAAACATTACTATTAGGAAAACCTTAAAGAAATTACAGTATTAAAACAACCCTCAATTCAAACTCAATTAGAAATATTTGAAAATGAAATCAAAATGTCTGTCAAAAACACCAAATTTGATTTACTGAATATGAAACAGTGCTTGTCAAGTCAAAATGCAGTAGGCAGTAAATAATTACAAATACATTCATGTTAAAATACAATACATTTAATACAGAGTAACGATAAACAAAAATACCTGACGTGCCACATTATCAATAATTATCACAATTTTAAAATGATGAAAATATGGAATATTAACAGAATTTGTTGCCCATTACATGTGCCACCTTAATATCTTACAAATATTTAAATTAAGATTAAGATTTGTTGTCAATATTCTTCCAACAGAGTACTGAATAAGTTCAATACTCTGTTGGAAGAATATTGACAACACAAGTGTTTTAAAAGATTCGACGATTAAAGTTACTAGTTTCTTCTTGCAACTATAATTTATGATCATTAATAAATATATCATAAATATGAGAATTAGAAGCTATATTCACAAATCATAATTATAGAAAGGAAAGAAAAGAATACTTACGTAAAGCTATGTGAAGGTGGCGACAATGATCTTCTAATAGGAGATCGAGATCTGGACCTAGATGGGCTTCTACGCCTCCTACCTTCTCTGCTGTCCCTTAATTCTCTGCTGTCCCTTAATTCTCTGCTGTCCCTTAATTCTCTACTGTCCCTTGATTCTCTGCTATCTCTCGATTCTCTGTTATTTCTATGTCTTCTTCTAGGGCTTCTTGATCTACTTCTTGATCGTGACCTGGACCTAGATCTACTTCTGGATCGTTTACTACTCCGATGAGATGTGGGAGGGGAGTAGGCGATTTACTACGGTACCTCCTTTTGGGCGGTAATGGCTCTTTCTCCGGTTGCATACTAACCGGGCTTGGAGTTCTTGACTTTTCTCTAAGTCCTACTGCTATTAAGTCTTCTTTATCTTTTTTAGCATTATTCTTAGCCTTGTAGTATTCATACAAACCTAGTTTTTCCCACCCTTCGCTGTTTTTACATAGCACAACAATTCATAAGACAATTTAAATACATAACAACACAAAAAAGAAAAACAATAGCAAATATTTATGTTTACAATACTGAAAAATAACCTAGTTTTACCTGTCTCTGGGCCTATCATGGCTCGGAAGCGAATAGAATGCATCTACTGCCGCTAGAAGACGATCACTCGGTGGGGCTGGAGGAGGCAACCTAATATCTTTAGGATCTAACGGTTTATATGCTGTTTCTTCCAACTAGAATAAGCGTGTCAAAAAACTATTACGCATTCCACATCTTTGTAACGTTATTATTATTAAAAATAAAGTTACATCAAAAGGTGTTCACAAGTGGGATTTCCGTATTTCTTATTTATATGTACTAATTATTTGCATAACATGTTTTCTCTTGGCAACTGTGAGAAAATTTATATTTTGATCTCCTAGCAAGTCTACTTAGCAAGGAGGAATCAACTCATAAAATGGCAATAGCAAGTAAATGCCATGTAAATAATCGCTTAAATTTACCACATAGTATGTAGAGGTAGACTACCTCCCACTATTAAATATTTTCCATTTTATTTATGGCATAATATATTTTGAAACACCACGTCCTAAGATTCTATAATGCAAATATGTTCTTAAAATATGTAATACATACAAGGGATCATTTTTATATTCTCAGACTGAGCATGAAAACAAAAGACTAGATAGATTAGATTCGGTTATATTTTTGTGGGTGGGTCCTCGTGGACCCTTCACTGCGGCCATCAGCAGGCCTATTGTGGATCACCCTTAATTAAATTACATCCAGTAAGTTCATTCTCTTCATGAAACTGATAACTAGCAACAAGAATTTATTTTTTAATATAGTTCCCTTGCTTTTGAATACAGAATACTGTTTCGATAACATTTTTAATTCATTGTAAAAATATTCCTTTGATTTCTCTACCAAATGGTCCTCAATAGCTGCTATAAGTTCATCAATGTTTCTGAATTTTGTCTCTCTAAGGTTTTTTTTTTTGAGATTCAGAACAAAAAAGTAGTCACTAGGTGCTAAGTTTGGACTATAAGGCGGGTGTTTAATTTCATCGAAGCCACAATCTGCAAGTGCACTGGTGCATTGTCGTAGAGCAGCAAAACACCTCGCGTCAGTTTTCCGCGTTTTTTCCCTTTAATAGAATCTCTGAGGCGATGCATTAAGCTTGATTAATACTTTCCCGTTACTGTATTACACTTCATCAGATAATCAATATACAAAATTCTCTCACAGTCCAAAAAAATGGTTGCCATAATTTTTCCTGCAGAAGGCGTGACCTTAAACTTCTTGGGCGGGCTGCAGGCCTTGACATGCCACTGCATCGACTCTTATTCAGGATCATAATAATGAACCCACATTTCATCTCCAGTAACAAGTCGCTTGATAATTAAATCTAATTTGTCTCCACAAAACTCCAACAATTGTTTACACGTCTCTACCCCAACACAGATTTGGAATGGCGAGAGCATTCTCGGAATCCATGTTGCACCCCTCTTTGACATTCCAAAGCAGTCATGTAGAATTCTAAAAACTGTGGTTTGTGAAACTCCTAATAAAGCTGCTATCTTGCATCCTCCAGTACCAGACACTCAGTTTCTTCAACAACATCTGAAGTGATCACGTCAACAGGGCGACCTGGACGGGGATCATCATCTAATGATTCTCGACCACATTTAAACAGTTTTGATCATTCGCAAATAGTTGACTTGGAAGGACTATCATTCCCGTACACAATCAACATTTCTTCAAGAATATGGTAATCGATTTTATTTATTTCAAGAAATTAACAATGTAGGACAACACAAACTGACAGTTAATGAAATTAATAATGTTGCAATTGTTCTATAAATTGATGTACAAGTTTTCAAGGTATATATGATTAAAAAAAACTTAATGGAAAATTGTCCCAAATTTAAAACTGCCCAGTCTGAAAATATAAAAACGATCTCTCGTATACACAAAATTTTTATTTTTCAGAAAATTCACTTTTTCGAAGAAGTTTTGATTGCTTTTAAAATTACTAATTGCCCAGGAACAATAGATTCTTAAATGAAACTAAGTCCATCAAGGCAGATTATTTTAGAAATACTCGTATTGTCATACTAACATTGTAATAGTTTCTATCAATCCGAGTATGTCAGCATCTTAGTTAATAAATGGCTGTCATTTACAATTTTTCATGCTTGTAAGTGGTCAATTACACAAAAAAATAATTGAATTTGTAGGGCATAAAATTATCTACAAAAAAGTTCTTAGGTTTTCTTGTAGAGGGATCAGTTTACTAGAAAATTGTGAAAACATATTTTAAAATTTTCCATAAATACAATTTTTCATTTAACACTCAAGTACGAGATAGAGAAAGGTTATTGAGTATTTTCCACAGCTGTATAGATCGGTTTATGTGCTCTTGTTTCCATCACTAATGTAAAATAGACATTATTAATAAATATTTTTGGATGACAGCAGCCTCTTAGTAGGTAACTAAGTAACTGTAAATGATATTGGTGTTATCAAAAATACAATTAAAAGATGAGATGAGACATGGAAACATTTGATAAAGTTGCACAAGGTACAGTGGTAAAGCAGACAAGGAAGAAAATTAGGGTTATTATTAATACCAATTTAAAAGCAGAAAACATCAGTTAATGAGAAACCACAATCAAAAATTCTGTGTTTGAATTTAAAAACTATTTATCTTGTGGTGAAAAATGTACTACTCAAGTAGAACAGACAGAAAAAAAGAAATATAAAGACTGAGATGATTAAGACAGAAAACAAATCCGGTTTAGAGTAAATAGTGTGGTTGATTTAGACAGAGATAGTATATGCATTGTCAGCGTCGACATTCAATGGAGAGACTCAATTCATATTAGTCATTTGTCTGAGGACCCTCCACTCGATAACCGACCTCGGTCCAGCCCAAGTGAGAGGCATTTCAAAAGTAGCTGATACAACGTGTACACCATAAATGTATGATCTACAAAGACAAAAACCTGTTTACAGGCAAATAAAAAGAGGAAGACCGGAAGGATGAAAATCTAACTTTACTATTTGAAGTGTCTTTATACACAATGAAAATTCTGGCGACTGTAAATTTTCTTTGTAAGAAATATATTCACTTAATTATGTAATTTCATTATTAAAAAGCAGATATCATTGCAATAATAAACAATTATCATATTTTAATCAATCAGCAGATGAGGAAAGTGAAGATGTGCTATATTACATCATAATATTAATGGAACATATTTGAAGGTACTGATGACCAACATTTGACAAAATCCGAATTGTTACCCTTCAAACTCTTTAATATCAACAAAATACAGGAATGCACTGGAATTCTACTGGTGCAGCTGCTGCCTAGATGAAAAATAATTTTAACAATAAAAGTAGACGACATGGTAAAGGCAAGTAACCTTTCCATTCACCTGATATCACTCCTTTGGGATTTTCTTAAACAAAAAATATATACATGCGATGTAAATCACAATATTGAAGAGATAATTGTTATTTTACTTAACATTTGTATATCAGCATGATTAGAAAAATTCATTAATATATGTGTAAAAAAACTAGGTAATTTTTTATATTAAATAAGTTTGAAATTTTCTGCTAAATACGTAAATAATATTTTTTAAATAAAATATATTTACATACAGATGGTGTAACGAAGATAAATATCAATATAATATATATAAGAATACTGTTTATTTCCAACAGCTTAATCCTTTTCTTAATAACTGATCTATACAAATTATTGCAACCATATTAAGTTTGTTTTCAATCTTATCTGGGGGGGTGGTATAGACACAAATTAGATTAAAATATTTTATAATCTTACACTTTTCCATGGTGCCGACTCTCAAATAGAAACGTGTGATACTAATAAGTTATTAGGTGTTACTTTTGATCAACATATGCAATTGTCTTAACAAATTGACAATTTATATATGAAATTAAATACCAGTTGCTACGCTCTAAAGTTTATGTTTAATTACTGCAGCCAGGCTATTCTCAAAACTCTATATTATGCCAATTTTCATTCCCATTTCAGATATGGAATTGTGAACTGGGGCAATAGCAGTAATATGGTTAGGGTATTTTTACTGCAAAAATATGCAGTTCGTATCTTGTCGAATCTAAATTATAGAGAGTCCTGTTATAATGCTAATTAAATGTTAAATAATGGCATCAAAATTCTGCCAAAGCATCACAGCGTTACCTCAAACGTTATTGTTATACATTTATTGTTATACATTCGTTATGTCAATCAGCAGTGCCGATTTCATCTAAAGCACGTTACAGAGTAGATTTTAATAAAAGCAGTCAATTACCAACGCAATCTCTTACACTTTGGATTGCAACTGATAAAACGAGTGACAATACTTAAGTCTAGGATTCCGAAATAAACCGAACAAAAATACCCTATAATCTGAGAGCATATAAACAGATTTCATATTTTTGGTAACTTTCTGGCCAAGTAAAGAACAATAAAAGTATCCTTAAAACCCCATTGCTATCGACACCCCTAATATCCAAGGTCCATAAAGGGGTAGGTTACCTCTTAACTAGAGGGAGAAAGGGAAGGGGAATGTAACGCGTCATAGTGTATGCCGTGTTGTGAATCATACATTTGTTGTGTTCATTGTATAATCGTTTTGTGTGGTGGTTATTTACTATTATTTTGATATTTTTCTTAGTTATTATTAGTTATGTTATATTATATTGTCATGGACCTCTTTTTATAGTTTTTACGTGCTTTTTTGACATTTTAAGTGACATTTGGATTTTTATATAAAGGACAATATTTGGTTTAAATTATGTTTATTTTGAGAAGGTATGTACAATAAGTTGAAGTATATTTATTTTGAGAAGAGATATCCAGTTAATAATAAATAATCGTTTTAAGACGACCGGAACTATATGCAGTGTTGCTATCTGTAAAAGTAATGTTGAGAGGGCAAAGAAGAATGGAGAAAAAATATCATTTTTCTCGTTTCCTACTGACATTTTAATTAGAAAAGAGTGGATTAGAAAATGTTAAAGAAATGTTAAAGAATAGAAAACTCCGCAATAAACATGTTACAGTTTACAGAATAAAATCAAAATTGATGAATGTATTGGCCAAAAAACTAAAAAAAAACTGGTAGGCAATATAAAATATATCTACTGAAAAATAATTTGTGGCTAATTTTACTATGTTTTAGCTATTCTATCACTTAATTTGTTGCCTGAAACTTTGACAAAAATGTCCAGGCCAACTGTAAGAGATGAACGTGTTAAAACTAGAGAACGCAAAGAGATTGTTAAACAAATTTTAATTCCATTATTGTTTATAGTAAATGTGGAAAACATCCCATCCACAAGTAAAGGAAATCCCCAAGAAGGTGCATATGAAGAATTACTACATAATTATGATGTACTCTTGCTAGAGAATGAGGAATTTAAGAAAAAAATCAAAGAAAACAAAAAACCACTTGCTTTTGTTAATAATGGAAAATTCGAGCTGCAAAAACTTGTTGAACAATATGAAGGACAATCAAATTCAAGAGTAAAAGAAATGTAGGTAAAAGTATGCCAGACCGCATAGCTGGCGTCAGGATCTCGAATATGTGACTCGGTCTGATAGAACGAGATGGTGGTACTGTACAAATATGACACTTGGTCTTACAGACCGAGTTATGGCTGTCAATGTATTAGAGAGATTAAATTCTTTATATATTTGTTTTTTATTTGTCTTAATGTAAAATACCTTACCATTAAAAAAATATTTTAAACATGAAGTTTCAATAATCATTTCCGCATAGAAAGAAAGAAATAAAAAATAATATCTCAGTAACCACCAAAGTATATATGGGAGACTTTTATTCACCAGTAAAGGCCCGGTAAACCAGCACTTGCTGTACTTAAGTAAAATCATTTATTTAACTTATGTAATAAACTACTTATTAAAATTTGTTACTAGTCAATTAGAAGAATAAGTATGTTATGGTTAATAATTAAATTAGATTGATTTCTAAACTATTTAGCTATTTTATATAATGGTATACAAGTTATTTTGGCAATATTTCCTAAATATTTAATTGGTGAAATAGGATAGGTCCATTTAGTTTTCCCCTTTCCTTCTTTTATATGAGGAGCCTAGAAGCCAAGGGGTATAAGTGACAAATTGAAATAAAATGAGTTATGTTCACTAAAGGTTAACAAAACATGCATTCTGTTTGGTGGCTTAAGGATACAAGTGATTTCAAATCCAGTGCTGACATCTGTTGACAAATTACTTAAACACTTTACCATATCTGACTTTTGATTGGAGCACAAGGAATACAACCTCACTTATACCTCTTGCCTACTAAATGATTGGTGGTTTTGCTTTGACAGCCAAATTAGTTGTGTGTTTACATTGTGGTTTTCAATAGTTTTCATTTATATAATATTATAAGCTACTTTTAGCCAGTTGATGTTTTATGTTTGCGCCTTTATAGTGAATATACTTTTAACAAAATAAACTCAAGTTTTCTACCATTATGAATGATGAAAACAATATTAACCTCAATAATTACGGTAAGTTATTTTTTCTATACAAGATAAATATGAAATGAATTCTTAAAAATTAATTTACCTCTTGTTAATGGTGTAATAAGGCTGTTGCCAATTTTGATTTAGATATTTTCTTTTTTGCAATAGCCTATAATCCTTGTTCACTCTTTTGAAATTTAATTTAGAGTAAATCAGCGCAAAGGAATATTTGAGGAAATAATACGACAATAAAATACAGATTGTGCAATATAATTTCATTTTCAGATGACGATACCTTATTCAGCGACGGAGACTATTCGGATCAAGACTACAACCCTGACGACGATGATAGCAGTTCTACATGTTCAGAAATATCACATGAAACGGAAAATGAAGACGGTTCAATAGAAGATGATCCTGAGAATGCTATTCCACCTACTCGTCAGATTGGGAAAAAAAATTCGACGACCAGAAACTTGGAAACGACAGAGGGCAAAGAAATTAAGAAATGAAGGGAAAAGGTATTTGGACCGGAAACAGAAAAATCATCAAGGTAGAGAATTACAAGAATATAATCACCAATGCAGGTATAATTGTAATATTAATGTAAGTGAAGACAGCCGACGGGTCATTTTCAATGATTTTTGGAAACTAGGAAGTTGAGAACTCCAAACATCTTTTTTAAATGGCGCAATTAACTTAGAACCTGTGAAACGAAAGAAGGAAGTGGCAATTTTTAATAAAGGCATATCATGTATTTACAAGCTGGGTGACAAGAGAAAAGAATCCAAATCGCAAATACTTAGATTCTAGACTTGATTTGAAACAGATGTATAAGCTTTATATCACCTTCTGTGAAAATGAAGAACATATAGAGCCAGTTAAGGAAAGTTTCTATAGGCATATCTTTAAGACTCAGTTCAACCTCAGTTTTCACCGCCCAGGTACTGATACATGTGATACCTGCGATGAACATCAAATAAAAATATACCATGGTGATGATGATATAAAACAGCAGGCAAAAATTCAAAAAAATTTACATCTACATAAAGCAGAAGCTGCACGAAAAGCCAAGGATGAATGCCATATTAGTGACAACACTCAAGTCGCATTATGTTTTGACTTACAAAAAATGATGCCAACACCTCATATAACCAATACTAAAGCCTATTACTATAGACAGCTATGGACCTATAATTTAAATATACATAATCTTGTCACTGGAAATGGATACATGTACACCTGGCATGAGGGACAAGCTTCTCGAGGATGTCAGGAAATTGCATCTTGTCTCTTAAAATTTATCAACACTCTTCCCAGACATGTTACGCATATAACAGCTTTCAGCGACAATTGTGGAGGCCAGAATAAGAGTCAAATTATTGTGAAGTTTTGGTTGTATGTTGTACAAAATGCGCATATCAAAAGTGTGGACCATCGGTTTTAATATCTGGGCATTCCTACAATGAATGTGATCAAGATTTTGGTCTAATAGAGATCAAAAAGAGGCAATGCAAAAGAGATCTTCATCTTCCAGAACACTGGTCACAACTTATTGCATCCTCCTGCCGAAAGTTTATGGTGGTGCAAATGCAAAATGAAGACTTTATTAACCTAGACTGTTTTATACCTTACTTTAGAAAATCTGTGCCAGGAATTCAAGAAATGCAGTGGTTTCATTTTAAAAAAGAGAATCCCTACACTTTGTTGTACAAACTAAATTCTGGCACTGCTTTGGACTCGTTTTACACTCTTCAGATGAAATCCAATAGGGCTGGCAGGAATGTAACTGCTTTACCTGAGCTGCCTGTTGAGACTGAGAAACCCAAATTGAAGTATCTTAAGTTTGCAAACCTCATGGATCTTTTGCAGTTTGTACCTACAATATATCACGAGTTCTTTAAAAGTCTTCCTCATCAAGATAAACCGGAACCAAAGAGGAATGATGGCACTGTTCAACCAAGCACCTCTAATGAAGAAAGTCAGGAAGTTGACGAACCAGATGACATCTACTATACGGATGAGGATTAATAACTTATCTTTAGTTTTATATGCGCTATTTATTAGTTCAAACTGATTTAGAAATAAAATGATTTGTAGTTATTCCTTTTCCTCTAACTTTCCATTATGTTTGGCAGCCAAAGGGTACAAGTGTAACATGTCACAAAAAAAATTCCCATAAAATTTAGATGTCTGGTTGTTTTACAAAAATATTCATTTAGAAAATGACATTAGACTGTATGAATCAATGTTTAACCGTGGAAAATGTAATACTCGTTTCCTTTCAATTACTGTTAATCTTCAAGTTTGAACTCTATTATCTCCAATGTAAAGTTCTGATACTTATACCCCCCCCCCCGTCTTCTGTGGTCCTCATATAATATTTACAAAGGACTATGGGTTATTTACAAAACTGAAATCAATGCTTCGTTAGAGGACAAGGTGATCCTTATAAGTACATCGAGAAAATTCAGGAAATGGTTCCTAAATGTATATATTTTGAGATGTTGTCTATAGTTATTTATTTGTGGCATTTTTTCTCACCTTTACCTATTAAGCCACTGTCCTATTTTGAGATGAAAAGCTGAATAAAGCTTTGCCCATAATGCTTCGTTTCATAAATAGTTTGTTGATTAAAAAAAAAACTCCTGAAAATCTCTGAAATGCTTGTAGATTTTTTATCAGACTTGCTGTGCATAATGAGTACTTTTAGCGACTCCTTTGTTGTAAACATTTAGAGCATTTTTTTTTATCAACTCACTGTACTCCAAAATAATTTATTGACATTTGAGTTTTTCGCCTTAATATATATTTGTGGAATTATTTCCTGAATTTTCTCGATGCATGTATACTTAAGGATTACCCTGTGTATATTAGCTATAACGTGTTAATCTCCGTTTTATTGTAAATCATAATTAATAAACTGGAACATGCCAGAAATATTATATAACATTTTCGAATTGGTTGGTCGGCATTCTTAAACCACCTTGTATAAACGTAATTTTGTATTTTCGTCTTTGCTCAAAACCATATGCAAAATTTCATTAAAATCACTTTGGCCTTTCCAGGGATCAAGTGGGGAGTAAATAATCAACAAATAACAGACAAACAGAAGTATTTTAAAAACAATGCCAAAGATTATATGCTGAAATTTGTGAAGATTTGTTAAAGAAAATGGTTGAATTTGGTGATAATTTATAATCGACAATATAAAATTTAATGAGAATAGTAGTTTTATTTTGATCATACACAAAACATGTAATGCCAAGAAAATAAATGACGCAAGTTTATTTAATAACTAGTATTTCTATTCTTCAGTTATTTTCATTATGAGTTTTTTTAGTGTTCATTTAATTATTAAAACACATGTTAAATTAAATAATAAACATAAGTATACAAAATTAACATAATTCATAAACTTTAAAGTTCTAAACGAAAGCATAGGTACCAATGTACACTATTTCAAATCAGATGACATATTCCCACCATTAATTCTATTGGTCAAAAGTTAAGAGGTAACCTACTCCTTTACAGACCTAGCCTAATAACCGCATTATTTATCGGATAAGTACGCAATCATAATTTATGTAATCTATACCTATAGGGCAACAAAAAATTATCGCTTGTCTCTGAATATTGTTGATATGTAATAATTTTTACCTATTTGTGCTGACATTCAGTTAAGGCAATATTTTGATTAAGATGCTTCCAACAATTAATCAGTACCTTAGACAAGATTCTCACTTGGAAATGAAAGATGTTGCATTTGTTAATCACACAATTCAACTAAACTTCAAGTAAACTATCACTCAAACAGAAATTAAAACAAAAATCATACTTTAGAAGGTAAGCATCACATTTAACTTTGAATTATTATCAATACAAGATCAACAAACCGGTAAAATCAACAATGTATCGATCATTAAGAAGAAATACACCAAATTATGCAATTGCATCATAGACAAGACTTTTTGCTGCATAAAAAGGTTTTGTCATTGATATCAATCAATTAAATTATAACATACATTTTTTTTAAATCATGGGTGGGTGTAGTTTTTACCAATGGCGGTTCTTCTATAGGGTCATTTGGTCAATGACCTCCCACATACAAATAAAAAATAGAGCTATTTATTTTCTGCAGTTTAAAAATATATAATACATATATTTTTAATATTCTTAAAAAATATGTTAAAGTTTCTAGTTCATTCTATGCACAATACTATTCAAATATCTAGCCTCTACATTCATATTCATTACATTATTCATTTATAGAATTTAAAAATCTCGAAATAGGTGTAACTGACTTGAAACATTTAAAAATAAAAGTACAGAAACATTCGCTCGCATCAAGTCATATGAATAACTGTGGTAGTCTAGCAACACTTGGTACTGTTGATATTAGAATGCAGTTAGACAGTGCCTATAGAAAAAGTTTAAAAGCTTACAACGAAAACGTTTCTAAAAATAGATATATTTTAAATAAAATAATAGACTGTGTATTATTCTGTAGAGCTTTTGACTAGCACTACGCGGACATGACGAAACTGAGTCCTCTGATAACCCGGGAATATTTCGAGGTCTAGTAAATTTTGTAAGTAAGTAAGTAAGTAAATTTAATTTTACAAAAAGCATCAAGTCAGGATAAAAGCATAAAATTTTTTTTCGCTAATTTACATAGCTTTTCTTCATTCTTTGGAAAATCGCCAAAAAGAACAGCCCTGTTAGATAATGTTGTTAAGGTGAGATTACCTAAAGCGGCTCCAACACGATGGAATTTTAATACAAAGTGCATAGAGACTGTTTATACCTATCGAACAGAATTATTGTTTAGAAAAAATCATTGATAATGAATCAGAAAACAACACTCTAAACCAAGCTATTGGTTTAAAAAACTACTTACAAAATGAACATTTTCTTTACTGGTTAAATTTTTTTCATTTAGTTATGCCTCATTGTGATATAATGTTCAATCAATTACAAAAATGTAATATCGATGTTATAACAGTCAATAAGTATATTGGCGTTTTTAATAGTAAAATTGAAGACATCAGAAATAAAATTTTGAATAGCTATTTGGAGGAGACATCCATGCAGTCTGCCCAGAGATGTAAAACGGAAGAATCAAAAAGGAGAATTTCATTAGAATTTTGTGATATAATTACATCTGAGATCAAAAACAGGTTTGGCTTCAGTAATCATTTAGCAGTGTCTCAGTTATTTCATGCAGATCGATTTAAAGATTATAAAAAAGCTTTCCTCAAGATATGTTTAAATTAGTTAAAACTGAGTATCCAGTCATAAATCATTTGAAACTTAAAACTGAATAAGAAGTATTATATAGCCTCAACCTGGGCTGAAAGGCAAACTCTCCAGTATTGGCAAGAGTTACCAGGATTAGTTCATTCGAAGGCGTTCATAAAATACCCTTTGAAATCGAGAACTAAGAAACTTTTAGAGTTAAACAGGATAAACCTGAAAACTCTAACAGGCCTATATACCGGGCACTGCCGACTAAACTATCATCTGCATAAACTCGGCCTAGCGGAAAACGCCGAGTGCCGTCTATGCCTGGAGGATGATGAGAAGGCAGACCATATCTTATGCACCTGTCCCGCTGTGGAGAGGATCCGATTCTCAATATTTGGCAAAGGGCAACTGCTGCCAGAGGATCTGGACACATTCTCACCCAATAAAGTTATCAGTTTCATTAAGAGACTGAACTTATTGGGTGAAATATAATTAGGCGTGAGCCACAATAGGCCTACTGATGGCCGCAGTGGAGGGTCTACTGAGACCCACTCACAACAAACCTAACCTAACCATTATATAGCCGAGAAGATTTTTCCAATAGTGAAGGTGCAGTTGCTGTTACAGCTTTTTATTAACAATAATTTGTGCAATACTTTTTCTGAAAGTGTCAAACTGTTAAAAATATTGTGTACTCTCCCTATGACTACCTTCGAAAGTGAACGTTGTTTTTCCACCTTAAAAAGAATAAAGACATTTTTGAGAAATACCATGGGTCAGGAAAGGTTATCTTCTTTAGCTATGCTTACCATAGAATGGGCATTAATAAAGAAGATAAAAGACTTTAATGAAAAAGTAATTGACCACTTTGCATCTCAAAAAGACTGGAGGATCGACTTGGAATTTAAATCACTTTAAAAGGTAGGTAATACAGTAAACTTTTCAAATTGACGTCCCTATCTCTTGACCCACGAACCGCCACTGGTTTTCATCCTTCAAACTTTTTGAAGATTTTTTTTCTTGAAATTTAAAGTACCAATTTTTTTATATTTTGGAGAAGTCGTTAGTATATTGAGCCCTATTAGAGTTTTTCTTCAGTTTATTTCTGAATCACCCTTTATAAAGTAAAAAATAAATCATTAAAAAAAAAACTATACTTTATGCTTATACTTTTAAAATAACTAGTGATTCTTCCTTAATAAGTATCATGTAAAATTACCATTTCACACACATTATAGGTATCTTAGGACATAGCAGTTAAATATTTTAAATAAACCTGGGTATATAATTATATTATATCATATTATATTTAAACAAATTCTGAATTCCAAATATCATTTTATTATTATTAATAATACTGATTAATGTCAAATATAATGTATTTAGAATTATTTATTCAAATAATACCAAAACACATAATATTAAACAATATCAGAAATGTTGGAAATCTACAAAAAATTCTGTTTAAATATGTATTAGTTTAAGTTACATAAAAATAATAAGATAAAAATTCTAATTACCTATTCAATTCACCATAAGATTGATTCTGATAAGAAATCTAACATACCTTAATCAACGGCACCATTAGCCCTGCAGGTAAATCATAATAAGGAGCGGTAGGCATCAGTTCTTCCAAATATGGCTCAGGCTTAGACGGAAAACCAGGTGGAGGTTTGGAGAAATCCGGAAACATCCCAGGTGGTGGAAAATAACCTGGTGGAGGTTGAGAAAATGGAATATTTTCTATACCATTTGAAGGCTGACTGATCTGGGGGGCTGCTGACTCAAATCAGGTGGAGATGAAAAACTTGGGGGTGGATTAATATTATTGAGTGGGCTTATACTATCGGGATATTGATTAATGTTAGTAAGTTGACTGATGTTGTTCGAAAGTTGATTAATGCTGTTTGGCAGTTGATTTCCAGAAGACGATTGATGAGGAGTGACAGTTGGTGGTTGACTTAAAATAGGTGGTGGAATTGATGTGTTCATTGGTACAAAGTTGTCGTTGGGATTTGGTGGATTTATATTTTGAAGTGGAAACGACTGAGCTGTACTTTGTGTTGGGGGAGCATTCATGCTTTGACTGAGATTTTGTATAGTTTGCTGTAAACTGGCTTGAATTGTTTCTAAAGGAATGATATTTGCCGAGCTGGAAACTGTAGATGGTACATGTGTTTGTTGTGGTTGTGCTTGTGGAGGTGGTTGCTGTTCTAGGTTTTGTTTCTGTTGTTGCAAGTCCATTATTTGTTGCATTGCATGACAAACAAAGGCCTGATGTTGAGCTTGGTAGCCATCAAATGTTATCTTTGTTTGCTGGGCCAAAGCTGCAACTTCAGTTGCATATTTTGCCATTTGATCAGACTGATATTGTTGATAACTTTGTAAGGGATGTCGCATTTTTTCCAAAGTATCGGCTTTTAAATAATTAGCTTTTGATTCCCATAGTTTTAATAGTTTATCTAGCTTCTGTCTTTGATCATCATTTGCAGCTATACTTGCATTACAAAACATGGGAACTACTACGTGTTCTAGAGCCTCCTTTAAATCGTTGGCATTTTTACGTGCACTAAAAAGAAAAACCATCAACTAAATTTTATTTCAAAATTTAAAACTACTACTTTACCTGTGATGCAAAAGATCATTTACCAAGTAAATTACATGTAACTTTTGTGGAAATGTGCTAGATTGCAAAACCCTAAAAAAAAATCATTTATATAAATAAAAGAAACACCAGATCTACTGTTTACCCTTACTTATATAATAAACATTCAACTATACAATAAGCTTGCTGCTTGTTAGTTGCATGTTGAAGGAACCATGATTTACCATTACTTATACTGTCTTTAGTACAACTGTCAATAATTGGTTGCAATATACTATAAATTTCTGGAAGTGATATCCCACAATTATCTGCATCTTTTTTGTAAATCAACAGATTCACATTTGGTTACTGCTTGCTCTACTTGTGCTTGTTGTTGTTGTAAAAGTACTGTATGTTGAGCAGTTAAATTTTGTTCACTCTGTTTTATTTGCTCTCGCAATGTATCTTGTTGCTTTGTAAGTTGTTCAATTTCCATAGTATTCTGTGTAGGTGGTGGAGTATTCCAGCTACTACTTTGGTCATTTACAACGTTGGATTGTTGCTGTTTAAATACTAGAAAATAAAAAAAATATATAAAATATAACTACATATTATTTTTACTTACTTGCTTGCTCAGTAGTAACTTTATATTGATAATAGTTAAAGTATTCACCACCATATAAAAATTGAAACTTTGGATTGCCTTTTTGTTTATTTTTAGTCATTTGCTCAAATTCTGGCCCATTTCTAGCGACAAATTGTGCTAATTTGTCAATTATATTCCTTAATTCCGTATCTTAAACAAACATAACCTCAATAATGCCAAACATCAATTAAATAAATATATTATAAAATAGAAATAAATATTTACCTTGGGGCGGTTGTGGCAAATCCATAATCATTTTAACTCAAAACATTATTCAAAAGAAATAGAAAAATTAACAAAAACCTAATATATTTCTAAAAATGCCTTTGCAAGCACGACGTTAGCAAGTTTACCACCACAGAACACAAAAAATGTTAGTTCTATGTTCTATTTCTGTACTTCTGTGAAGTTTGAATACAGAATGTTATGTTTAAACATAACATAATGTTGGTGTACATGATATAAAATATTGTGGGAGGTTTGAAATCATCCTTGAGCATAAAATGAAAACCTAATGGTATAGTATGTTGCGGATAAAATTATTTTTATTTTGTTCAGGATAAAAACAAAAAATGATAGAACATGACGTGATTTACCTTCGACCATTATAAAATATACAATTTACAAAAATACTATGCAATCACAAAATTCGATGAAATGTAATAGATTTGAAGGCTTGGGTAATGGAAATGATTAAATTGTAATAGATCTATTACAATTGAAATAGCATGGCAACACTGCTTGCTATATTAGGTACGTTTTTTCTAACTTAGATCTCAGTTAATTTAAATAGTTTTGTAGTTACGGAGGCTACATTAAATGAAATTATGCTTTCATCTTTGCAGTGTAACCATAAAACAACTTAGATTAGCTGAGATCTCAGGTGGAAAGAAAGCACCTATTGTAACAAACAACACCGACAGCGGACTCCAGCTCATGAGCGTCGCCAAGGGGGGGACAGGGTGGGGTGACCCCCGTCCCCCTTGCAGATGAGTATTTTTGCACATACCATGGGTCCCAATTTCGATGCTCACCACTGGGATCTCGGAAATGGTAAGAACTCCAAGGTCGGTTAAATGGGATCAGTTATAGCAAATTTTATGTTGATTCCAAGTCCAGTAAGAAATCACGGCTAACTGAAACAGGTTTTGAAATTTTAAAAAAAAAATTAAAATTTTGTGATTTCTCGTTTTGGCTGTCGCCAAGTAATCCATGGTCAGACAGGTTTTAGACTTACATTATTAGGACACTTTTTGGAGACTAATATTTTGGAATAGAAACGAATGCTCGATAGTAGTTTGTTTTCGAGATATCCGAGGTAACTTTTGTTTTTCTTATGGCAGCTATATTGGATTTTTCGTTTTTCAGATTGCGCTTAAAAAGAACTATCAGATAATGTATACATGCCAAGGAAACATTATTTTTCAAGTGACTAATTTAATAAAAGTTATCCATTGCTTAACAAAACCAAATAATAGGCCATGGAATATTAAAAAGGTTTTGTAAAACCAGAGGCAAGGAAGTTGCTTATTCAGACGGCGATTAATTATTATCTATGTACTTAAAATCTATGGAACTTGCTTTATTTGTACAATTTTCTAAAAATATCATCACGATCATTAAGGTTTTATTTGTCATAAAATTGTCAATAAGGTGGTCAGTGAGATTATTGTAAATTAGTCAATAATACTTATTATTACTGTTCAAGAGTGTAATTATTGCAAAATGGCGCACAAATTCTCAAATGAAGAAAAATTTGAAATGTTAGAATGTTATTTAAAAGTAAATAAAAATTCGCAAAACGCATCGGCCTCATAACCAGAAACATTTTCGGAGAGAATGCAACCACATTGAACAATTTTTGGAAGAATTGTAAACAATTTGTTACATTACAGGAGTTTTGATAATAAAAACCGGTATGGTATTGATAATGTTGACCGCATCCCTAGTAGCACCAAATATTTCTGAAGCATGTATAATATATTGTTACAACATAGAATGTTTTCACAATATTTAAAAGATTTACAAAGTGTTTTATGAATATTTCAGAACAAATATATAATACAAAATATTTTTAAAATATTTCAATATAAATATATGGTATGAAATATTTATAAAACATTTAAGAAATAGATAATAATAATATATACATACATATGTGATATATATATATATATATATATATATATATATATATATATATATATATATATATATATATATATATATATATATATATATATATATATATATATATATATATAAAATACGAATTATTTTAGAAATGTTTAAGAAACATAAGAATAAATATATAATACAAAATATTTTAAAAATATTTACGAAATACTTTACAATAAATATGTAATACATAATATTTTAAAAACATTTATGAAATAGTTAATAAAATATATATAATACAAATTATTTTAGAAATGTTTAAGAGACAAGAATAAATATATAATACAAAATATTTCAAAAACATTTAAGAAATACGTAATCAAATATATATAATACAAATTATTCTAAAAATAGTTACGAAATAATTTAAAATAAATATATAATAAAAAAAATATTTAAAGAATATTTAAGTAATACTTAAAAATAAATATATGTAATACAAAGTATTTCATACTTAATAGAATATATAATTGAAATGATTTTAGAAACATTTAAGAAATTTAATATACGAATTATTTTAGAAATGTTTAAGAACACATAAGAATAAATATATAATACAAAATATTTCAAAAATATTTAAGAAATTCAAAATAAAATATATATATAATACAAATTATTCTAAAAATATTTACGAAATACTTTACAATAAATATATAATGCAAATATTTTTAAAACATTTAAGAAATACTTAATAAAATATATAGAATTCAAATTAGTTAAAAAAACATTTAAGAAATAGTTAAAAAAATATATATAATACAAATGATTTTATAAATATTTACGAAATACTTACAAATAAATATATAATACAAAATATTTCAAAAACATTTAGGAAATACTTAATAAAATACATATAATTCAAATTATTTCAAAAACATTTAAGGAATACACTTAATAAAATGTTATATAATACAAGTGATTTTAGAACTATTAACGAAATACTTTTGAGATAAATATAATATAAACTATTTCAAGAATATTTAATTAATACTAATAATAAATATATATAGTACAAAATATTTCAAAAACATTTAAGAAATATACGTAATAAAATATACAAGATTAATACACAATTTATTCTAAAACCATAACTCTATTCATTCGAGTGCAAGCAGTGAACGAGTGCAGACGTGTATACGGAAGTATAGTGCCACTGTGATCTACCCGAAGTGATATCCGAAGTTAAGCAACGGTCGGCGCAGTCGGAGCTAACGAAAGTTAAGCAACGGTTGGCGCGGTCGAGCTTGAAATATTAGTTGCTTTTTTCAAGGCTCTAATATACTTTTTGCGAAAAGAAATCAGAAGAAGAGAAATATTAGTCGTCTTTTTCAAGACGCTAATATAAAAAGATAAAAAAAGTCTCCCTCCTGGAGACACATATTTTTGTTATATTCTGTGTGTACTAACCATAACTTCTATTTTTCAGCTTTCTTTTTCAGATAAGGCTACGCATACCCAGGAGGAGGGTATGGGAAACCATAGAGAAATGGACGAGGACTCGCAGAGTGGTAGTTCCAGGGCTTCCACCCCATGCAACATGGATTTGGAGATTGTGGACGAAGAAAAGCTGCGCCTAAGGGCTGAAAACAAGGCACTGAGGGCCCAAATAGAAGAAATGAGCCTAAGGATGGCTCAAATGCAATCAAGGATGGACAGGCAGCACGAAGAGCTCCTGAAAGCCATCCAGGGGGCCCAAGTCGGACCCACGAAGTCCGCTAATAAGAAAAGGAGAAAGGCAAACTCCGACAGTGAAAAAGAGGAGCCCAAACAGGCCAAGACCCAGGAGGCCCGGACTCCTGAAGGCACCGAGGCCCCAGAAGAGAGTACGAGCCGGCAGGAGGACCGGAATCCAGGACCGGCCCCAATGGAACCAGTCAAGACGCCCAAGATACCGCCAGTCGTCCTTAGGAAAAAGGAAACGTGGACGGTGGTAAGCAGACGTTTGCGCGAGGCAAACGTCAACTTCAAGAAGGCCCGCGTCGTTGGTGAAGGCATTTCCATCGACCCATCAACGAGTGAAGATTATAGGAAGATGACAAAAATCTTCACACAGGAGAAAAGGGAGTACCACACCTACGCGCTCCCTGAAGAGAGGCTCCTGAGGGTAGTGATACGCGGCATCCCTAGTGGCGTAAGCTGCGAAGAGATCAAGAAAGACCTGGAAGACAAGGGCTTCTCGCCGATCTCTGTCCAGCGGATGACGTCGAGGAGGACTAAGATGGAGATCCCACTGGTACTGGTCCAAGTGCCACTGGACCAGGAGAAGATCCTGGAGGTAACGAGGTGCTGCTACCTAGTAGTCCGCACAGAGAGACAAAGGGCGCAACAGAGCGTCACCCAGTGCCACCGATGCCAGCGTTTCGGCCACGCACAGGGTAGGTGCACCGCACAGGCCAAGTGTGTGAAGTGCGGCGAGGCCCATCGGACAGCGGACTGCAAAAAGAAGCAGGACGTCCCAGCGAGGTGCGCAAACTGCCAGGGAGCGCACCCGGCCAGCTATAAAGGATGTCCCAAATATCCCAAGAAGCCCGCGGGCCCCCAGAAGCAGGCTCCAAGGACCCAACAGCCACCGAGGGAGGCCAAAAGACCCGCCACCAGCGGGCTGAGCTACGCAAGGGTAGCTCAAGGTAACGCAGGGCCGAGCGCCGGCCCTGCCAGGCAACAACGAGCACCCGTGGAGACCCAAAACCTCACCGCGGTGCTCAAACAGATGCAGCAAATGTGTTCAGCAATGAGCGCATTTTTTGCACAGATGCCAGGCTTTACTAATCTGTAATGTCTTTTCAGGTGAAGCCGAACTTCCTGCAGATCGCCTCATGGAACGTTAACGGGCTACAAGGAAGAAAACTTGAAGTGGAGGAACTCCTAGCCCGGTACGACATAGACGTGTTGGCACTACAGGAAACGAAGATGACGCCGCTGAAGCCAGCCAACTTCCCTGGCTACCATGTCTACAGGAAGGACTACGCTGGACCAAGGCCGATGAGAGGAGTAGCCCTGCTGGTAAAGAAGTCGATCGACCACCATCCAATCGTGCTGCCGGACATGGAAAACCTGGAAGCCACCGCCGTAGTAGTGTCAACGGCACGAAATGGCGACATTCAAGTGGTATCCTGTTATCAGCCGCCCCGATGCCGGATCCTGGACACGGACCTGGATGCAATATTCCAGGACCAGACTCAGGTGCTTGCCATAGGGGACCTGAACGCCAAGTCACAGGAATGGAACAGCAGAGTCACCAACACTCTAGGACGAGATCTGCTGAGATTCCTGGGACGACACGCTGGCAACATGCAGGCACTAGGACCGGACGAGCCGACGCACGACAATGGGATCCACCGACCGGATGTGCTGGACATCGCTATAATGAAGGAGATGACCCTCAATGCGGAAATCTCTACCAGGACGGAAGGTTCCACCGAGCATAATCCGATCTTCTTGGACCTAGGAGAGAAGGATGATGTGGACACTGGGACCTTCGTCAAAAGGAGGACAGACTGGGAATTGTTCCGTGCAGCACTGCAAAGGAACATTGCACATATTCCCAGGATTGAATCCGAGGAAGATGTGGAGAGGGCCATCACCTCCCTGGAAAACCAGATCCAGGAAGCGATGGAGGAAAGCACTACAGAGACAGAGACCAGAAGGGCACCAACGCCGATGGCAAACCTCACGGAGGACCTCAGGCAGCTGATTTGGGACAGACGAAGGACGAAGAAAAGGGCCCAAAGGACTAGACTCCCTGACGACAGGCACGCGTATAACACGCTGAACAGGAGAGTCAAAGCTGCCCTCCAGGAACACCGTCAAGAAGGATGGCAGCGTCACCTGGAATCACTGGACCCACAGGACAGGAGCATCTGGAACACCCAGCGTGCTCTGCGGAACAGGCCGAAACCAATGTCCCCAATCCACGGAGAGAATGGGATTGTCTACACTTGCCAGGAAAAAGCCGAAGCATTCGCGGACAGCTTGGAACTGCAGTGTAGGGAAAACCAACTCGATGATGAGGACGAGGACTGGGTTGATGACGTGGAACGCAGAGTACGTCGGATGCTCCGCCTGCCAGACGATGATCACATCCGTCCGACCACTCCAGAGGAGGTCAAGGAGATTCTAAGGAGCTTAAAGCCGAGGAAAGCTCCTGGATGTGACAAGATCGGTAACATCGCCCTCAAGAAGCTACCCAGCAAAGGGGTGGCAGCCCTGGTGAATATCATCAACGGGATCTTGAGGCTCAGATACTTTCCGGACAGGTGGAAGAAGGCCGACGTCATAGTCATCCCGAAGCCAGGTAAGGAACTACTCTTTCCCTCCTCTTACAGGCCCATCAGCCTACTCTCAGCTGTGAGCAAGGTAGCCGAGCGCGTCATCTTGAGAAGAATAGAAGAGGAAACCGAAGAGCTCCAAATCATCCCGGATGAACAGTTCGCGTACAGGACAGGACATAGTACGGAACTCCAAGTGCTCAGGATCACCGAAGAAGTCACCAAAGGTTTCAACCAAAGACAGGTCACGGCGGCACTACTCCTGGACGTTGCGAAGGCTTTCGACAGGGTCTGGCACGATGGTCTACTAGCTAAAATGATGAGTATGGGTTATCCCATTGCACTCGTCAAACTAGTTAGATCATACTTGCACGGGAGACAGATGCGAGTGAAGATCAGGAACTGTGTGTCCACGTATCGACCGATGGAAGCCGGAGTCCCCCAAGGCTCTGTGCTGTCACCCCATCTGTTCGCTGTCTTCACCTCTGATCTCCCAAGGGCCGAAGGCACCGCAATGGCACTCTACGCGGACGACACGGCCGTCACGGCCAGATCCTGGAGAGCGGGAACAGCCACCAGAAGACTCCAAGAGGCAGCCTCTCTTCTGGAAGAATGGTGTATCAAGTGGAAAGTCGCAGTCAACGCGGAGAAAAGCCAGACGATTCTCTTCAGGAAAGGACGCAAGGAAACCCCCACAGGACACGTCTCCATGTTCGGCGAGGACATCCAATGGCACGATTCCGTCAAGTACCTTGGCGTAATCATGGATAAAGGCCTGACATGGAGACAGAACACCGAAGCCATCGTGGTAAAGGCCAAGCGGACGAGAGCTCTCATCTACCCGATGGTAGGGAACCAGAGCAGGCTCAGTCTGAGGAACAAGCTTCTGCTAGTCAAAGCACTCATCAGACCACAGCTGACCTACGCCTCCGTAGCATGGGGATACCAAGCGAAGACCTATCTGAAGAAGATCCAAGCCGTGGAAAACGTGGCCATCAGGACAACGGTGGGCGCACCATGGTACGTTAGAAACGCTGACATCTTCAGGGACCTGGAGTACACACCAGTCACCGAAATCATCCGGGATAGAGCGAAGAAACTGTACACCATAGCTGAGGAGCACAGGAACCCGCTGATCAGGGAGGCCACCTCCTATGATCCGGCCGACGCACCGAGGCACAAGAGGCCGAAGGTACAGTTACTGGATAACGGGTAAGTATAACTAATCCTTTCCTTACAGATGGACCAAACCCACTGAAAAGACATGACACGACCAACCACCCTCCCACAAACCTTGCGGGCGCCGGTCAGTAAACCGACCAGTGCCCGTTGTCCCCCTGGCTCCGTGAAGGACGAAAGTGCTAAGAAAGCACTTAGGCCTTCACCTCCTAGAGCTACACAGTTCATCCTCACCTTGTCCGATGATCCAGATGACAATGTGTCAATTGACACTTTGTGTACTGGCAGTCAATCCCAAGTCACAGAATATCCACACAGTCCCTGACAGACAGATGACTACCCCCGGGGGTGACAAGCTGGCGAAGAAAGAAGACGAAAACAGAAGAGCGCCAGAAGAGGCCCTAGCCAGCAGGGTTCATCAGCCAGGACCCAGGGAGGTTGACCGAAATCTTCGGCACCGCTCACATTTGTGAGTGGGGCCGTTCGTAAAGTAAGTTAACCCGCCCTGCACGAGGCCGGTCCAGGTCTACAGCGATGACTAGGGTAAAAAGGCAATAGTCCTGCCTGGCCCTAGCATCCGAGACCGTCATCATGCCAAATGGATATTGGCGCATAACTCTATTGCGTCTAGTCAGTCATAATCAGGGGTTCTGATTGGCCATCCTAAATCGAATGATGCATTGTTGCGCATGCCATCACCCCACTTTCAATTCCACTTCTACGTTCCACGCATGATGCCAACTTTATCTATGATGACAACAGCTAATGTAGAAGAGGTGTCTTGTGTGTTCGTTTATAAAATAATAGTGTAGTGTTGATTGTTAGGATTATATCCAATGACTTCAGAAATAGGAAGTCATTGATTATATCGATATAAACAAAAGCATGTATGTCCAATCGAAAATATTGTAAAAAGTACAGATATATCCGGAGCTATGTGAACATTAATAATAATGCATGCCCACGCCCACTTGTTGTACCAGAAACGGCTTTGGCGGTGCAAGATTTGGAATTTTTGGAAATTAAATGAATGCTGCTACTAATGATAGAAATCAAGAATGCTCTGTGCATTATGATGATCCAAACGATCCAACTTTATCTGAGAACTGTGAGGCTATTTGCTTGGTTCGGACTGTTCCATTTATTTTTTGTCAGAATGGTATTATTCATGTTCAATATGACATTTTCAGTGACTGCTTTTTTCTCAGAAATTATCAAAGATGGGTATGATACATGTTTTAGGTTTAAAATTTTCCATAGAATCCAAAAATGTGAAAATATACATGGTGTCCCAGTTAAAATAATGAAGTTGATAGTGTTTCCGGTCAAACCGTCAGTTAGATATTTTAGTGCTTCAATTATGCATCTAGACTAACTATATACCTCTATAATTTTAAATCGATATCTTTCTTAACGCTGGAATTAAAAGTCGGCTGGGGAAAAGGACAGAAGATATGTACGCACTAAAATGGTATTTCAGTGCGTACTTCCCAGTTATTTGAAAAACTTTTTAATATAGCCCATTTTTCTATGGATAGTAGTATTTTATGCACTATTCTGCTTCTAGTGAAACATTTTTTATTTCTTAAATATTGCCCATTTCACCTAAATAAATTTACTTATTTATTTCGTACTGCCATATCTTCTGTCCTTTTCCCCAACCTACTTTTAATTCCAGTCTTAAGCAGCTGCCTGGTTAGTAATCCTGTTGACACCCAATATAGCATTCTAAATCATTAAACTTCTGTTTGCAAATCATAAATTGTTTTAATCACATGTATGCAGAAGGTCTAATACCTATTTCTCTTATTTTACAGTGTGGAAGATTGAAGAGAAGCCGGTGCTGTATAAATTTTCGAAATTCTTGTCCTAAAGAATATATAGTATATGTTTTATTTGTTAATAAGTGTTACAAAGTTTATTTTTTAATACAATTTAGAGGGCGAAAAACTTTGGAAGCCGATAGTAATCGTTAAAACAATTGGAATTTGCTTTATAAACTTTATTCGAAAAATGACTATTAAAAAAAGTTTTTATTTAATATCTGAAGACGGAGAAGAGCTATCCTTTTCGAATTTGGCACATCAGTTTTTAGGATTAAACTCCAACCATAAAATAAAAAATTCAGCGAGTTACTATACAGAATTAAGAATATACTTCCCGGCTTAAATGTTCCAATTGATAAGGAATGTTTAGTGCCATATCCCCAAAAAAACAACTATGCAGCTACGGACACGTGTTTCGGAGATATTGCCCCTCATCAGCGTAGCGTAGCTAAAGAATTGGATCTATGATGGGATAGATCAGGAACAAGAACTAAAATAAAGCTGGAAAGTACAGTACACAGTACTCAATTAGTGCCTTCATGTTCCCATGTGCCCAATTTGGGGCCTCGATGAGCACAGTCGACACAGAGCTCTATGTGTACTGCCCGTTTCCACCTGGCAAATACAAATAAAATAATATAGATTCATTGGGGTCAAAATAAAATAAGGAATGTTTAGTGCCATATCCCCAAAAAAACAACTATGCAGCTACGGACACGTGTTTCGGAGTTATTGCCCCTCATCAGCGTAGCATAGCTAAAGAATTGGATCTATGATGGGATAGATCAGGAACAAGAACTAAAATAAAGCTGGAAAGTACAGTACACAGTACTCAATTAGTGCCTTCATGTTCCCATGTGCCCAATTTGGGGCCTCGATGAGCACAGTCGACACACAGAGCTCTATGTATACTGCCCGTTTCCACCTGGCAAATACAAATAAAATAATATAGATTCATTGGCGTCAAAATAAAATAAGGAATGTTTAGTGCCAGTTCTTTAGCTACGATACGCTGATGAGGGGCAATAACTCCGAAACACGTGTCCGTAGCTGCATAGTTGTTTTTTTTGGGGATATGGCACTAAACATTCCTTATTTTATTTTGACCCCAATGAATCTATATTATTTTATTTGTATTTGCCAGGTGGAAACGGGCAGTACACATAGAGCTCTGTGTGTCGACTGTGCTCATCGAGGCCCCAAATTGGGCACATGGGAACATGAAGGCACTAATTGAGTACTGTGTACTGTACTTTCCAGCTTTATTTTAGTTCTTGTTCCTGATCTATCCCATCATAGATCCAATTCTTTAGCTACGCTACGCTAATGAGGGGCAATAACTCCGAAACACGTGTTCGTAGCTGCATAGTTGTTTTTTTTTTGGGGATATGGCACTAAACATTCCTTATTTTATTTTGACCCCAATGAATCTATATTATGTTATTTGTATTTGCCAGGTGGAAACGGGCAGTACACATAGAGCTCTGTGTGTCGACTGTGCTCATAGAAGTCCCAAATTGGGCACATGGGAACATGAAGGCACTAATTGAGTACTGTGTACTGTACTTTCCAGCTTTATTTTAGTTCTTGTTCCTGATCTATCCCATCATAGATCCAATTCTTTAGCTACGCTACGCTGATGAGGGGCAATAACTCCGAAACACGTGTCCGTAGCTGCATAGTTGTTTTTTTGGGGATATGGCACTAAACATTCCTTATTTTATTTTGACCCCAATGAATCTATATTATTTTGTTCCAATTGATGCTCGTACTGTATTAAATTCTAAAAGAATTTCTAATATTAACCAAATGAAAAGTGCAAGAGATCCAAAAGGAGAATTTATTTATTTTTGAATAAAACAAATGTTAACTTTGTATATGCAACAGACCATATTACTTCACGTGCGTAACAATTTTTATTTTAGAATTGGATGAAGTTTAGTCTTAAACACCGATGTGCCAATGCCGATGCGCTTTTCCATATACAGATATTAAATAAAAACTTTTAATGCTCTGCATCTAGAAATAGGTCCATTTTTCGATTAAAGTTTATAAGGCAAAATCTAATTATTTTGACGGTTTCTACCGGCTCCTGAAGTTTTTCCCCTAAAAACTGACTCTCCCTGTATAAATATGTATTGTATATTATATATTAATAAATATATTAAAATAATTATTATACACTTATTTTAATGTAACATTTAAAAAAGTTGGTATAATAGTGTCCCAAAATACTTAGTATGGGCTAATATCTTTGCCATGGATAATAATTATAAAAAATTTTGTGGCTTAATATAGTAAGAGATCTCTTACTATATCAAGATTTCTGAAATTTTTCATTTTATGTTCCAGAAATATTTGCCCATATGAAGAATTTTGGGGCATCCTGTATCCAAAAATCAATATTCCTGACATTTAAATAAAATATTTTAAAAGAATATATATATATATATATATATATATATATATATATATATATATATATATATATATATATATATATATATATATATATATATAGGGTTAAGTGTAAGAGCAGAGAGTATCTATTATAGATACTCTACTGAACTTCGCCCATTTATTGTCGTACTCAACAATAAATAAAGACGTTATTATTATTATTATTATTATTATTATATATATATATATACATATATATATATATATAAATCAATATTCCTAACACGTTAAAATATAATATTTTAATAATATGTTGTAACATTATTTATAAAATATTAAATGAATATATTTCAGAATCATTTGTGTCAATATTCCTAAAATATTATATGCAATATTGCCAAAATATTAGATGCAATATTCTTTATATATTAAATGCAATATTTTATGTACAAAAAAAGAATGTCTAATACAATATTTATGAAACATTAAAAAAATATATTTCAGAAACATTTGGTGCTAAAGTATATATAAATCAATATTGCTAAAATATTTAATACAATATTTCAAAAATATATTTTTCAATGTTGCATATATAAAAAAAATCTGTCGCAAACAATATTTATGAAACATTAAAAAAACATATTTCAGAAATATTTGGTGCTACTAGGGATAACATTCTCGAAGATTATAACAATAATTCCGGCATATCAGTGCGACAAATTGCAGACGAAACAAATCTTCCTAAGACAAGTGTACGCAAAACATTAAAACAAAGAAAATATCATCCGTGCAAACCTATGAGTGTCCAAGCCTCAAACAATAATGATTTTGGTAGAAGACTTGAATTTTGTCGTTGGTTTAATCAGAAATGCGAAGAATAACCTAATTTTCAATCGAGAGTTATATGGACCGATGAAACTCGATTTACAAATCGTGTAGTCTTTAAAATGCACAGTTAGCATCACTGGGCCATAGAAAATCCGCAAGTAACTACGCAAAGAAGATTCCAAACTAGGTTTGGATTCCATGTTCTGCCTATAACCCTTATTTTAATTATTATTTTTAGATCGCCATTTAATTGATCCATTCATTTTACACAACAATTAACAGGAGCAACCTATCGTGAACTTCTAGAAAATCAAGTTTTACCCGAGATAAGACAGCTTTTTACAAAACAAGAAATAAATGAATTGTGGTTCTAACAAGATGGCTGTCCTGCACATAATACTAATAATGTTAGACGGATATTGCAAGAAAATTTTGATAACCGCATAATTTCAAATAGAAGACCAGCCTTCCCCTCGCCTGATATAACCCCTCCTGATTTTTATTTGTGGGGTATGGTTAAAAATGAAGTATATGATTTTGAAAGCCTGGAAACTATCGATATTTTGGAAGACAGAGTTAGGGACGTTTCCGGCACAATAAATGCCAATACTCTCAGAAGAGTAATCAGCTCAGTTAGGCGTAGATTTCAAAAATGTATTCAGCTAAACGGAGGTCATATTGAATATAATAATGCAAGCTATATCAGCAATATTTAGGAAATAATTAAAAATAAATATATTAAACGGATTATATCAAAAATATTTAAATAATACTAAAAAATAGATACATAATTCGAAATATGTCAAAAATATTACAAAAACATATAAACAAATATTTCATATATAAAGAAACTGCGCAAACAGTAATTATTCATTAAGAACATTTATTGTAGAAATGTTTGGTGCTATTAGAGGCAGTCATTAAAGGAGCACTTTTCGTGCTTTGAACTTAGACAATTTTTTTAGTAACATTTCTCAAATTGATTGTTTAACACATTTTATGTTCTATAGATAGAGTGGCTAGCGATGATAATTTTACTTGACTCATGGCAAATCGTAGACAGTCCTAATGGTTTCCAGCCTAAACTTCCAACTTGCAAAATTATTACCATCAAACAGTGGTAATCGTAATCTATAAAGTTCTTCCTGCATTGTCTTCTTTTTCGCAGGCGCAAAACAGAGCAACTAACAAACATAAGAAATAACTATTGCTAGAAGTGACAAAGCATACACATGACAAAAAACAGAATTGGTAATATTCACAATAAAATAATACATAATTAATTGGAATAAAAAATAAACCAACTTGATGAGTTGCACAAAAATGGACATCTGTCAGATGATAGACGAAACATCTAAGGCTAAGACTAATATGTTTATAATAAATAATAAATCTACTTGTCATAACTAATGAATATATTAAATAGTAAACATTAAAAAATAGTATCAATATTTCTATATAATTGCTGCTAATAAATTGGGCATTAGTGGCTGCTATCCAATCACGTTAGTAACGAAAATACAGTATTTTTAGTGTTATTGGGTTACTTATTTAGCAGAAAAAAATGTAGTAATCACAAGTAAATCAATTATATCACTAATAACTTGAATATTAGGGACAAATGTTTAATTTATTATTCGTTAATATTTTGTTGACTAAACAGTTTATTTGTCAGTAATATCTAATTTTGATCACGCATTGTATATTTGTCCCAAATATACATGATCAGAAACCTGTCTTTATTAACCGCTAATAGATTTGATTCTTGTCCCATATTTAGCTAGATTTTTTATTAAGGAGCCATAAATATATGTTTACCAGCAATAAACATTTTTCTGTGTGGTTCCTCTAAAGGTAAATCCACTCAGAATGCCCTTCTTTCCTTTTATTTTGAATTGTTGGATAAGCTTAACTCTAAATTAAAGTCTGCTGGCATATTCTATGATCTCTCACGTGCATATGATACTATCAATCACTACTATTAAATAAACTTTCCGATTATGGAGTTCGTGGTCCAGCTCTTCTTTGGTTGGAAACATATCTGACAGGGAGATCACAGTTTGTGCGAGTTAAAATGGATGGCCACAATTATATCTGCGAAAAGGCGTTTGTTAATACAGGTGTTCCTCAAGGGAGCGTATTAGGCCCCATCCCATATAGCACAGGATATCTATACCGTGTCCATTTTTGGTCCATTTCATGTCCATATGTCCATGGACATGTGACGGATATCCACTGGACATCCCTTTACGTATATCTGTACACTGTCCATAAAGGGATGTCCACTGAACGTCCGTTTTGTGATAGTACACCAAAGTACAAGTGATGTATATCCACTGGACATTCATATAATGTATAGGTTATATTATTTGTTTTAGTTCTTCCTCTTAGGTCTTTATCATGCATGCCTCGCACAACGATGCGTCGGCGTCGTCCATAAAACGTTAAAGAATGATTCTAATCTATACGTTGGAAATTCCGTCTTATGACAACGTTTCAGAAACGTCAATAATAAACCTGAGACACCAACATTCACACCACATACTGTAGTCGGCTGTTGAAACGTGTCTATTTTACATTGGTCACAACAAGATCGTGGATGACATGATGACAATTTACACACTACATTTAATACAATGTTAATTTCTGTGCAAATGTGGTTGCAAGTCGCAAAATTGCTGTTTGGGTTACTTCTAATATCACCCCTAAATACGCCACTGTTGCGCCCCCCCCCCTTGGACAATTCCTAAATCCGCAACTATATAGTCCGTGCTTCACACGCGATTGATTGGGTTCTCATCCAACTCTAGGATTTTTTTTTTTTTTTTTTTTTAATTTTTATTAATTTATTTATTATTATTTATTTATTATTTATTATAATTAAATTTAATACACAAATTTCTATACAATGTGAATAAGTATAAGGAATTGATTATTTGAAATGCAAAATAATTTTCTGATCGGCAAAATTGAACAAAAAATTATAAAGTATAATTTTTGCTGGTGAATTCCGGATTTTGCTAAACCAAATTTTTTTCTGTTAAATTTTGCGATTTGCTGAAAAAAATATTTTAGAGATTTAGATTAAGAATTACTTGTAATGGAATAATTCATTAATTGGTTAATAAATTACTTATAGTAGAATTGTTTTAATACTGCAATTTTTTATACGAATTTATTGCCTATGTAACCAATTATTATAGCTTATAAGAATCTTAATGGCTCAGTGGTTAAGCGTCAGGTTACAAATGCAGAGGTCCCCATTTCTTGTATATAATATAACAATTTTTATTAGATAACTGTTTTTACGCACTCTGAATTTTTTAATTGTAATCTTAAAACAATTAGCCGTTATCAATTTTAATGTGTAATTTTTTCTCTTTTATGTACATAACTAAATTAGATGTTTGTTTGTTTATCTATTTTATTATATTGTGTGTTTTTTATATTTTTATTTACATAAATAACTTTTTAAAAACTTTTTTTATTTGATTTGAGTCAACGTGAAAGAAATTAAATGTATTATAAAATGAAATATGTTTATTCTAACATGATGAGTATGAAATTGAGTTCAAAAAGGTTATTACATTAATTTATAAGCTTACTAGTTAAGCTAGATAAGCGTTTCTCAGACTTGGAACAAAGCAAGTGCTGAATTGACAATTTGTAATTCTAGGAGAGAATTTGTTATCTGCAATGTAGCTGTGAGATATTATGAAGTGAAGTCAAAGTCGTGTATAAGTTAATATACAGTGGCGTAGATTTTATATAACAACTTCCCCCTTATTAAAAAAAGTTGTGGTTTATACAACAACTTTTGCAAAATGAAAAACATGATATGGAGAGCATGAAATCAAAAAAATTTAAAACATGAATTAAATAAAAATTAGAACTAAACATTTGAAATACAAAATATAAAGGTAGGTTATAAGCGTAAAGGTGTAAAAATAGCAATTTGTAAAAATGTACATTCTAAAAATGTAAAATAATATAAAACGTGATAAAAATTAAATATAAGAAAGGTAAAAAATGCAAAACGTTAGTACACAGTAGTACTAAAAGTTATAAAATAAAAGTGATTAGTTTTTTAAAATGAATTAAAATCACTGAAGTAAATAAGATTCAGAATGAATTATTGAGATCCACAATAAGGCACAGAATACACAAAAAGTCTTTTTAGATGAGTTCTATTGCTTCATTTTCCTCTTCTTCTTGAATCGGAGGTCGTTTTCTCGCAGGGAGTATGTTAGTGAAACTCCTGAAGGTTTTCCTAGGTCCCGGTGGAGGTGGAGGTGATGTAGTTGTGTTGATGGCTAATCTGCGTCTTCTTTTTGTTTTACACTTACAACATTCATAGAGGAATAGTAGTCCAAAGATTAGTGTGATCATGAAATATGTGAACCAGGAGATGTGCTTGGAAATAAACGGTTCGTTGATTAGGTCGTCCAAGTCCTTCGAGTATTGATCCAATTTATGCTTGGCAATCTCGAGCTCTTCTGTGTTTAGATTGCTTAGTTTCAGTGGCTTTAATGCTTTAATTTTGGTAACAGCATTTTGGCTGGAAGTTTGTCACAGCATTCGTATGGGATTCGAATAGGATGGGTGTTATCCTTAACATCTAATACTTCGTTTGAACTTGCCTGAATTTTGGTTGTACCAACAAAGGCGTAACAATTGGGTTGTAATTTTTTTATGGAGTTTTTATAATGATTTCAGTTTTAGAATTTTTCTTTGGACAGTTGATGATAACATGCAGGGATTCTGCATTGATGACTAACCAGGTATTTTCCTGAAGTTTTTGGACATTGTAATCTTGACTTATAATGAAAGAGGTTTGGCAGTTTTCAGGTAGAACTCTAAGATTTTTGAAAAGCCTAACTTCGCAGATGGCAGTGCTGTCTATCTGGTAGGCGAACAAGTTTGAACATAATTTGGTTCCAATGTTAAGTTGTTGACATTCTTTCAG
Source organism: Rhamnusium bicolor (assembly GCA_029963845.1). Taxonomy (NCBI): domain Eukaryota; kingdom Metazoa; phylum Arthropoda; class Insecta; order Coleoptera; family Cerambycidae; genus Rhamnusium; species Rhamnusium bicolor. The sequence continues at coordinate 1,087,468 of JANEYF010005497.1, forward strand.
GTACGGAATAGGTAGGAACATCAAAGAATCATCATCTCTCGCGATATATTTTTGAGAGACTGACAAAATATGTTGCAACCCAGTTCTATTATCCAGGATTAGAATGGGATATAATTAATCCCCCCCCCCCCCCCCCCCCTAGGCTGTATAGGTTTGGGGGTCTACCAATGGTATGTTTAAAACAAAAATTAAACTAGAATCCGTTTGAAATGTTCGATAATATCCAAGTATTGAGCAACCTTTAATAATGTTATCAGAAGTGGCAAATTATTTTTCTGCAAATTTTGTGAAATTTCTTGTAATGAATTTATTAAGTGATCTGGAATAATGATAGATGTATGAATAATTTTCAAGCTTGCAAATGTTATTGAATTTAGAATATCGTTCAGATCATTTACAATGTACAGGTAACTAGCCATTAATTGTCGAAAAATTTCTAGAAATTTTAATTTTGTTCTGACTATTTGTATATCATGTTGCGTATTTAAGAGATCATCCTCAATTTCTTTGATATCATCGTTAAATGTTTCTTCATCGATCTGTAATTTCTGAATGGTCAAGTTGAAGTTTCTAATGACTGACGTTGTTACCGAAATTTGATTTTCAACAAGTCTTCTAATTCGTGTTCGTCTCTATTTAATTTATTGATGCAATTAAAGTAATATCCACCATCCTCGGCGTCTAAGTTTTCGGAAATTGATTTAAAAATTGTACCTATATCGTTTAAAATTCCGCGTTTGTAGCGTTTCGTATCAAGATAAACTTCGTTTAATTTTTATTGTATACTTTTGGGAATTTGTGTTAGAAGACTAAGGTGAGTTTTAACTTCGCTCAGGAAAGTGTTCATATTATGAATAGCGGGAACGAGGGTATTTATGATGGTCTCTAAAAAATCTTGTCATTTTTGTCGAAGGCTCGTTTTAAGGAAGAAACGTTTTTGTGTACCAATTATGTCCATTTGTCGTTTGTCACTACTATGTCTGATGTTTCATGGCAGTAAATGCCTATAGTATTGTTTATGGGTGTGATTTTATATTGGGAGACTGCCAATGTGGCTGATCCGAGCAGCATGATTAACCTGAAACCAAAGTTAATTTTCAGAATAAGGTTTCATTCTGTCGAAATTTACTTTAGTCGTTTGATTAGTATTAGTGTTGTGCAGGATTACTGAATTTTGAAAAAATCTTGATTATCTCGAAAGGGCCGTTAAATTCATTTTGCAATTTATCTTTAATATATGAGTCCTTTACATATACTTTATCGCCGATATTATATTGATAACGATTTTCAGGGACTTGTTTATCAAAACGTATTTTAGCTTTTCCTTTATTGTTCTGAGTTCGGCTATGCGCTATTTTATAATAATGTGATATTCTATTATTTAAATCTTGGACGTACTTAGTTATTAATTCTTATTGGCTGTACAAAGTTTCGGGAGGTCGATTTGATGTGTGACCAAAGACTAATTCGTATGAAGTAAAACCATGTGATTTGTTTGCTAAATTATTGTAACAAATTACTGCATATGGCAAAATGGTAAACGGATATTCGTTCGGGTTTTCGGTTTTGTGAACCTGTATCATTTCTGCTAGAGTTGCATGAAATAGTTCCAATGAGCGGTTTGACTATGGGTGTCCTACACTCGAAAATGTTAATTTTGTGTTGTATAACGTACAAAGATCTTTTAATAAACTATTGTCAAATTGACGACCGTAGTCGCAATGTATCCTTAATGGTGTGTCATAGTGTTGGAAATATAATAACAAAGTATTGACAACGGATTTGGCGGTTTTATCTGGAATCGGGTAAGCTTGAGTAAATTTTGTTAATTCGTCGCGAATAATAAGGGCATGATTTCGTGTGGGTGATTCAAATATATCGATATTAATTCTTTGGAACGGCGTTCTCGGACTTCCAGTGATTACTAGTGGATTGCTAAGATTCTTACGACAAACTTTTGACTTTTGGCAGGTTTCGCAATTTTTTATAAAGTTTTCGACGTCTTTAGTCAATCCGTTCCAATTGTATTTTTCTTTTATTCTTCTAATAGTTTCATTTATACCGCGATGTAAAGTATTTTTACCTGAGTGGTTTTGATCTAATATGATGGGAATTTGATCTTCATCAGACTTGTACAATATTTTGACAAATTACTAATTTTAGATCTGTTTCTGCAAAAATGATTGATAACGTTTCTAATATTGGCAGGTCTACGTTATTTTCTACATGATACGTTTGTGTGAGGTCAAATTCGTTTTGATATTTAAATAGTATTTCGTTAACAGATTTTGGGTCGAAAGGTAAGGGAATATTTCCGTTTCCTGACAGTTTTGCTTGTGTTAATTTGGATATTGTGGAAATCGAGGTGATTATTTTATAATGAAGATTTTGTAATTTACTTTGTTGAAAGAACATGATAGTGTTTTTATTTTCCCTGTCTAGCAATAGCTTGTTAGAAAATTGAATTTCGGAATAATCGATGTGATTTTGTTTTATATAAATTAATAAAGGTGTCGAATTCGTGAGCGATTTGTTCGTCTGTAATTTCGTTGTTTGTATTTTCATTGTCGTCCGTGTCGTCCTCGTTTGCGGCTAAGATTTTAGAATAAAATTTAGAACAATCTGGAAAATGATTTATTTTTATTCTAGATAAAGCGTCCGCATTTTTGTTAATTTTCTCAGGTTTATAAATGATTTCGTAGTCTTACTCTTCGAGTTTTAAACGCCAGCGTGCTAATCTATTTCCTGGGTCTTTTATGGAAAATAATCAGGTGAGTGGTCGATGGTCTGTGATTAGTTTGAACTTTCTACCGAATGGGTATGGTCTAAAGTGCTTAACTGACCAGACTATGGCTAAAAGCTCTCTTTCTATGGTTGAATACTTGGTTTCGGCATTGAATAAAATTCGAGAAGCATAACCAATAGGTCCCTGAGAGAGTACTGAGCCGATCGCGAACGCGCTTGCGTCCGTAGTTAACACGAAAGGTTCATCGAAATTTGGATAAATTAAAATGGGTGATGTGGTCAATATTTGTTTGAGTTCAGCAAAAGAATTTTTGCAATCATTATCAAAGTTAAATGGCACGTCTTTTTGTAAAAGTTTTGTCATCGGTTTAATGCTTTTAGAAAAATTTTGAATGAACCTGCAATAATAACCTGCAAGTCCTAAAAACGATTTAATTCCTTTTTGGTCTTTAGGTTGTCGAAAATTTAAAATAGCGTCAACTTTATTCGGGTTAGGTTTTACACCGTTCTTTGTTATTAGACGTCCTAAATAAGCGACTTCCTTGCGTAGAAATTCGCATTTGTCGGGCTGTATTATTAAATTAGCTTTTTGAAGGCGTTTGAATACTTCGGTTAAGCGAGAAATATGCTCGTGGATGGTAGGTGAATTAATAATAATCCATATAGACAGGACATCTTTCGTTTTGAATTCTAAGTAGAATATTATCCATCACTCTTTGAAAAGTTGATGGAGCGTTCTTTAGTCCGACAGGCATGCGCGAGAACTCGTAAAGGCCGTTTTCAACTGTAAAAGCTGTTTTTTGAATATCCTCGGAATTGATTTCAATTTGGTGAAATCCCGATGCCAAATTTAAAGTGGTAAAATACTGACATTTTCCGAGCTGATTTAAAAGATCCGATATATTCGGCAGGGGATGTTTATCGTCGACTGTTACTTCATTGAGTTTCCGATAGTCAACTACAACGCGCCATTTTTGTGTACCAGAAGCATCAAGTTTTTTGGAAACTACCCAAACAGGGGAGGACCCTGATTTAACGTTTTTGATACTTGATTTTTTACTTCTTCTGTGAATTTGGGGATACCGATAAGATTTTGTAAAAATGGGTTTAGAGTTATTAGTGTCGATCGCGTGTTTGATTTCGTTCGTGAAAGTCAGATTATCTCCTTCTCAGTAGAATATGTTTTAGAAGTCTAAACAAAGCTGCGTTATTATTTCGGCCTCTTCTTCGTTTAGATGATCCAAGCGTAACTCATTTTTTTTTGAAAATTTCTGTCCGTCTGTATATGTGGATCAACATTTTGAGTATTTAGATTAAAAATCGCTTTGAATTTTTAAACTGGTGTTTAAGTTGCAAAAATTAATAGTTTTAGTAATCGCGTTTGCGTTAATTACTGTTATTACAAATTCGCCTTTTTTTTGTCTATTTTACCAGATCATTAGGTAATCGTAACTTTTCAATTTCCTGCGCTAGCAATATAGCGTCAGTGTTAACTAAATCACATTTTAATTTGCATATTTTCTCAGTACGAGGTCCGATCGAAATTTCGTTTCGGATAGAATTCTGAAATTTATTTTGACATAACTTGCGAATTCCGGCTCATACGATTTGTTCTATTTTTGGTTCTAATCCGGTTAGTAATGTAGTTAACGTCATATTTTCGATTAAATTAGATTGCGCGTTTTTTTCCTCAAGAGTGAGTTATTGTTTTTGCACAGCGGCGTGCATTTTTGGGTTGTGAGATTGTAATCTGGAAATGAAAGTTAAAGCGGTTTCGTTCGGCAATTGGTGAACACGCTGTAAGTCTTGTATTAAAGCGTTTAAATCGCGTGGATCGCCAAAATGAGCATCGTGTAATGCCTTGATTTCGCCCAATGTATTTGGGTTGCGTGAATTTACTAATTCTGCGGCTTTACCGCGAAGATTTTTTATGTGTAAAGTTAGTAAGATAAGTTAATCATCTACAGCCATGTCCTGGGCACGAATGCAGGCATTTATAAAAGTTTGTAAAAATATAGGGTTACCGTCGAATTCCGGTACAATTGAAAAAATTTCACTTAACTTGTAGGGTTTGATACTAGCACTTTCAGTTGTGAGAGACATGTCGCTCGATATTTAGATTTTATCGAAAATGAAATTAAGTAAATTAAAATAAAAAGATTAAAATAATGTTTAGGTTGCTATAAAAATATATTTCGTAGTGTTAATATTGATTGTGGTAGATATTTAGTTTGCAATATAGTATGGGACTTGAATAATAGAAATAAATTTGCACTTATATTAAAATTTGTTTGGACTTTAAGTTGAATTGTACTTCACGGTTACCTCTACACACGTATATGTAGCGAGTGGATACAGTTAGAAATATCAGCCAACTTATATGTAAAAATAAAATGTTTGGTCCTCAAGTCGAACTGTACTTCACGCTCACCTGTACACACGTATATGTAGTGAGTGGATAAAGTTTAAAATATCAGAGCCAAATAAAAATAAAATAAAATAAAAATAAAAATGAAATAAAATAGTTTGTTACTTGAAAAAAAAAAAAGAAAATGATAACGAGATGATTCTTAAATGTCTTACGTAAATGTTTTCTTCATAAGGTTCTTCCGTTAAGGAATTGGGATCCGCCAACGTAGTGAGGAGGGGCTCCTTGTTCTCGTAGGCTCACTTTCACTGGTTAGGTACCTTCTGCAGATATTGTCCTTGTTCTAATGCGTTGCACTACCAGTTAGGCTTCTTGCTCTACGATGGTAAATGGATCCTACCGACTGCGCCAATTCTTATATTTTGATTTACATAAATAACTTTAATTTTTTTTTATTTGATTAGAGTCAATGTTGACTCTTGAAGAAATTAAATGAATTATAAAATGAAATATGTTTATTCTAACATGATGAGTATAAAACTGAGTACAAAAAGTTTATGATATTAATTTATAAGCTTACTAGTTAAGCTAGATAAGCGTTTCTCAGACTTGGAACAGAGCAAGACTTGCGACAACTTGTAATTCTAGGAGAGAATTTGTTATCTGCAATGTAGCTGTGCGTGCGTGCGTGCGCGTGTGTGTGTGTGTGTGTGTAGGTGTATATGTATGTGTATGTATATATATTTAATACGGTAAATTTTACACGTTGTGTTTGACAATTCCGATACTTGTACAAGTCTATATAAATAAATGTATTATTATTATCATTATTATTATAAGTCACCTTTTATGTTGGTTATCACTGGCGGTAATGATCGCTATGATGTGGAAAATATGTATCTGCGAAATTATTAGAGATGCGATGTTTGTGATGTCTACATCATTTTCATGTGTTTTTCACATCACGGTGTTTAGTGGGAATACACATGATGACAGTTGAGGAATTTAGTCAAAACACAAATTAATATTTCCTCTTTTAACCTATATCAAAATCAAGAGACTAGCCGCCGTATTGATTACCTGCAGTATTGACCTTGTGTTTTATCGGAGGACTCATTGGAAATTATTTTATTTACGTCATTTAGCAATTTTGTTCAGCTTGAGAACTTTTGAGTTAGAGATCTGTTGTGTGTGCGACGAGTACCTATAAAGACATTTTTTATTTCTTCGATATTTTTTGTTTAGCATAGTGTGTTAATGGGCATAAAAATGATTGTATGTAAAGTGTGGAACTGCAACTGTGGAGAAACATGTGTCGTCGAAAAACACCAAACGTTGTTGGTGGAGACAAACAAAGGTGGTGAAACAGGGAGGAGCTGCTATCTAAAGAAGTTTATTTAATATTTTGTATTATGATTTTACTGATTTATGTGAAAGCTGTACTTAAAGCTTAATCCTCAATACCTGGTACTTTGCTAGCGATTGATATCATATTGAAAATAATAAATTAAATTGTTTAAAAGGTTAACATTTATTGAGGTTTATGATAATGTTCAAAAGACTAACAGTAAATTATATATAATATATACAACTCTTTTAAAATGTATTCATACCTAACACTTTTTGTTGAAACTATTTACTAGCACTGACACCTTTAGTAGAAGGTGTTGTGAGACAGACATCAGTTTCCAATCCGGGTATGCCCAATGTTGTAACACAGTAATGATAATGATAAGTGTAGCTGGTATTAGTACCAACTGGAAATGTTCCGTTAAACGAATAAATGTCAAAATTTGGTATATTTGAATTTACAGTTATATTTGCAAAACAAGGTAATTCCACTGATGTAAAAGTTTTGTCGTTTTCAACAGTTAGCTCTTCCTCAGTCTTATTTTGGCACAAAGGATCGCTCTCTAGACAAGGAATTTTTCGTTTAATACAGGTTGTATTGTATTGTTCACAAAAAGACGTAGCAGTGAGGACTTCCAAGCACATGATCTCGCTAAATGTAGTACAGATGGGTGTGTCCCCTGGAACGCATAGTTTCGTTGCATTTTCAACACAAGGTATTAAAACGTCCATAGGCAGAACAACTTCTCCAGAAGGTGTTTCCGTTGGGTGTTTAAAGTTGTATATTGTGTAAGGTCTTCTCAGTGTTTGCATAGTCAAGTTCCACGCATAATTTTCTGAAAATACCAATTCTTAAATTAAACGAAAAGGAGATGGTTAATCATTTCTTAACTATATTAATAAAATAGTGGTGCTTTTGGATCCGGGAGAGGGGGCAATGAGTGTAAATGCCCTCCTTGGGCTGCCAAAAAAATTCTATCGTAAATGGTAATGACATTATTCAAAAGCTGCCCACCGAGAATATAGACTTTTATATCCAGATTATCTAGTTCCTGACAAAAACACATTCAAAAACGTGTGAAACAAGATGGCAAATTGTGGATCTCTGACCAATAGAAAAAAAATAAGAGATACTTACTAATGAGGGTCAAGAGTTACAAGTCTTATTATATTTTCAGAAAGATCACAATGTGCACATTAGATATGCCTCAAGAGATATAGATATTCCTTATACTACAATACAGAGAATACTACACAAATATAAATATACAGCTAGAAGGCCTAGATTATTCTCCTATGATAAGAATATAAGATTAGAATTTAATCAAATAATTTTGGAGAGATAGCTACAGACATGATCATGAAATTTTTAGACGCATTTTTTGGACTGGTGAGGCGTCCTTTACAACTGCGGTCATATGTGACAGAAAAAATAATCATTACTGGGTAACAGGAAATCTTTCTATAGGCGAAGAAACACAGTTTCTAGGACATCGAAGTTTGACGTCTGGACAGGAATTATTCATAATCAAATATTATACACATTTTTTGATGGACATATGAACGGTGAAAAATATTTGCAGATTTTAAGAGAAAATGCTGAAAATTACCTAAAACATATTCCATTGAACGACGTGTTCGATATAATTTGGCAAGATGGTGCACCTTGCCACAACACACTACTGGTATTAAATTTTGACGAGTGGATAGGCAGGAATGGACCAATAAGATGGCCACCAAGGAGTCCCGATTTGACCATCCGATTTTTTTTATGGGGTTATGTAAAAATGTAAGTTTATAAAGAAAGAACCAATAACATTGATATTCTACGAGAAAGAATTATCACTGTGATAACTGAAATAACAACACTATCCTTGAAGATGTAGGTAGAAATTTCTATAAAAAAGATTAATCTATGCTTTCAAAATGATGAGTCACACGTAGAACAATTATTTTAACTCTTAATTTAGCTTAATATATATGTTTGTGTAGTATTGTAGTATAAGAAACACCTATATCTCTTGAGACATCTCTGATTCTTGCGATCTTCTTGAAAATATAACAAGACTTGTAACTCTCGGTTGTTATTCATACTTCTTATTTTTTTTCTATTCGCCAGAGATCCACAATTTGTCATCTTATTCCACACGTTTTTGAATATGTTTTTGTAAGGAGCTAGACGATCTGGATATTTGTTTATGTTTATCTGTTGATTTAATTGATTATTTCAATTGTTCTGAGGACGAATTTATGTAATAAAATAAAATGATTATTTGGGCAATATCATCAAAACTAATAAAGACAAATATGTAAAAGCATATATTTTTGAAATCAGAAAAACCAGCGAATCTGATTTTCAAACAAAATATAGTGTTCCATTAAAAAAAAGTTTATATTCGTATCTCTTCTAATTTCGGAGATATATTTTTCTAAAAGTATATATTAAAATCTTTTAAAAAAACTCTATAATTTGGTTTTTGAAAGTTAGAGGGTCGTGAATTTATGGGGGATCACTTTGTACTATTACCATAGCACTATTCAACACCAATACAATACAGGGTATAAGCAGATCTTCATTAAATCATTACATAACTACAGTAAATCACGACCAACCGATATAGCAAACGCCTGGGAACGTAGAAACAAGCAAACTGTCTGCTCAAAAATGATATACGGAGTACCCAAAGAAGATCCGGTAATAAAGCTAAAACGAGAGATAATCTCAGATAAAAGTAAATACACTAATTTTGTTACGCCACTAGACTGTGTAGACTGGAAAGATGGAACTAGAATTGTACGAGAAAGGCCGGGAATGTTCAAGAATGTTCTATACCGTGCATGGACGTATATATAATGCGCATGGTGGATCGAGAAGTCTGAATTTAGAATTGAACGAGGGAAGAAGAAATAAGATGAGACATGTGTTTAATTGTGATTATAGTTAAGGCAGTCATTAATTTATTGTTGTTAATTATTAATTAGTTACTATAAAATAGCAAGTGTTACCTAGACTCTCAATCAACGAATCCATGGTGTAGGGTGTTTGTGTGGATAGCAAACACATAACAATTTCGTGCCAGAAGTGGGATTGGAAGAAAAATTTCTGGACTATTCGAGAAAGTTCTACAGTGTTCTTCTCAGGAATTAGTTATAACACGAAGAATTAAGCTACAGTACAGTATTTGAGGAATATTTCTGAACCGAACAGTAATTTTAATGTGGATTTTCGAGAAGTTTTCAGAACATTCAATTTAGAAATTGTTGCAAATATGCGAGTGCCACTAACCATAACTTATTGTGAACTTGAAAACAAGACTATTAGTGCAAGTTCAAGAAACTTCTAGAACATTCTATTATTTGGAAACCATAGGAGATACGTGAATTGTGTCAACAATACTCTAAATGACTTTTCGTGAAAATTCTAGAATATTTGATTTGGAAACCACAGAAGATACGTAAAGTGTGTTAACGGGAACGTGTTACAGACTCAAATCAAGACTTAATAGTGACATTTCGTGAAAGCTCTAGAACTTTCCATTGCACACTGTTAGAAATAAGCGAATTTCTTCAACACAAAAGTAGTATAGACTCTAAATAAGACTTTCTAGTACTGTTTCGAGATTTTTCTGCAACACTCTATTAATAAAGTAGGTGTTATAGATACACTTTATGGACATTATAATATAATAAGTTTAATTTTAAATTGATTTACGTGTCGTGAGTTAATGCCAATAACAAGAAGTATGGCGGAGAAACAAACACAGGACTTGCTATCAGCGTTGTTATAATGGATGAACGATCAAGAAAATACCAGAAGAGAAAAATGACGGAAGATCAAGAAAGGATACGAAAAGAAGTTAAAGAAAAACAAGAGACAAGAAGACAGCAAACAAAGAAGAACAAGCAAGATGACGACAGGAAGAAAAATAAAAACAAGGAAAAATGCAGGAAGAAAGGAAGACAAAACAATGATGGAAGGCCTGAAAATAAGACGACAGGAAGAAAAAGAAGAACAAGAAAGAAGAAGTCAAGAAAAATAAGAAGAATTAAGAAAAATTTTTGGAGATTTAACTCCAGAACATAGGGAAGCCTTACAATTTTTGAAAAAGAAAGTACGGTAATTGCAAAGGACACAGAAGCTCTTACAAAGACCAACAAAGTCCAACATCGTATAAATACTGGTAAATCAGCTCCCATTCGTCAACCATCTAGGAGGCTTCCAATAGCAAAACAAGAAGAGGCTTCTGCAATGATACAAAAGATGCTTACAGACGAAGTTATTGAGAAATCAACAAGTTCTTGGTCGTCGCCAGTAGCTTTTGTTGCTAAGAAGGATGGAACTTTAAGATTGTCTGTCGACTATAGGAAGCTGAATAACGTCACAAGAAAAGACAGCTATCCATTACCTCGAATTGATGACACACCAAGTACACTGGCATGCTCACAGTGGTTTTCAACTCTAGATATTCGAAGTCGATATTGGCAAGTGGGGCTTCATTCAGATGAAAATGACAAGACAGTTTTTCGACAGTAAGTGGCTTTTATCAATTCACTGTGATACCTTTCGGCCTATGCAATGCGTCGGCGACTTTTAAAAGACTTTTAAGAGATGGAACTAGTACTACGAGGACCAACCGGGAAGACATGCCTAGTTTATCTTAATGATGTGATGGTTATGGGACGGGACTTTAAGGAGCATTTGAAGAACCTTTCAGATGTGTTTGGAAGAATCAAAAATGCACACCTGAAGTTAAACCCTATGAGTGCCTAATGTTCTAGAAAGAGGTAAAATTTCTTGGACATGTCGGTCTTCGTAGGGGATAAGAATGGACTCGGACAAGATTTCCGCAGGGATGACCGAGGCCATCAAATATTTACGAAGCACGAAGCTTCCTTGGCCTATACACTTATTACAGACGATTTGTGGAATGATTTGCACTACACCTGCTCACAGAAGAGAAGGTTAAGTACCAATGGACACAAGGGTGCGTAAAGAACCACGGACAAAAAGTAAGGGCCCAATATAATAATATAACGTCGGGGCTCCTTTTGAGCGAATTACGATCGACGTAGCTGGTCTATTCCCCGTAACCGATGATGGGAATAAATACATCTTGGTTGCTATGGACTATTTTAGTAAGTGGTCTGAAGCTTATGCCATACCAAACCAAGAAGCGGCCACTTTCGCCCAAGCTCTGGTAGATAATCTGATATGTGGATTTGGCATGCCCCTGGAAGAATCTTTGAATCAGGATAATTTCAGAAGATGTGTCGGTTACTAAGAATCCATAAGACAAGGACAACAGCCCTCCATCTACAATCAGATGGAATGGTGGAGAGATGTAATAAAACCATGGAGTAGCAACTATCTAAAGTGGTTGGAAAACATCAGAGGGACTGGGACCGACATTTGCCTCTCTTCTTTATGGCATATGGATCCCCATTCACGAAACAACCGAACAGACATCTGCTCGCATGATGTTTGGACGTGAGATTAGACTGCCATGTGACTTAGTATTTTGTACACTAGATGAGGAACGACTTTCTATAAATGATTACGCCGATGAAGTTGGTGAACGGTTGAGCAACATTTATGAGCTGGTACGAGACCGAATTTCCATTGCAAGTGATCGCACGAAGGTTTGTTATGATCTTAAGACCAAATCAGGAGGGTTCCAGGCGGGAGATTTGGTTTGCTATGTAACCCACAAAGAAATAAAGGCAGGTCACCAGAATAAACGACGTCGTATAGCGAATTCAGCAAAGTCCAAAATCAAAGATGAAGGTGGTGCATATAGAGATACTAGTTATAAGTATGCAGGGAACAACGATTTGCCTGACCGAGACGTTCAGGCTTAAGGAGGGGGCAGTGTTATGCTACTGGACTGTGTAGACTGGAAAGATGGGACTAGAATTGTATGAGAAGTGTCGAGAATGTTCAGGAATGTTCTAGACCGTACATGGATGTACATATAAGGCGCACGGTGGGCCGAGAAGTCAGTCTGAATTTAGAAATTAACGAGTGAAGAAGAAAGAAGATAGAGACTTATAAGTGGTTAATTGTGATTATAGTTAAGGTAGTCATTAATTTATTGTTGTTAATTATTAATTAGTTAATAAAGAAATGAGTAAATGTTACTTGGACATCCAATCAAAGAATTCACGTGTAGGGCGTTTGTGTGGATAACAAACACGTGGCAATATTGAAAATGAACCAGACAATACAAAACCGGATAGAAAGAGAAATCGAAAACCATCAATGAACCATTATAATCTATAATAAAATGTAGCGCATGCTTAACATTTATATGGCACTCCAAGTAATTAGGAAGGTAATAATTAAAAGTTAAATCCAGCTGATAGCGGCAAGCAGCTGTATCATTATAATTTGAATAGTTTTTACAGATACAGATACAGTTTTGCTTGCACTATAATAAATTTATCGGATGTTGGTGAATACGGGGCGGTAAATTCAGCTCAAATACTGTGTAACAAAACACTATAAAGATTTAAAGAAGTCGTTTTCCGTTTTGTGTTGACATTGTCGAGGATTAAAAATGTATAAATTACATGCCAAAATACAGCAAACTGCCTCTATTTTATAACATGGAGGATGTAGTCACAGTGGGAACAAATGTACAAGTTCCTTTGTGTTAACACTACATAAAGATCTGAATTTTCTACTGGGTACTTCATTGATTTTTGTAAATACCTTTCAAAACATTTCTAAAATCGTTCTCCTTTTCTGATTCGCTGCAAATTTTATACTCGGGACCGGCGAGCGCCATAGTAGTTACGCAGTATTTGAAATCCTTATTTTGTGCATTTCCAGTTTCATTTAATAAATTTATATCTACTGTAAGATTTGTGAAACAAGGTACGTTTACTATAGTTTCCTTTTGTTGGTTTGTAATATTTTGACAGAGTGGGTTTTCTGGGTCCAGGCAAGGTATTGTGGTGTTAATACAAAGAGTTTTTTCTTCTGCACAAGGAGCTGCTTGAGACATAGTCGTGACACAGAGAACGGTGTTATTGGTTGTACATATAGCTGTGGTACCTGTAAATTAATAATACACATTAGTATACGTATAGTTAATAATGAAAATTAGATGCGACAGATAAAATTGTGCATTAATTGATGGTTAGATGTTTATTTGTATATAATAATTGAGATGAGACTGAAAGTACAAAATAAAAGGACAACTACATACATAATGACAAGTATTGATGACCACTGGTTCTTTTATTTGCCAAAACTGAGAGAAACTGGTAGGTATAAAATTAAAACTTTATTAAATGGCAGTTTTATCTTATTAGGAGATGATATAAATTCACCATCCGCTTGGAAAGAAGCACACAAATGAATATGAGAGAAAACCTTTGAGCATCGGATCATTTAAAGCATTCGTTGCTATGTATATATTTTTTCCGCCTCAGGTCGTGGCGGAAGAATTTGTTTCCAACCTGATTCAAACCATTGAATATATTATGTATTAATGGCATTTATATATTTTCTGTATCCATTCCAATTTGAATAGTTCTCTGCTGTTCCGTTTCGAACTAGTATAGTGGACGTATAGGCCTGATACGAGTCGTGATCTTCCTTTCATTATGAAAATAATAATAATAATAATACGTCTTTATTATATGAAAAATTGTGGTACAATTGTGTTACAAAAGGCGAAGTCTAGCCTGTGGCTTAACTTAATTCGTTATCATCATCTACGAACTATCTGGGTAATTATCGGACAATCTGGTATTCTATGACTGTAAAGATATATACCAAAACAGTGCTAGTAATATACTGTCCAGCTAGGAAAAGAAGACCCGCGCGGCAAGGGAGAGCATTGCCAATGCCGCAGCTTTCTGCAAAACCATATACTAGGAGTATAGTATATCTTCCAATGAATAGGTGTGGATGCAAATAATCGGAAACATTTGTCATGCACTAAATCATTTATTTCAATAAGGTTTCATTGCGAATGGAATACAGAAAGCACATTCTTATCTCGGGTCTTCTTTCCCTAGTCAGATTTTACTGTTGTGTTTGCCAACACTATTCGAATGGGTGGGGTGCATATGACTATAGGCGACATACCGTAAGTGTAAATACAAATTAGTAAACTAAAAATATTCGCGTATTTATTTTCATGGTATGTATATGTGATATTCCACAGTGGATATTAGAGAAAGAATATTTTCATTCATTCTGGAAAAGATATAATTCTGAATGACGAGGCAGCAAGTAAGATAGCAACTTACCCATGCTAAAAAAACGATTTAAGAATAATGTAAAGAATGAAGTACATGAAAACAAATATGGCTAATTGTGAATGCAAGAATTAACAACACGTTAAATCTGTAAATATTAACAATCAACCCCAAGACTCTAACACTATAAAGGAAAGTCAGCAGCAAATAATTTACAGATTAACTCACTGTATATAAAAACTATAGTGTATTATTAATAGATGCTATCAAAAAATTCCAAAGTAGTTAATCCTTATCTCAATTTCTGGAAATAGATGACAAAATAAATTTGGCATTACAGACGTTCACAGATTATCCTAGTGTTCATATTGGCAAGAAATTTCAAGACCTGTTAAGTAAAAAATCCGAATATTAAAAAAATTTCGTGATCTTAAAGAGTGCCTAAGTGATGGAAGTGCTAACTGGTTCTCAACAATACTTTACTTACGCAAATATTACATCTTTGGATATAGAGTGAACGTTAATTTTCAAAATACACGTCGACATTTCCAGCAAAACAGAAATTTATCAGAGGATACTATACATACAATCTCTATTAATGATGCAGATGTATGCGGAGAAGCACAAACAACCATTCATGGACAAAAAATAAGAGGTAAGTTCTTGTAATTTGTTGTACTTATATTAAATGGCCACGATAACCCGGCGCGCCGCTGGAATTCAACCGTCTTTATATATGAGAACAGTCGACGAAAGTCTGATCGAAAAAAAAACATCCGCACACAAACTTATTTGGGACCATTTTGTGTCATTCATAGGACAGAATTAGATTATTACTATTTAGAAGCAGATTAGCTTGGTAGTCAGTCGATTTCTAGACCTACAAGAAGAGGCTGACGAAATCTGTCCCTATTTTAAAACACTCCCTTAATAATAATCATTAAAATATACGGGTGCTCGTTTCTTAATAATAAGATTTAAAACACAGCTCATAGTAATCATTACCTAGTCTTATTTGAAATTATATTCACATTTTTCATGTGCCCTTGCGAGATAAGCGTAGATCCGATTCAACATACTCGTATTTAAATACGAAAGCAACGCAACGGTAGTCTAGAAACTCGGTAACCTCGTCTCGTATCCTAGCGGCTTTATATGTATAAGCGTATACGCAGAAGCTATGCAATCTTAGGCGATAATATGCAATCCTTCGGAAGGGATGTAAAGCAGTCAGTCTTTTGTTTATTAGATGTTAGGCAAGTAAAAAATCACTACTCTTTGCCTATTACATCGGTTTACAAGAGACTACTGACTGGATTTATGGTCTCCTGCAATCAGCCAATTCGGTAGATTGTGGCAGAGACTTTAGGTCCAAATAATAATAAACTTTTTAACAATATAAGAAAAGCACGCTTACCTTGTGTACATAATGTAGATGCATTGCCCTCGCACAATGTTAAAATATTGGATGGTAATTTAATTTCCTCCTTAACCTCTGGTTGATTATAATAGTTGTAAACATTGTAAGGCCTATTATTAGATGATGATCCAAATAATCCACCTACCAGTTTTGAGGTCATATGATAGAGAAACATACCTGTCATAACATTTCCTATAGTTCTTACACTAAAGAAACTTTTCTTCTTATACATTCCTATAAAAAAAGTTTATGTTATAATGATAATAATAAATAATAATAAACATGCATAGAAATTAGGCAACTCCCGAATCCAAAGCTAAAGCTGCACTGACAAGGGTTACATTTATGAAAGAACGCGGACACAACCATTTCCATCGAGATTGCCAGTGCCTGTGACAGGAATCGAACCCGCAGGACTATGGAGAGATTATCTAGTCACTTTTGTCACCGCACGCTCTAGCCAACTACTCCACCGAGCTGGTTGGTACAACAAATTAAATTATTGTTATTCATAAAAACAAAACACATTAAAACACGCCACATAAATTAGACAACCCCCAAATTCTGGAGCAAAATACGTGTGGTGGGGGATGTATGGCATGACACAGCTATATAGTAAAAGAGAAAACCAGGATAACAGAAAACACAGCAACATTAATATTGTTACGTGTTTGCTATCCCCCACACTTTCATTGATTGAAAGTCAGGTAACATTTACTCACTACTTTATTAACTAATTAATAATTAACAACAATAGATTAATGGATGTCTTAACTATAATCACAAATAAACACTTATAAGTCTCTTTCTTATTTCTTTACTCGTTCACTTTCAACTGAAGACTGACTCTCGGCCCACCGTTCGTCGGCCTTATCACGTGGTCTAGAACATTCTGGAATATTCCCGGCCGTTCTCGTACAATTATAGTTCCATCTATTCAGTCTACACCATCCAGTGGCGTAACACTGCCCCTCCTTAAGCCTGAACGTCCGACCAGGCAATTCATTGTTTCCTGCATACTTGGCTAATTTCTCTATATGTCCCACCTTCATCTTTGATTTTGGACTTTATTAAATTCGGTATACAACGTCGTTTAGTCTAGTGATGACAGTGTATGGCCCTTCCTAACAACAGTGTATGGCCCGTGAGGCTTCAGCAAATCTGCCTTTCTTTCGTTGTGGGTTATATAGCCAAACCAGATCTCCAACCTGGAGACTCCTGAATTCGCCTTAAGATCATAACGAGCCTTCATGCGATCACTTGCTATGGCAATTCGGTCTCGTACCAGCTCATGAATGTTCCTTAGATGTTCACCAACTTCATTGGAATAGTCATTTATGGAAAATCGCTCCTTATCTAGTGTACCAAACACCAAGTCACATGGCAGTCTAATCTGACGTCCAAACATCACGCGAGCCGGCGTCTGTTTTGTTGTTTCATGAATGGAGGACATGTATGCTATAAGGAAAAGAGGTAAGTGTCGGTCCCAATCTCTCTGATGTTTCTCAAACATTTTGGAAAGGTGCTCCTCCATGGTTTTATTATATATCTCCATCATTTTATCTGATTGTGGATGTAGGGCTGTTGTCCGTGTCTTATAAATTCACAGTAAGCGACACATCTTTTGAAACACCCCTGTTTCAAAGTTTCTTCCTTGGTCCGAATGCAACTCTAGGGGCACGCTAAATTGACATACTAGATTATCTACCAGAGCTTGGGCGACAGTGGCTGCTTTTTGGTTTGATATGGCATAAGCTTATCAAAATAGTCCATGGCAGCCAAGATGTATTTATTCCCATCATCTGTCACGGGGAATGGACCAGCTACTTCGATCGCAATTCGCTCAAGAGGAGCCCCGACGTTATATTGTTTCATTTGGCCCTTACCTCTTCTCCGTGGCTGCCTACTTGCCGCACAAACTTCACATTTGTGGCACCAAACCTCCACATCTTGGCGGCTGTTCACCCAGTAGAAGTACCTTTGTCAGATTTTTGTTGATGTCAAAATGTCCGCCAGACGTTCCATTATGCACTTCCTGAAGTACTTTTGGTATGCGACACCTGGGGATCACCAATCTCATAGCAATTTCCTTCCCATCTGAACTTTTCCAAGCTATTTTAACAGTCCATCCTTTACTTTAAGAGAGTCCCACAATGCCTTCAGCCCCACCGACTTGTCTGAAATGTCCTTCCAATCGGGCCGAGTTCCTTTTTCTTTTCATTCCAGAATAGGACTAGTTTCCTTATCGTTTAACCGTTCTTCCCTTAACGTCTCTTTTGTTCAATCATCCAGAACCTCAATTTTAATGTGTTCACGATAAGCATCCCTTGCTGTTTTTCCACCATATGGTAGTGCTTGCAGTCTTCCTGACATCTGACATGGTCTTCTGAAGAGGACATCTGCATTTTTATAGGATTTCCCGGGACGATGTTCGATTTTAATATCGTACTGCTGCAGTTTTTCTATCCAGCGAGCTAGTTGTCCTTTTGAGGTCTTCAACTGCAATAACCACTTCAATGCGGAATGAGATCAGTCCGAACTTTAAAATGTTGTCCATATAGGTATTTGTGAAAATGATCTGCGGATTTGACAATGGCCAATAGTTCCATCCATGTCACACAATAGTTCCGTTCTGGCTTGGACAAAGTGTTGCTGTGTACTCAATTACTTTTTCCTGTCTGTTTTATTTCTTAATCTTCCATAATTCTTCTTAGTTCGTCTTTCTCTTCCTGTCGTCTTCTCTCTTGTTCTTCTTTGTCTTCTTTTCGTATCCTTTCTTGATCGTTTATCGATTCTAACAACGCTGCTAGCAAGTCCTGTATTTGTTTCTCCACCATACTTCTTGTTATTGGCATTAACTCACGAAACGTAAATCAGTTCAACATAAAGTTGATTACACTATAATCTCCATAAAATGTATCTATCACGTCTATTTTAATAATGGAATGATACAGAAAAATTTCGAAACAGCACTAGAAAGTCCTATATAGAGTTGCTATGTTACTTTTGTGTTAACAAAATTCACTTATCTCCACTAATTGTGAATGGAATGTTCTAGAACTTTCACGAAATGTCACTATTAATTCTTATGGTCACTCAAATTGAGTCTATAACACGTTTACGTTAACACAGTTCACGTATTTCTGTGGTTTTCAAATCGAATGTTTTAGAATTTTCACGAAAAGTCACTTAGAGTCTTATTTTTAAGTTTATAACACTTTATTATTAGCGGCACTCGCATATCTCTGGCGGTTTCTAAATCGAATGTTCTAGAAACTTCTCGAAAATCCACTATTCTCCTCAAACACTGTCCAGTAGTTTAATTTTTCATGTCACCACTAGAGAAGAACACTGTACAACCTTTTCGAATATTCCAGAAATTTCTCTTTCAATCCACTTCCGACACCAAATTGTTACGTGTTTGCTATCCCCCACAAACACCTATTCTCGCAGATTCGTTGAACGAAAGTCCAGGTAACACTTACTCACTAGTTTAATAACTAATTAATAATTAATAACAATGGATCAATGACTGTCTTAACTATAATCACAGTTAAACACTTATAATTTTCTTTCTTATTTCTTCTTTACTCGTTCACTTTCAACTGACTCTCGACCCACCGTTCGCTGTATTTATACATTCATTCACGCGGTCTAGAACATTTCGAAACATTCCCGGCCATTCTCGTACAATTTTAGTTCCATCTATTTAGTCTACACAGTCCAGTGGCGTAACAATACAGGGTGTCTCACCAAGAACTGCATCGATCGATATAGGGAAAAGTACGCGCCAGAAAATGTTGAAAATTTAGGGAACTACTAAAGGTAGTGTGGCCAATCCAACTAAAATAATTACAAGCATCTGGCACTTCCGGTTATACCGGAAGTTAATACCAACTTGCTTAGTCAAAAACATGTAAGATACCCTATGTCTAAACCCAGCCGTTTCAGAGATATTTGACGTTTTAAATAAATTTTGACAGGTGTAATGGTTTACAATAACGTTTATCACTTTCTTCTTGTAAAAAAATACTCATTTGTTTCTTGGCATGCAGAAAGACTATGAGGTGAGCTACGCTCTACAGTTTAAAGAAATTCAATAATAGTATACCAAGTGACGTTACATTTTGTAAACTTCAACCCGCGAAAACTTGCTTAAGTCAAATAGAATACCCTGTATATTTTTACATCGTTATATATAATAAAATTCCTTTTTTTCTGATATAAGTATTGCGGGGGTTTAAGTTACAATTTTTTGAAATATTTTCGATTTTCTTAGAAATTCAAGAATTTTTAGAAAATATTTTATCAAATTAGCCATGATTAAGTAATAAATATGGTCATACACCGAGAATCATTTTTCGGCAGGTACGGTGAAGTTGTCCATTGCTACGCAACCGACAATCACACACACATACCGCCTGAACATTCCGCTTCTTCACTGAGTTATCCTAGCTTCTATCACACTGCTGATCGAATAAAATGGTGTTCCTACACTATAAAACAGGAACAGGCGCTCTAGATCGTACCGTAAGTAAAAAGTTCAAAGTACCGCAGCTGTAAGAGTGCCACAAAGTGATATCGTAACACAAAATAACAATTTTGTACGTCACACAGTTACACTAGAACTTTCTAATTTAGATTGATCCTAGACAAAATGATACTTGAAGACGTGAGAGTGCAAAATTTAAACTAGATGGTTACTAAACAAAATTTGGAAATATTCTTCAACTTTGATGTTTAATATTCTGTCTATTAAGACTACCATAATCACATGCTCGTGCTACAAAATAACTCGTTGAACATAAACTGTAAAAGTTAGACGTAAAAATGTTAACAGAATAAATTGTATACTGAAAATATTCAAAATTTATCCAAAAAAAGAGATGATTGCTATAAAACGACAAAAATAACAAACTTAGAAGATGACTGGAACAAATTTAAGAAGAAAAAAATTAAAGTTACTAAATTGATAAGAACCACAAAACAAGAATATTATGAAAGACATATAGATGAACATAACAAAGACATTCAAAAAATGTTGAAAACAACTTTAAAACCCGCTTCTAAAAATAAATGAAGAAAGTATATACCTATTTTGAAAATGTAGAGACTGAAAATGAAAAAGAAATAGTAGAAAAGTTTAATGAGTACTATATAAATAGTGTAACAAATATAAGATATTATCAATAAGCCAATAGAAGTAGATGACGTGTCTAAAGATTTTAATAATAACATGAAATGCGAATGCTTCAAGGAAACAGGTTACAATCACTTAAAATGAATTGTTTACAGTTTACCAAATAAAGCAAAGACATGTAAAGGTGTTCAGGTTGTCAAAATTTCATTTGAAATAATTGGAGAAGTATTGTTAAGTGTTATAAATTAGGTACTCACTTCGACAGGTGAATTTCCTATACATTGGAAGACGTCCACTATTTTGTTAATTCCTAAAGCAAATGGTACTAGAAACGCTTATGAATTTAGTTCAGTTAATATTTTACACATATATGAAAACATTCTAGAAATTGTTTTAAAAGAACATTTAAAACATCTTAAAAAGTATAAGATAGTGGTACTTACAAGAACAATCAGGATTTGTTAAATCATTCTTGCACGACATATTTACAAAACATAATATAGAATCGGATGGAAAGTATTGATATAGGATGTGCGGTTAATGTAGTCTTTATTGATTTTAAGCGGGCGTTTGAAACAACAAATCGTGCAATGATTAGTATAAAAATTAAAAAGGTATAATCTGAATGGAACGGTTATAAAGTGGTTCCAAAATTATCTGACGGAACGTTTTCAAAAGATTATATATGGGTCTGAAGTGCCTTGTGCGAAAGAAACGAAGTTTGGAATACCACAAGGATCAACACTAGGTCCAGCGCTATTTAGTTTATATATTAATTACAAAAAAAATTCAACAAAAAAAACCTGTTCCACAATTTGTTTGCGACGAAACATTATTATTTGAAAGTGAAAATATGAAAGATATTAAAACAATTGAAGACGATTTAAGTGAGAACTTACAGAAGATTATATGTCATTTAATAGTTTGAAATCAAATTCTAGTAAATCCACTTTCCTCATAACATTATTGGCGGAAATAACTAAAAAATTTTGTTCTACGCAGCGAGTGATAAGTAATTTGAACTGTTCGATTAGAAGTTTATTTAAACATATCTGAAACATATTTTTACCAAAGATATTTACATAATAGTGCTTTCATAAATTCTGTCCATATTAACTTTTCAATGATTTGAGCTCGACCGCTCGACAATCATTTAAATTACTATTTTCTTCAAAACTCTCTTATTAAAATACTCCTTTTTGATTTTCAGGACAAAAAATACATTCAGACAATTTTAAATAATAATAATATATCTCGGCATTAAAAGGAAGAGAAATCTAGCTTTGCTTTGTATTTATAACATTACTTCAAACAATTCAGGATGTTGATTGAAAATTTTCAGTTGACAGACGTCAACAAAATTTTTGTTGAATTTTAAATGCTGTTTTTTGTAAAGAGTGTTGTTTTAACATGATGTAATCCTGATATTGTTCCTCCAATCTTGCTGAATACCTTCACAAATAGAGGAAATGAGGAACTTTATTGACGCACCATATAATAAATAATAATAATTGGCTTCGTGGTTGAGCGGAAAGAACACTTGTCTTTAACCTCCGAGTCCTGGATTCGATCCGCGGTCGAGAGGATTGAATAGAGTAGATATTATTCCTAGCATACTCGAATATTGGGTGTGCGTCTGTTGTCTAAATACCCCATCCTGCACAAGGCACCTCGAGGCACCTTTAAGAATTCAAGAAGTTGTCTATCCTGTGGTGTTTATTTTAATTATTATTTTAACCTATCTATACAAAAAACTTACCACCACCACCATATCCACCCATACCACCGTAACCACCCATGCCGCCAAACCCACCCATGCCACTGTACCCACCCATGCCACCGTATCCACCCATGCCATTGTGCCCACCCATGCCATTGTGCCCACCCATGCCACCATATCCACCCATGCCACCATATCCACCCATGCCACCGTGTCCACCCATGCCTCCGTATCCACCCATGCCTCCGTAACCAGCCATGCCACCATATCCACCCATGCCACTATTCATTCCGGGTGCACCGTTAGGATAATGACTTTGGCCATGGTAAGAAGGTTGAGAATTGTAGCCGTGCTGAGGATAACCAGAATATCCATGTTGTTGTGGATATCCGTGATGTTGCGGTGGACTGTTGAAAGCATTTCCAGATGCAGGCCATGCTCCTTGTGGTTGATATCCTGCTGATTGCTGGTAATTCTGTTGCTGGTGACCTGAGGAAAAACATATTTTTAAAATCTGAAGTGATACGAGAAATTTTAAAAAGTATGCATTGAAAAACACTTCTGATGCTATTCTTAAATTTTTAGAACAAAATTATCTACAACTGAACGAGGGCGAAGCTGTTGTTGCAGTGTTCTATGATTTCTCGAAAGCTTTCGACACCGTAAATCATGAAATACTTCTTCAGAAACTTTGGTGTTATGGGTATCGAGGTGTACCTTTAACTGGCTCAAATCGTACCTCTCTCAGCGTACACAGGTTGTCAGAACTTATGGTGAGGTCTCGGATGTAGGAAATATTAGCTGTGGTGTGCCTCAGGGATCGGTTTTGGGACCTATTTTGTTCTTGTTGTATATTAATGACCTAGCCACAATTGATATTCAGGGAACCTTTACATTATTTGCTGACGACACCACTATTCTGTGGCATAATTAAAATGTGAATAATTTACAAAACTCCATAAAGTTAGATATTTGTAAAGTAAAGCAGTGGTGTAATTCTAACTTACTTGTGTTTAATATAAACAAAACTAACATTCTAACCTTTAAATTTGACTATAATGACCTATTCCTAGATAACCAACATATTAAAAATAACTCGCATACGAAGTTCCTAGGACTGTGTATTGATAACAAACTAAAGTTTGATGTGCATGTTGCTAACCTATGTAAAAAGTTGGCATCCGGTTGCTATGCAGTGAGAGTAACGTCCAATGAACTGGGGATTCTAGCTGCAAGAACTGCATACTTTGCCTTGATTGAATCTCATATTAGATATGGCATTCCGTTTTGGGGAATGTGCAACCAACAATTATTAAGCAGTGTGTTTGTATTGCAAAAAAGAGCATTAAGATACGTGTGTAAATCTAAGCCAAGTGACCACTGTAAACCCCTTTTTGTTACTCACAAAATACTAACTCTCACCTGTATTTTTTATCTTAGAGACCGTATGTCTATTACATAAAAAAATATTAAATTCAGTAGATACTGACCATCTACCTAAATATAACACTAGACGGACATCAAATTTATCTCTACCCCCTACCTATCCCAAGATCGACCCTAACTAAACAGTCATTAATATACGAGAGTAAAAAAATATACAATCACATACCGCTGTCTATTAGAAGTATGACCGAACTGAAGACCTTCAGAGAGGCAGTAAAAGACATTTTAGGTCAGAAAGCCTATTATGGTATTAGTGAATTTTACAATGACCGATTTTAACTGGAACTTGCTTCGCCCATTAGCATTTATTTACTTATTTTAACATGTAGATATTTTATTATTATTTTTCTCTTTTGTAATGTAATGTTCTATCATTGCGTGTGTATGTAAGTATTTATACCTTACTTTGTTGCTTATTTTACTTCCCTGTGACTATTGTATTGTGTTATACTCATATTAAGCTTTGTCAGTAAGATTTTCGTTCTTGGACAATAAAACATATTTTGATTGATTGATTGATAAAATTCGAAAATTGAATCAACGTAACCAGTGTTGCAATATCAGACCATAGTTTTTAAGTAATTTTTTTCCCTAAAAATAATAAAAATGAAATTAAAGCAATCTTAATTTCCAAATGCATATTTTTTAAACTTTGTTGTTAATTGCAATTTTAAATAAAATTTATTGAAATTGTCTTGAGTACAGAACCGGATTGACTTACGTTAAAATTTATAATTTATAATTGAGAATTGTATAAAAATAATAGCCAACTGCCAGCCAAATCAATTATTTATGATTATAAATTATGATTCGAGTTCTCAAATGTCGCCGAGCCAAGCCATCGATGTCGATTTCCCCATTTCTCGAGATCTAACCATAATTCGAATGATCATTCGATTATTAAAAGTATTCGAATAGCCGTTATTCGATTATTGAAATCAATCGATTATGCCCATTGCCCAACATTAGTAATCACCCCGAAAATAAAAATGTTTCAACATATTTTTATTAATTTTACTAGAAAATCTACAAATAAGTTCTTGCTAATATCCTTGGCTGAAAAAAATAATTTCGGATAAAAGGAGCTGAGCAGGACTATTGACTATTGACTCTAAGAAATTTTTGTGGTATTAGCCACTTACCTGCAGTTAAGTCAATACATATGATCTATATGTAAGTTACGCCACTTTGAAGAAGTATGGAATCTTAATGATCCAAATAGATATATTAACATATCAAAGATTATTTTAATTTCTATCGATATGTGATCGATTACGGGATATCATAGAAAATAAAAATCTTTATAGTAATTATTAGACTCCCACTTTTAAAGACACAAATGTTATAAATCATGATTATGAATTTCAATTTTGATTTTAAATAATCATCTAAGTATTCTGTTGAAAATAAAAATAATTATTATCCTCCGCAAAGAAACGTTCTATTCGATATTCATAAATATACGATGTACATAAAAGTTTTTATTTAACATAGAGCGTTCGGATATTTGCGAGTCATGACCTCAGGAATAGGGCCACCGTTATTACTGCAAACTAGTATTTTTCAATGGCTTACCTTGTAGTGCAGAGGTTCTAGAAATGCTGAGGTTCTAAAAATACTGAGGTTCTAAAAATGCTGAGGTTCTAAAAATGCAGAGGTTCTAAAAATGTGGAAGTAGAAAGTGGTATATTGGCACTAGCAGTTTATACTAATAATTCTTTTTCACTGCATTGCACACTTATTCATAGTTATTGCTGCGGTATTACTCATTTCAAGCGAAGCATATTATATAAAGTTGCTCCATATGTTCTGCTATTAAAATTTGCCGCCTGTCTCTTTCTTAATGGCCGTCTACGCCAAAGCTGAACTTCAAGAAGGCGATTTCTTATAGTCTGACCATAAATGATTAAATTGTGGGCCTGCTGTAAATTTCGTGCCAGTTGCGCAGCTGTCGAATTTGGATTTTCCTCACTTGAAGTTGCACAAATCGTCTTGCGCTGGATGTCTTTCACTAACACTACCCGTATCACTATATCTATTCTAAAGGCGACTAATAACACTTTGAGTGGTACCTATAGCATCTTCCACTAACACTTGATTTTCGCCGACTTCGAGCATGCCAATAGCGCGTAATCGCTGTTCTTTGGTCAAATGAATTCACTGCATGATTTTTCAAGTATATGTACTGAGCACAAACTACATACTGATTTAAAAATTTAAATTCGCAAATTTAAACTTCTCTGCAAAAACGTAGTGTCTGGCAAAACATCAATATCTTTTTTTGTTTGGTTAATAAAAAAAATGCGTTTATGGTGCAAAAATATACGATAACACACAATGCATTCATGATACAAAAGTATTTTGTATACTTTACGAAATATTTATAAATGTTTGGAATATCCTTAGACTTTTTTGAGTAGTGTATGTTGAAAACGAAAGTTCTATTTCGACAGATGTTATTGGAGTATATTTAAAACGATGCCATATTTAATTGAGGCCTAAACAATCCACTTCTTTGCCCTGTGGTAGATCTACTATTCGATGAACTGTGACAAAACCAGGATTGTTTCTAGTTTTTTGTTTACGTGTTCAGCGATGTCTGCAGATAATTAATACATATGTTGTCGACGATCAAACACTACATTCATCGCATCGATTATGGTAAATTCTCCTGTTTTTGGTCAACGTTCAAGTTGTTCTATAACCAGAGGGATTCGTGAAAACCTTGAGTGTATTCAAGTGTAAAAATCTTTTTGGACACTGAGATCGACAATACGGCTCCTTTAGCATCCAATTGTATTACAACTCTTTTTACATGCTCCATCTTGTCAGTATAAGCTGTGGAGATAGTGATGTATTGGAGAGGAATTCGTGAAAAAAATCACATACATATGTACGCAGCGCAGCACCTACGGAGAAGTATTGCATAACATTCTGGCTGTGAGAATAACGAAAATACTAATTCACATTTTGGTGAGTATATGATTTTTTAGAGGATATTTGAATGTCTAATTATGTAATTATTACATAATTCGCAAACAGTTTTATATTATTAATCGAAATTTGATTTATAATCGAACTAATTCTTTTAGATACATAGAAACTTTTTAAAGTAGGTACTTACGTGATTAATGAAAATGCATAAAATACTTAATTCTGATATGATCATATAAAAATTTATACATTATGAACAAATTTACATGATATAAACTTGCATTTCTTATCTAGGTTCCTGCAGACGGCACTGGAAAGACTCACCGATATCCGAACACTACTTATGACAATTTGATATATAGTTTCCTTAATAAGGACTGACTTCCTGCAATAAGACGAATTATTAAAATGCCTTTTATGGGGAGTTTAAATTAATCATTTTCAGTTTTGATCCTAGATACAAACCTGGAGCTTGATATCCTGATTTCCAGCCACTGTTTTGATTTGTTCCATCCACATTCCAACCTATAGGTGGTTTAGCATTACTAGACTGTTGCAAATGACTTGTTTCTTTCTTTATTGCTGGTTCTGGATGTGGCGCAGAGGGTTTCAATGCTGGCACAGGTGCAGATTGCTTTGGGTATGATTCATCTCCTTTTGTTTTCTTGCTACTCCACCAGCTGGATCCACCTTTAGTTATAAGACAGAAATTTTATTTGACACAAATATAAACGATATTTTCTTATTTAAAACATCTTTTTTAAAATTAAAAATTATTTTAGATGTTCTGTTGCAGGCTCAGATTAATACTAGAAGATGAGTAACAAAACTTAAAAAGTGGTCCGATTTATCCACATCCCACGAGAGATACGTAAATATTATCACTGGTTTTATTCCTATTGGTCAGAATCATGAACACAGCATGAAGAAACCCGATGGATGCCCGATCTATCACCGTCTTGACAACAAATAGTGTTCTGTAAGACGACGTCTGTCATTTTAATCTGTGTGTTTTAAGTGATTTTAAAGTTTTGTTATTTGGTACTGTGATTAGTAATCGATTTTTAGTTATAAAAAATTTATTTATAAATATTTATTGAGAATCAATGACTAATAAGTGTGTAGTGTGCGGTTAAAGAGGAAAACCACGGGGTTGTATCTTTTCACAGGTAAGTAAGTAAACAAAACAAATCAGGGCCGGCATAATCCGAAAGTGTGAAATCTCAAATATAACTAAAACTAATGAAAGCTTTACAAAAACAAAAACAACAACATTTGATTCCATTTGAAGAGTAAAAAGTCCACATTTTGTCAAAAAAGATACTTATACAAAAATATTTATTTTAACTTCAATGGAAATTTCATTCATAGGGTTGCTCACAAATTGTAGATGTTTTAAAGTCAATTGATATTCTTTAATTCAATTTTAAAGGTTGTTATTAAAAAATGTGTTGATTTTCAGATTTCCCGAGAATCTGAAGAGAAGAGAAAGTTAGCTGAAAACTTTCAAAATAGAATATGTCAGTATGTGGCCCTACATGTGTCACAACACTTTAAAAAGAGTGATTATAATATTATTATAAGATCTGGATTAAAAGTGTTGAAAATTAATGCTGTTTGATTTTCCCGTGGCAACACTGTCACCACTTCGTCACACGTACTGTCCAGGTTAGTAGAGAATTATACTGCTTATTATTATTAAACTGCTGCTGCTGGGGTACACCTCTTTCAGGATAGACTCCATCTAATAGAAAAATAGCAGATTTGAAGAATCTTCTCTGAACACTCTCTAGCAACGTTACGTATGTTGCATATATAGGACCCCATATGACTGATGCATACTCGAGCCTTGATCTTACAAATGTGATAAATAATAGACGCAATGTTGAGGCATTTTTAAAATCCTTAGAGTTACGCGTAATAAAACCAAGATTTCTATATGCATCAGTCAAGCATAAGAATTTAAGTATTTAAAATAAAAACAAATTTATTTAATTTTGTTACAACCTAGTCAAAAACAAATATCCAAGTAATCTGTACGATGCGTCGCGTCGTCCTGAGAGAATTTTGGAGGTCCCTCGCTGTAGAGATATGGTTACGAACACAGTATAACCAGTAGGTTATTTCTCCCTATTGCAAGACCTCGCCGCCGCACAGTGGACGGAAACGCCGAAAAGCTGGCCAAAATATAAAGGCATTGAGCTACTTTACTGAAATTGTGCATACAGGGGTTTTTTGTGTCGCTGATCAAGAATCCGAAGTTGAATTTGAAAAAAAACAAAATGGCGGCCTTGAAATCCCCCCAAAACATACCAAAAATCGCCAATTATCGCTGCATTTTTACAAAACTTTGTATACAGTTTTTTTGGGTCGCTGATGAAGAATCCCATATAGAATTTCAAAAAAAATTACGGTCAAAAATATATACATAGTTCAAAAATTATTATTGAATTGAAGCGAATTCATGTGTTTCATTTGTTTCGGGAAAATTAGGATCTGGGGAATGGAATAAAAATGTGTAATGACTTTGAAAATTAATTTTATTCAATTACTATCTAAATTACATTCATCGTCGCATTCAAAAGGAGCCCACTTTATGGTGCACGAATGTGCATGCATCTGTGCATTCGCGCACAATTTAGTCAATATCTCGCAAAGATACAAAAAGATGCAGCTAATTTTTTATACACTTTCGAAAAAATGTTCATTGAACACATTCCAATAAGTTTCAAGACCAACCATCACCAACTGCGTAACTTATGGCTTTTTTTGTGGAGTTTATGAATCGTTGCATGTACAAAAATGCACTCCACTTCGATAATTATTTACTAATTACCATATAAATAAACTGATCTGATACTGAGATATTTTAACTGTACTTACTTTCTGATGCAGAATCCATTTTTATGACACAGAAAACTGCACTTGAGAATTTTTACGCTGCAGACAAAATTTATCGATTTTTGAAGCGTTACAAGCTGCCGAAGTGACGCGCTGCACGGTCGCACAATAAGTAATTTCCTCGCTCAGGTAGTGAACCCGGACCGGTATTAACGGTCGTTTCTAATGCTAGGGGTACCACTACAACGATTTAAAACGTTTCCATTTCAAAAAAAAATCTTCAGTTTTTTAATTTTGGCCAGCTTTTTGGCGTTTCCGTCCACTGTGCGCCACGCCGGGAACCTTCAAGAGCGGTTAAATTGACCAGTTATAATGAAAAGCTTCAGTGTAGTAGTGGCCGATAGAGCGGCGTGTATGTTATCAGCGAAATAAAAAATAACTTAAATAACTTTGGTGTAAGTGCTTCACGCGTAATTGGTTTACTGTGACAATTGTATGCATTTTATTTTATTTTAAAATGGGGAACGATAAGAAAAGAGGGGGAATGGTTTGCTCATGTAAAGGGTGTACAAATAAAAGTTATTGTAGTAATGAAAAGTTTTATTCCTTTCCTCGCGTCGAAAGCTATGTGAAAAACTGTTATATTATTGCAAGCATAAAACATATTGAATTTAGTATAGGAGTTAGGTATTGTTTTGCAAAAACAAGAACCATTAATGAAGTATTTTTAAGAATATAAATTGAAAGTATAAATAAGAATACAAAAATTCAATCTTTAGTTTTGTATTTACAATTAGACGAATGCTCTTCTGCATCTATTTTGAAGATATTACAGAAGAAATTTTGAAAGGTGTGTATGTTGTAGACAAATTATAAATTATTAATCAATTTATGAAAAATTTAGTCAGTTTTTAAATGATAAATAATTGGTGCTTTCGTTTTGCAAATTCATATTTTTTATTTCAACACTGATAATTTCAGCCAGGCGGCGACGGGTTGTTATTAGATTTATGTAAAGCAATATATAGGCGATTATTTTTAAGACAACGTATCTTGGGGTTCTATTATTTACGGGCCATTTACAGGGTAAAAGAGTTAAATAAAGTTAAAGCATATATAGGGTGTCCCATAAATAAATACCTTCTTTCAAGGGGGTAATAGGATTATAAAAAAATAAGTTGCGTTTTGTATATAAACAGTTGCCTTAAGTCAGTTCAAAAGGGAGCTACAATCCCTTAAAGAGGGTAAGTACAATGTAGTTATTTGTCAATAAATTCGAAACGTCTTAGGTTGTAAAAATTAAATTTGGACCATGATTAATTTTACAATGTAACATATTTTGTTAAATTTTTATCTACATATCATGATTTGTTGGAGTAATTACAAAGTGGGTGGGGGTGAATTTTCGCCATAACTCTTATTTTTACATTATAGAGAAAAGAAACGCTGGTGTTAAAAACGGAATAAAACAGGTCCTCTTACTAAATGACGATATAAGCTGTCGTTTTAAAGTTATTTGTACTTAAATATTGCAATGCAGGATGGGTATACAATAATCGACAGGTAACTACATACCTCTACAAAAATAATTTCGCACTTTTATTTGTAAACTGATTTAAGGCAAATGTTTACAAAACTCAACTTATTTTTTATAGTTCTATTACCCTCTTGAATAGAACCACTTAATTATATGACACTATGTATATAAATTTGGAATCCTTATATTTATGTTGACCATCCGTTAAGTGGTTTGCATTTTTAATTATGGCTATTCTCTTCCATTACGATTGTTTCTTCTTCGATAGTAAAATACCTATTTAGAATGCCATTTATGTCCTCACAAGAAAAGTCTAGGGACATTTTTATACATATACGTATATTTTTTAATTGATTAGAAAAGAAAAACAAGCAAATGTGTTTTTTATGTCTTGTATAATTTTGTAAAAATATCCCTAGACTTTTCTTGTGAGTGTATATTAGCGAAATAATAAATAGATTTAAAATTAACATTTATTGCAGTAGTTGCTGAAAGTTTTATTCATATTTCCTCGTGAAAAAAACGGTTACATTAGTCTATTGATATTAGTATAGGAGTTATTGTTTTACAAAGGCAAGAACCATTAATAAAGTAATTTTAATAATGTAAATTGAAAGTATAATATTTTACTTCCACACCACATCATGTGAGTAGAAGCGCGGTGTATCGGCAGTTTATCTAAATTATTGAGAATAAGTGCTTTAAGAAAAAACATATTTTACAGTCTTAAATTTAGTAATAGAAATTTTAAAACTGGCAAACAAAACACAAAATTAATAATTTGGAATTATCAATAATTTATTTGTTTTTTTTTATACCTAGCTATTTTATTTGGTAAGCTGAGAAATGTTTAGCACTCATTATTCAATTATTAATAACAACATATTATGCCTATTGTGTATTTTATTTAATTTATCTAGACAATCTACAGATTTTTTAGTTTAACCATATAAAATGTTAAAAAATGCAATATAACACCTTGCTGTACAAAAATTAAAAACCCGTGGTCTCTTTCCTAACTAATAATTATTTATTTTATTAATTAATCAACAACGCTAAATTTGCTTCGTACACCCATGGTATCCTTGTAAAATACTACGACTGTGACGCAACCACCTGCAATTGAGATCTCAGAGCGCTTAATGGATTTATGAATGAAAGGTAGCTGAAATAATCTACTGGTTATACTGTGGTTACGAAGATATGAAATGACCAAAAATCAGTCTTGATTTTGGGTTGTTTTTCTTTTACGACATTGTCCAAGTCGTCTTTTGTACTACCAGTCTCAGGATAGCGATTCCAGAAACGTTGAATAATGGAGCACCTGCCGTTAAAACTTCCCGAAACTTGTCGAATGTTTCCACCATATTTAATCAAAGTTACAGCACGAATGACTTCTATCTCATTTAGTTGCCTCATTTTCACTTAGCTTAAGTCAAACTGTCAGTTGCAAATACGTTCAACTGTTCCTTGATTTCACTAGAGCTTTCCTAACTCTTTACAGCTAATTTGAGATGCTTAATTTCACTTTAGTTTTGGTATTTGTTTTACATCATTACGCTTACCTTAAGAGTGTTTGAGCTGTTAATTTTATTTTAGTCATTTAAGGCAAAAAGGTGTATTTTTTCAGAAACTCTTAGTTTTATTTGCATAAAATTTACGGCTTGAATTTTATTGAGGTACAAAGAAGCGTTCCTTTAAATTCGCAGGGTATTTCGCAAAAAGTTGAAAATGATTCTAATTTTTTATTTCATTTTATTAATTGTAATAATGTTAATATCTGTTAACTTCAATTCAATACTAAATAAAAAAAATCGTTCTATGATAACAATTGTTTATTTATCATTTAATCTCTGGGGGACTAAATTAAAATTTAACCCCCCCCGGGGGATTAAATCTGCCAATTTAATTTTCGAAAAAGGGAAGAAGGTAACAAATTTACTCCTGGAAATGCATAAATATATTTAATTTAATTTTGCTTAACCAAATGTAAATATTGCAATTCTCTGAAGATTGATGATTAAACTGACAAAAAAGAAATAATTTTATTCATTCATTAATGATCGAAAAATCCAAGAACAAATTTATCGCAAATAGGTACGTGAGTACTATGAAGTGGCAGTAGGAAATTAAGAAAATCTACTAAAGTTTCTTTGGAAACATTCTCCGGTCCTTGAATAAAATGTTGCATTTCGGAAAACTTTTTTTTAAACTATTATCCGAAAAAAAAAACATTTTATGTTTAAAATATTCAGATATTTGGCACCATAAATATACCACCCGCATGTATTTAAAGAAGATACCCATGAGTAAAATACTAATAATAGAATGTGCAAGTAGAAAATTTCTGAATTTTCAAAAGATGCACACATTTGTCACATCTGGCAGATAAATAAAGCAAAGTCACAAATATATGATTTTGTGGCAAAGTGTGTTGTCGTGCACAGAAATTGAACGTGAAAGAAAAAGTTAAGCTATTGTGAATAAGATCAAAGCCAAGATACAGTTAACGATGCAACACGCTTCCCACATCTAAAGTGTGGTGGAATGCATAACAATTGGCAAGGTCTTTACAGTCCAGTGTAAATTAATTGGTCTAAAATGCAAACATCATAATCTAAATCGAACACTGCTGCAGATCATCAAACGTCATTATTTAGATAGCATAATGGACACAAAAAATCCTTGAAAGGCACTCGAGAAAAGTGAAGCAGAATTGCTTGTTGGGTGTAAGTTCCTCCCGTTTGTTCAAAGACCATAGCGTGTGGTTGAAAATCAGCCATCTGTAGATGCTGAAATATTTTCGAAAAAAATTTACGATTCTACGCGTCCATTTCGTAGTACCATTCCAGCACTAGCATAACTCAAAGTCTCTCGCCAGAGACAGAGAAGAGAAGTTTCTCAACTGGTGGTGGAAGATTTGTCCTTCCACTCATCCCCATCTGGGAAATGTTGTCAACACTGAACGAGGGGCAGCCAATGATTTACCGAGGGATGTATTGTACCTTTCTCCAAAAGAGGGAATTTGCCTCTCTCGAGAAACTACTGGCCTCTATTCATGCTACATGTTGTTACAATTATGGAATATATAGTAAATATTTTTTTATACATATAAGGCCCTTGGTTCACTCAGCGGCGGCTTTAGGGCGTGGGAGTAGTTTTATATTTTAAAGGGCGCCAAGTAATTGATTTCTCCCTAATACTTATTTTTTTTGATTCAACCTAGAAACACCATATTATCAAATTGCCTCTTTATAGAATCCAACAGGTAAGCAATAATTGTAGTTTTCAATAAAACAGAGACATGAAATGATATTTCTTCAAGCGTATAACAATACTTACATTATATATTGCAACACGTCCTGGAGAAAGAGCCTATTTTTGTACTAATACAAATATTTTTCATTTTTTTCCTAGGACAAAAAATGAAACAATGTACACTGCTGTGCAAAAGTAAGTAGGACAGTGACAGTAGTGGTGTAATATATATGTAATATAAATGTATCTGCTTTTCCACGCAGATAATTTACTAATTGCTGATCGTATTCAACAATCATTTATCCTCCGTCTCCCAGTTAAAGGCCTTCTTTTAATACTCCTTTCTTCTTATCTCGCTTTTTAACTCTTATAGGTACAGTAATAAGTGCTGCCCTACTTAGCTTTGCAGAGCAGTGTACCTATCATACAACGAATTAAAAATCCAAGTAGTTATGACTTGTCATAACTGCCAGTTTTAAATTTCACGTCGGGTCGGTTTTCAAATTTAAAAACAAAAATGTCTGAAGAAATGTAGTGCACATCACCTGAATTACTTGAAATTGCAAATTCATCAGTGGCAACATTAATTCTCGCGAAATCCAAAAAAAGTTTACGATAATGCGTACGATAAATTTATAAAATGGGCCTAGGACAACAACATACATATCTATTCGGAAAATGTAATGATAGCATATTTTACATATGTATCCAAAAAACTGAAAAGTTCAACTCTATGGGCGCAATAATCAATGGTAAAATCTAAATTAAACATCGAACACAATGTAAAAATTGACAACTATTCTAAATTAATTGCCTTTTTAAAGCGACAAGGCGAAAATTATAAACCTAAAAAAGTCAAAAGTTTTGTCTAAAGAAGAGTTTAATAAAAGCACCTTAATGATAAATATTTAGCAACAAAGGTAAGTACGCATTTTTAAATTATATATTTAACTCTTTCATATCTGTAATATAAAATTTTGTTATAATTTATGAAATTCCAGTTATTTTATATCTATCCGCTATGAACATAATAGATAAAAAGAATTGAAGCTTTGATTAAGTCCGGATATAGCTCAGTGGTCAGAGTGTTGGACTCGTAATTTGAAGGTTCGAGTCCTGTACTTTTAACTTTTTTTTTGATCTTTCTAACTTTATTTTACTTTTATAAAATTAATATAGTATATTTTTTAGGTTGTACTAATATTTGGAGTCACAGGAGCTTGTAGATACGATGAACTTCTTCATATAAAAGTTAATGATATAAAAGATTTGGGAGATTTAATCTTAGTAAATATTCGCAATACAAAAAACTAAAAAACATTGCTCATTTACTATAATTTGAGATTTTTATTTAAATTTATACAGAAAATATGCTACTCTTCGGCCAAAAGACATAACTTTTGATAGATTTTTTATTAAATATCAAAATGATCATTGTTGTTGCGTCGTTTTTAAAGCCAAATTCACATGAATATACGGGCCATAGCCTTAGAAGAAGCTCGGCAACTATCTTAGTTGATAATGATGGAGATATAACAACCCTAAAGCGACGTGGTGGATGGAAATCCACCAGCGTTGCTGAAGGATACATTGAAGAATCCGTAAACAACAAAAAACAGATAGCGATGAAAATACTAAACCCATTAGAGTATAATGAGCCCAGTACTTCAAGTCAAACTGAAAACATTTTTACTGAAGAATTTTCTGCCAAAAATGAAAGAATTTTGAACAATCAAACTGACAATCTTATTACAAGTAATGTATTCGACAGAACTATGAATCTAGAAACAAACACAGTCAGCAGTGCTTTAAACGTAAG
The DNA here is from genome assembly GCA_029963845.1 of Rhamnusium bicolor. Taxonomy (NCBI): domain Eukaryota; kingdom Metazoa; phylum Arthropoda; class Insecta; order Coleoptera; family Cerambycidae; genus Rhamnusium; species Rhamnusium bicolor. The sequence continues at coordinate 1,124,257 of JANEYF010005497.1, forward strand.
CAACTGTACTATACAGAATTACACATTTAATATTCATGTTAATAAATAATGGTTTTTGGAAAGACCTATAAGTAATATAGATGTTGATGTTTAAGAACTAAAAATGTTATACTTAATTTTAATTCCAATTAAAAAAAATGTTACCTATGTTTAATTTATAAATTAAGTGGTTAGTACTATGTTATGCTTAATTAATAAATAAAATGATTAGTATTACCAACATTTTATTTTTTTACCAAAATTGAACATATTTGATGTCATTTTTCGAAATTAGTCGCAATTTTTTTATTTTGACGCTTGAAGAAAAAATAGTATATGTCACTTGGAGTAGAAGGCACATCATATGTTTAGCCCAGTTTCTCAGCCTCGGCTGAGCAAACTTCTGGGCTCAACGTGTAATGTTCGCCTTCTCCTCCGTAACATAATATACTATTAATTTAAAAAGTTAATTGACGATGACGTTACTTTGTGAAAATTCATTTTGAAGTTAAATAATTACAAAACACTGTTTTTTACTTGTCTAATTTGCACTTTTATTTTTAACTTTACGACTAGTTTCATCCTATTCAGACATTTTCAAGTCCAAATAACCTCCTTAGTCAATTTCAGAAAGAGTGTCCTCAAAAATACCAAAAAGCGAATCGATATTGCTATTCGGTGGCCTGTACACATTTCCAAAAGTGTATATGCTATTATTAAATTCAACGTGTAATGTTCTATAAATTCGCAATATTCGCTATGTACTGTTCTAAATTATATATTATTTTTAATATACATACCGATTCCTCCACCACGACTGGGTCTATCCAGTCGAACAAATGTGTAATTATCTATTCATACTGCATCATCACTTTCGTAATTCTTAAGCTAAGTTTCTGTCACTCCTATTAAGTATATCATAGCCTGCAGATAATACATAATTTTGGAAATCATTGAAATGATTTAGCAGGGACCTTACATTCAAGTGGCAAAAGAATAAACTCATTTACCTATACCGTGTGTCCCAAATTCGATGCTTACCATTGTGATCTCGGAAATCATAAGAGCTACAAGGTCGGTTAAATGGGATGTTTTAGCAAATTTTATGCTTATTCTAAATCCGTTAAGAAATCACGAGTAGCTGAAACCGTTTTTGAGATATTCAAAAAAAAAAAACGAAAATTTTTTGATTTCTCTTTTTTAGCTGTAGCCAAGTAATCCTTGGTCAGACAGGTTTTAGACTTTTACATTATTCGGACACTATTTGGATACTAATATTTTGGTGTAGAAACAAATGTTTGATATTTTTCCTGGGTAATTTTTGTTTTTCTTATATCAGACATTTACTGGATCTATATCACGGTCAGCAGACCAATGATAACATACGGATCCATTGTTTGGTGGCCGAAAGGATCACAACGGACGGCCAAATCTAAACTCTCTGGACTGCAGAGATTAGCATGCATAACCGCAACGGGAGCAATTAGCACCACACCGTCAGCTGCAATGGAAGTCCTCCTGGGTTTACCCTCTCTTACATATATATATATATATATATATATATATATATATATATATATATATATATATATATATCTGGAGAGAGAGGCCAGGTGGGCAACCTACAGACTGCAATAAGCAGCCATTAATATGCCGCAGACTAGTATCATGGAGCGGAACAGGTTGCTGGATGACATAGAGAATCACAGCATCCTGGGAATGTCCTCGGATACTATGCCTACCACGACCAACTACGAGCTGACCTTCAACATCCTTTCTCCAAAAAGAGATGAGTGGGATCAGAATAAAGCCAACCTACTGAAGGCAGACAGTTGCTGGTTTACAGACGGCTCCAAAACTCCCGAGGGAACAGGAGAAAGAGTACATAGCTACAGACCAAGGGTGAGGATATCCTCAAGCCTAAGTACTCATGCAACTGTTTTTCAGGCTGAGGTTCATGCCATTGAACTGTGTGTACGAAGGCTGGAATATATGCATCTTACACGCAGATCAATAAAAATTTTTTTCAGATAGCCAAACAGCTATAAAAGCTCTTGGCTCCTACCGGTGTAACTCCAAAACGGTATGGAATTGTCAGGAAGCTATAAATCATTTGAGCAAAAACAACAAAGTGACTCTGGTCTGGATACCCGGCCACCCTGGTATGGAAGGTAACGAAATAGCGGACTCCTTAGCCAGAGGAGGAGCGGGATCACGATTCATCGGACCAGAACCAATACTTGGCATATCCTCAAGTACTGCCAAGATGGCTATCTCAACCTGGGCTGAAAGGAAAACTCTCTAGTATTGGCAAGAGTTACCAGGATTAGTTCATTCGAAGGCGTTTATAAAATACCCTTTGAAATCAAGAGTTAAGAAACTTTTAGAGTTAAACAGGGTAAACCTGAAAACTCTAACAGGCCTATATACTGGGCACTGCCGACTAAACTATCATCTGCATAAACTCGGCCTAGCGGAAAACGCCGAGTGCCGTCTATGCCTGGAGGATGATGAGAAGGCAGACCACATCTTATGCACCTGTCCCGCTGTGGAGAGGATCCGATTCTCAATATTTGGCAAATGGCAACTGCTACTAGAGAATCTGGACACATTCTCACCCAATAAAGTTATCAGTTTCATTAACAGACTGAACTTATTGGGTGAAATATAATTAGGCGTGAGCCACAATACGCCTGCTGATAGCCGCAGTAGAGGGTCTACTGAGACCCACTCACAACAAACCTAACCTAACCTATGTAAGACATATTGGATTTTCGTTTTTCAGATTTCGCTTTCAAATGATGTATCACATGCCGAGGAAAAATTGTTTTTCAAAGAACTAATTTAAGAAAATTTATCTATTGCTTAACAAAACAAAATAGGAGGTCATGGAAAATCTAAAAGTTTTTGTAAAGCCAGAAACAAGGAAGTTGCTTATTCAGACGGCGACTAATTATATCTATGTACTTATAATCTACTGTAAATTGCTTTATTTGTGTAATTTCCTAAAAATATTAATTTTTAGATGATCGTTAAAGTTTTATTTTTCATAAAATTGTCAATAAAATATTCAAAATTTAAACAAAGAAATCCTCTTCATCAAGAACATTCTTGCATGCAAACTAGTTAGTAATTAGTAAAATATGAAAATGCTTTTCTAAAAACGACCAAATTCACACATAACTCTCAGTAAAATGTAGTAGGTTGTGGTTTAAAACAAATAATAAGAATTACTTTGATTTGACAGTTGTACACTAAATTAAAGGACCGATTTTTTTCGTTTTAATTTTTCATTGATTGATCTTTTTAGACAACGATTCAAATTGATTCAAAGATCGACTCATTTTAAGAAAAATCGGCATCCCTAATCTTGATTGTTGCATCCCAAAAATAACAAGTTTGTATGAATGGTATATTTTCTATATGCATGTAAACCTCTAATCACGAGTCATAAACAATAAATAAATAAATAAACCGATAAGCCATAAACAATAATTAAAAATATATATCTAATATCATAATGCCACAGAGTTTCTATTAAAGCAATACAAAGCATATATTTTTAAATAGATAATAAGATCTTCTAACAAAAGTGGTTTTCTTAAAGACCAATCTATGTCTGTTTACATGCATGGACATTATATATTGTATAACGAACAGGAATGGTACAAAGAGGGTTAACTAAACCAAAACCCCTATTTGGGAATGGTACTCATTTCTTTACGAGTATAAAGTTTGCAGCACGACCGTCAGGCGAAGAGCTTATCTCCTAACGTCGGTGATTGGCTGGTAGCGGAAATAAGCCGATGTTACATAAGTGATATAAAAAGTACACATGACTTGGGTGTTAATATTAATACAGCTATTTTTTGATATTTTTTGAGAACTAATAAATCTATTACATTTTTGATTGGACAGTTTTCCATTTGAAGAAATATTTTAATATTTGATGTTAATAATAAATGTTTATCCACGACTATTTAATACTGTAGTCATTATGTATGTGTTTGCTCAAGGATAATGTTCTCCATAATTCACTGCAGTGAATAATGATTTCATTATTTGAGGGTTCTGAAATTTTTCATTAAAATTTCACGAATATACCGTCATAATATGTCAGTCAAAGTGCGGAACTGCTATTTGATTTAAACGTCAAAGTTTGTCAGAATTTTTACCACCATATTTTGCTAAAAGGGTTTGTTATTTAATAGTACGTAAAATACGTTCCTAGCATCGAATATTCACGATGTCAAAGATTTTATCCCAATCAATTGATAATAATTTATTGAAATCTAATGAAATTATAGAATAAAAGATATACATTTCTGTTATACAGAATGTCAAAAATAGTATATTCTGCGCAATTGCCCAAAGAAATAAATGATGCCGAAAATAGCTAGCGTAAGCTAGAATATTTGTTGAACTGACAAAACATATTTTTATATATTTTCTGAGGAACTTATTGACCTGGAGCTTGATATCCTGATATCCGACCGCTATTCTGATTTGTTCCATCTACGTTCCAACCTATAGGTGGTTTAGCATCATTAGATTGTTGCAAATGACTTGTTTCTTTCTTTATGGTCGGTCCTGAGTATGGCGCAGGTGTTTTCAATACTGGAGCAAGCGCAGGTTGCCTCTGATATGGTTCATCTGCTTTTGTTTTCTTTGGTGAATGGTTACTATTCCACCAATTGGTCTCACCTTTAGAAAGATTACATAAATAGTATTTAGCGCTAACTATAAGCGATATGCATGTGATTAATTTTCAAAACTTATTTAGGATTGTTTTAGATTTCCTCTCCTCAGGCATGTCAATTTTATAGTGTTAATGGTTGGCTACCTACGTGTTAGAAAAAATTAAAAAAATCCCAGTAATACCAACGTACTTTTTTAAATTCATTTAGAAATGAAGAAATTCCAGCACAACGAGTACTTTAACCCAGAGTTTTTCTACCTACCTCTAAAAATTTGGATAGTGCATAGTTGTGGGTGCATTTGTAAGTCAATTAAAATTCCCTTATTTATTCTGGAAAATTTATTTCACAAAATATGATTGTTTTTTTGCTGCTTAAATTATTTTTTTCTGTAAACTTATGAATTTGTATTATGAACGTCATGTGGATCTAATTAGAGGTTAACTGGAAATATGTTTCGGCTTTAGGATCATCAAATTCTGTAAATTTTTGTGAACGAAATAACTATCACTATTCATCAATATTTTGCTTAACTTTGATGTCACTTACTTGAGTAAGTCATACGTATGGAATAATTCAAATATATCGGAAATTACTAATCCGACCAATCAAATTTGGTGTGGGGGGATAAGAAACATGGTGAACTTGGCAATGATATCGGTGCTGTTGCCACTTTTTTGATTTTTTCGTAACCACTACCAACTTTGTTATTTCAAATTGAACATCCTGTAAATTTTTTAACCATTTGAGAGATAACTTTTTTTCCAATTTTCTTGAAGATTTGATACTACTGTCTCTAAAAATAGCGAGGATATTTTATGATAAGGTTTCAAAAATTCTTTCGAAAATAAACGCAAAGTAGAGAAGTAATCTACTTTTACTGTCAATAATTCTTTTGTTTTTCTATTGTTTCACAACTGATTTAATTTTTAACACATTGAGATAATAAATTTCCTCTGTATTGTGATTTGGCAGGAATATTATTGATCATTTTTTTCTTGAAGAAAACTTAACTGGCGACAAATATACGGAAATTCTAATTAACACTATTATACCGGCTGTAACTGCTTTATATCTCAACCCAATGAGATATTTCCATCTAATCTTGAATTAGTGAATAGTGACAAAGGTGAATTTTACACGTAGCTAATAACAGATTCCCAAATAATAATATTTGGATGCAACAAGTCGGTGTTCCACTGCATTATGCACATCAAGTTCGTTTGCTTTTAGACAATGTATTTGAAGGAAGATGGACAGGCAGAAGGAATAGCCTACTACAGCCCCCGACCTGGCCTCCCTCGAGTTTTTCTAGTGGGATCACCTGAAGAACGTAATATACAAAACTGAAACAGGCAATCTGGACGAATTAAGAAATATAATAGAAACCGAAATAAGAAGAATAGAAATAACGAACGCTCTTCAAAATGTATTGAATTGCCTTAGAAATCGTTTGGCATATTGCTAAGAAGTAAATGGACATCAGTTTGAACATTTAATTTAACTTTTCCATGTCTTTTTAGATTTCAATTCATTCTTGAGTCATTTAGTACTTTTCGTTTATTCTGATTTTTTAAGTACCTTTCGTAGGTTATCCAAAATTTGTTTCATTATCAAAAAAAATATATTAAATATCATATCACCAAATTTGTAGAAAAGAGCTTAATCGAATAGTTAAAAAATATACAGGTTGATCCATTTGAAATAACAAAGATGGTAGCAGTTACTAAAAAATATCACTATCAAGTCCGTCATGTTTTTTTATTCCCCTCACACGAAATTAGATTAAAATCATACTAGTTATTAACGAAATATGTGGATTGTTTCATACTTTTGACTCACTATATGTGTTTACAGTAAATGCACATGAGCATATAAGCTATATATTTTTTTTACATACGAGTATAAACAGCTTGTGCAATTGAAACGGATGATACACATTTACTATGTAAAATGCAAAAAAAATAGATGTTATTAACGTTTTGAGCCCAATTTCGATTTCTCAAAACAACAGGTATTAGGCCAAAAAGGATAATTGATAAACGAGTATAGCTCTCGTGAGCTTTAATAAGTTTATGAATTTACAAGTTGACAATACGTATCGTGATGCCATTTAACACATTAATTTTGTTTTATAATCGTTCCTAAATTCGCCCAGAAAGAGAGGACAGCCTGATAAAGTTATCCAAAAGAAGGAATTTTATTAATTATCTGAAGGACATTTTGACCTGGAGTTTGATGTCCTGATTTTTGACCCTTATTGTGATTTGTTCTAACCACATTCCATCCTGTATGTGGTTTTGCATTGTTAGACTGTCGTAAATGAGTTGTTTCTTTCTTTATGGCACGTTCAGATGGTTTTAATGTTGGAGTAGGTGCTGTTTTCCTCGCATTTGGTTCATCAGTTCTTGTTTTCTTTGATGATCTACTATTAGTCCACCAACTGGATCCACCTTTAGAAAGAATACATAACTAGTGTGGCGCAAAACGATATGTTATTTATAAAATTAGTAACAATTAAAATAAATCAATTATTTAAAAATTTCTGGTCAAAGGAATATCAACTTTGGGGTGTTAACTAAATAATTCATCTGCTATCTATTGGGAAAATATTAAAATATTACAAGAGAATCATCAAGACGATTTCTGTAACCCCAAAAAAGGAGAAAAAGTAGAATATAAAAAATTGCATTATGCAAAGAGAAGTTAACTGTGATTATCTACTAGTAAAACATGTTTACTAAATAAATGGAAATCCATCTTGAGGCCGCAGCGTACAGCGTTCGCAGACCGGTTTCTAGTTATTACCTTCGTCAGTGAGAAGTAGTATACACGCAACGTCAACAAGAAGGATCTCAGAATTATAAGTTAAGTCCCTACGTGACAGTAGAAAGTAAAGTTCTTGCGAGTTACTGGTGACTCCATCTACCAGTGTCAGTAGCAATGCAATAAATTGTGAAAATGCTCTGACACAGCAGTCTTTATTAATGAAGGTATAATACAAATTAATATACCAAAATATTCTGTTAGAGAGGTGAGATTAATTAACAAATAGTATTAAATATTAAAAGCAGTACCTAAATACAAGATATCAAAAGTCGTAATCCTATCATTTTATTTAATTGAAGATAATATAAAGCAGCCACACACTTTTTGATGACTTTAATTGTGATTGCATTATATCTTTATCAGTAAAGATGTGTCAAAGCATTTTTCCAATTTATTACATTGCTATTGACACCGGTATACAGAGTTACCATGAACTTGTTAGTACTCTACTATCACATATAGACGTATGATTCTGTGATCCTCTTTTTTGATGTTGCGATTCCCTATTTCACACTGACGAAGGCAATAACCAGAAACTTGTCTGGGAATGGTATAAGCTAAATCACCTCCCTTTGTGTGATACACATTTTATAAATCATAAAGAAGTATGTGTGGCTACTTTATTTAATCTACAATTAAATAGAGTGAGAGGATTACGACTTTGGTATCTTAATAATAGTAATAATAATAATAATAAAAGAACTTTATTAAGTACATTATTGTGTAATACAATAAAAATATGAGACTTGTGGGCGAAGTCTAGCAAAGAACTGCTACTCAACTTAATCCTAACGTATAAATTTTAAGGCTACAAATTTTAATATATTATGTATATAACAAAAAAATGTAGAACCAAAATTCTACAAAAAAATTTAATTGTCTCGAAAAATAATGTTACCAAAAAATCACCCAGATCACATAAAAGGTCTTCAGCCATTAGAAACATTCAAAAAATGTCCGAAACCGAATTTACACGGGTTCAAAATGCCATGTCACACCACTTTTTTTTAGCAAATTAGACAAAAAACCATATTCAAAACTTCAAATCGCAATTTTTTATCTCAATTCTCCGATTTTTAAAAGCCGAAATAGTAAAATTAAATTTTATCAAAAAACCGCTCCGTAGCATAAGCGCGACAGTGAACGCGGCGGTGCATTTACAAACATAAAAATGGGCAAATTTCATAAAGACATTCATAAGCAATAATTACAACCGGTATGAATGATATTACTGCAATCCGAAAGGCCCCACAAAATTTTAATTTCAATGGTCGAAAGAAGCAAATAATTATCAGAGGCCAAAGCCATCATAAAATAGTAAAAGCTAAATTTCTGTATTTCTACCATACAAATTTTAAAAGATGCTAGTCGCACACGCCAAAAAATAATTCTTGCAAAGTCAATTAAATAAATAACAATTAATATCAAAGTAAAGTAGTTTCAGATAAAATAATAATAATAATTTCAGGCAACAATCATTGTTTCCACAGCGTCTCATTAACTGCTAGATTTATTTATACGAGACTTAAACTTGTAAAATTGGAGTTTTGTACACAGTGTAGCGGACCAGCCAGACAGCCAGCAGTATTGGGAGCTTTTGGCATATCGAAGCTTTCGATTCAAAAACATGACATCATGTTAACATAGCAATAGATGACGACACAACCTCTTTAAATACAAAATTTCAGACAAGTTAAGACAATTATACCACTTGACACCGAAGAGCATGCATCGTGGTACTAAATTAATTTTTTAAGTGTAATTTTTAATTTTTGGCAATCATACAGACTTGATGTCCCTCCGCAAACATGTAATTAACTTAAAACCGGGTGTGAACCTTATTATTAAACACCAACTGATCTAGAGCCCTTAGGACAGTCCCTCATTGATGGTTTCACAGGTAATAGATCCCACACGGGCTCCAGCAGTTGTAAGATAGGCACTAAGAAATTTTTCCACGCACAAGACTGGGTTATTTCTTAGTATCCAAAATACGGAGATAGCGTCCACTACCTAAAAAATAATTTTAAAACATTCACCGCAGAGAACCAGAAGCACTTCTTCGACAGCTTTTATCATCCGTAGATTTTGACTTGAGGAGTCCTCCGTCAACAGATTTTACTATAAAAATTTAAATTAAAAAAACCACAAGCATGCGTAGGCTGTCTAAAAATAAAAAAATTAAACGTTTATGCAAAAGAACATTATCGTTTGAGATCTCCGAGGACAAGGTAAGGAATTGACTTACATACTTACATTTTTCAAAATAATTTTTTTTCGCGAGGCTAGGTTTGTTAAGACAAAGTCTCGAACCTCAGTTTTATATTAGAAAATTTCACTTGTTTTAAAAGTAAAGCTTCACTTGACTTAAAATTTATTTATTTAACAAATTTTGGTTAGTTCTAAGTTGCCCGGGTGTTTATTAGGCTGCCATAAAAGTTTCAGAAGTTATTGAAATTTTTTGAGTTTTAAGGATCAACAGTCAAAATTAAATTGCATCTAAATCATTTTTTTAGCCCACCAGGACATACAAAATTTAATTTTTTAAATTTTCAATAACTTTCGACTTAGCCATTTGAAAATAAATTTTCAAATTTATTTTTATTTTAATAAAATAACATTAAGTATAAAGAGATACACTGCTCAAACAATTTTTTTTCCGAATCCGACAGAAAAATTTTAATAAATTTTTTTTTTGGTTTTACTTATCGTTCATTATTAAGAAAAGTTGTGAAGTCTTGCACGACCTAGGCACTAGTTGTATCCGAGTTGTAGGTTAACTTGCCGTCGTCTGCTGAATTCCAACAATTTTTCAAACAAATTTTTGAAAGTGTTTTGTGATTGAATTTTACGTTCATTTAAAGGCCTCCCTGTCCAATTTTATTTTTGATCTTAACGACAGCCAAATAAATTTTACACTTTCACAAATCACCTGATCTCACTAGTAAAATTCAATTTTGTAAGGAATCCTCTGTTCAAATTATTTTTTGGCCTTCAGCGACTGAAAAATAAATTTCATAGTTCTAAAAGCATTTGAAGGGAAGTAAAAATACATTTTTGTTCAATTTTATTTTAGCATAAAAGCTGACTGAAAAAATATTTTCAGTATTCCATAAAGTCCTTTTTAGGCTAGAAAAAAGCCAAATTGCCAGGGACTCCCTGTGCAATCTTTTTTGAGCCCTAATAAATAAGCATAAGCCGCTTGATGAAATCCTTCAGCTACAAGGTCTGAGGTAGAAACAAGTCCCCAAGCCAGGACCGCCGAAGAGGGGTTGCTGAAGTCTTACTCTGCACTACCAGCATAGCTAAAGGCACACAGAAATTCAACGAGGTTAAGAACCGGCTACCTTACCTCTCTTTATAAACAAAATCGACCTTGATAAAATTCCATTCCTACGATAAAATATCAAGGCAACAAACAAAACTAACATTATTTTCGTGACAGTAAGTCACGTGGCGCCCAACTTAATAGAAAAAATAATAATCCAGCTAGGGAGAAATCAAAAAACCGGTCTTTCAAAAACACAAACAAGGCCTTGTCCAATTTGTGACACGGTGCCCTCAATGCGGGGATTCCTAGTTGAGTAAAAAGGACAATTATGAGAATTCAAAGCCCATTATCAGCTCCATAAAAGAAAACCACCTTGGTGTATTTGTGACAATCCACAATAACAGTGATTCATTGAGAAGATAAAAAATATGATTTGGTTTTGTTGCGAAAATTGTTTATGGACAAATTTATTGTAATTATTGGGAATATTATTGTAGACGACAATAGCATTATATGTAAATGATCTTGTAAACACGGTTGAATGAAATTTAGGTAATGATAGTGTTTTACTAGATATAATATTTACATTGTGTATATTATACCGAAAAGAAAGCTTTTCTCGTTGATATGGAGGAGATGATGTAATAAGACAGGGGAAATATAGGATATTGCATTAGTTTAAGATGGATAACACAAAAGTTTCACTTAGTTTTTTTCTCATCTTATAATTTAAAATATTTATGTTTGTATATAATAATCTTAAGGCAATGTAGGACTTTTTTACCAGTTGTGCAACATGTTCATGAAATCGAAGTTTTGAGTCGAAAGTAACTCTCTAAATGTTTTACAGTGCTGACAATATTAAGCTGAACATCATTAATTTGAAGAGTAAGGTTTGATTGTACTAAATGTTGTACTTTTCTAGGACGAAAACAGATGACGTTGCATTTACTACTATTAAGTTTTAAATTATTTTTCTTGTAACACTGACGTAGTTTTCCACGAAACACCAAAACACTATATACTGCACTCGACGCGAGTTTCGCCAATCAAGTTGGCATCATCTGGGGATGATTAAAACTGTTTAAAAAGTTTAATCATCTCCAGATGATGCCAACTTGGTTGGCGAAACGCGCATCGAGTGCAGTATATAGTGTTTTGGTGTTTAGTGGAAAGCTACGTCAGTGTTATCTTCACATCAAAGGTTGTAACCTACTCCAGGATTATTTTTTGTGAATAAGTAGAAATTATAATCAAATCATAATTAATATTATCACTAGCTTGTTTTACTAACTTGAGAGCAAGGGATAGCACAATTTGAGGGTCATCAGCGTATGATTGTATCTTAGTGAAACTTATTTTATTGAAGATGTCTGCCGTATATAAAAGAAAAAGCAATGACCCTAAAACAGTCCGCTGTGGAACCCCAGACGTTATGTGTCCTAAATCATAGGAACAGTTACTTAATACAATTTTCTGTTGTATGGCGCTAAGTAGTGTCTAAAAAAGTTAATTGAGATATCACTAAAGTCATAATAATCTAGTTTGGCACATAACAGGCAATGATCAAGAGTGTCGAATGCTTTCGAAAAATCTAGTAGTACTAATGCTGTTGCTAAGCCTTTGTTTAATGTTGAAAGAATATCATCTGATATGTTAATAATTGCACTGGTGGTACTAAATCCTTTTCTGAAACCTGATTGACATGGTGCTATTATATTATTAAATGTACAATAATCATATACTATTTTTTCTAGTATTTTCGAGATAGCTGAAATATTACTAATAGGGCGAAGTTCATTATATGTTGAAGGTTTTTTTACTTTTGCAAGAGGCCTAACTAATGTAGTTTTCCATAAATAAGGAAAGTAACCGTTTTCCAAACAGCAGTTTTGATGTGGGTAATATATGGAACTATAACTGGAGCACAGAGTAGCAACATCTGGGTTATATTATCACTCCATAAGCATTTGATTTTAGATTAAATTGTATATTTCTCACAAATTCAACTGTTGCTAAAGAAAGAGAAAAAGACAGATCGTAGTGGAATTTTTTTCTATTATAACCATCTACCGACATTTGGCAACTATTTGGTGTACTATATAATAATCATTTATTTCATTCGGTTGTTGTAAATCTAAAGGAATATCTGTAATTTGTCTCTCTTGTATTTAGGTATTACTTTTAGTATCTATTACTATTTATAAATTACCAAAATATTTCAATAGAGAAGTAAGATTATTCTCTATTGATATATTTTGGTATTTTAATTTTTATTATATCTTTATTAGTACATAAATAACTATTTATTGTTTCGGATTTTGTTGCTATCTGGTGTCGAGTATTACATTTTACAGAAACGGTTTTGTTTGGACGCGATTAGCCACTCTGCGTCAGACCACAGGTTGTCTGTCGATTTGGACTTTTTACAGATTACTTAGGCATTTTGAGGTTGATGGGTTTCGCAC